>JAKTUJ010000023.1:0-210042 GCA_030556625.1 Petasospora euphorbiiphila | reverse complement strand
AGGCTGGTCTGAGGAAACTTCGAGTTCCCTCGACTCTGAAAAACTTGCAGAAATATTGCAGAAATCTGCGTTTTTTGTTTTGCCTCGACTTGCATGAGTTTTTTTTTTTTTTTAAAAAATAACACCCAGGGGCAGTCGTTTTTGGTGCGACAGGGAAACTTCGCGACTTTTCCACAAGAGTTCTAATATGAGGGTGTTTCCGTTACATTCGGGTTCCGTCCCGGGTGCTTGTATATCAAGTGTCTTCCTCTTCATTCCTTATTACCGAACCTTTCGGATAGTCAGTAGCTACCAGGTTGATCGCAATGGGACTCTTCAGACGTGTTCTCGTCACATCGGTCTTTGCCGGTGCCGGTGCCGCACTCATCTCTCGTAACTACATTTACGTTGGAACCTACCATGAAGTCCCTCCTTTCAACTCCAGTACACTTCCATTCATCAGCAGAATCAAGTATGCATTGGTTGGGTCATCCGATGATGTTTCTTGCAATAAGGCTGCCAAGCTGACGAACCCAAACTCCAACCCGGCCATCTTTGACTACTTTGAGAAGCAGATTGATACAGAGACAACAAAGAAGATACTGCAAAAGTACAAGACAAATGAAGAGATCCTCGGTGCGATGCAAAAAGCTGTCTTCCTTGGTCCTACACTGTGGCCTCACAGATTTGTCATTGGTCCCTACTTGAAGAGCAAGGGAGAGAATAACCGTATCTCCGGTTTCACCTTCTTTGAGCCGGCCTTGAAGACCTTAGATCTTGCCGCTGCACCAAAAGTATCCGTAATTGGCATCCCAATTCTTCCAAACAACCCAAGTTTGAACTACATTTGGAATGCTGATGATATTAAGAAATATAATACACCTTTTGAGAACAAGAGTGTTATTTTTGGCATGTTCTCGTTTTTGGAACACGGTACCCGCTCTAAAGGTGGCTACTTCGACTTTGCATTTGGATCAGACTTGCTTCCAAACACCATGCTTCACAGATTTGAATACTTCACAGTCAAGAATGAGAAGGGCGAGGACAACCTGGTGTTCAGATTTACTAACGTCACAAACTTTATCCCACCTAACTCTCCGGCTCCAAATGATGATACCATGGGATTGCATGAGTTCATGACCAGAACTATGGTCTTAGATCTTGTCCGTGGTATTGAAAGTTCATTGACATATTAGTCGAGATAGATATTTGTACTAACATTTATCCAACTATTGTGCTCTATTGTTTGAGTTATATTCTGTTATATGCATAGTTCACAAAGACAAAATATGATCTATACTGTTTGAACGAATGTTTGAATGATGATAAAATAAATACTGTAAGACAACTCAAAACACCAGTTCCTTCTGCGTATATCACTGTGATGCTGTAACTGAAATAATAAAAGTTTCAGAAACACTTGCTGATTGCTCTGATTCAGAAGATATTGGGGAGTAGGTGATCTGAGTAGTATTCGAGTAAACGTTGGATCTGGTATGAGTTATCTCGGAAGAAGAAGTGTTCCAGTACTTAACGTACGTGAGATCATTGATTGTGTTGGTGTCTTCTTGCAATACCTGTTTACCTTCAGTTGTTGGCACCTTACCAGAGTTCGTCGCATGAGTAGCAGGAGCATCAGTGATAGTTCTATATTGGACAGTTGTCAGAAGTTTAACTGCTTTCTCAATAGTTTCCTTCTCTTGACCATTAGCATCAGTACCAATGATTGTTCTGTATTCGACAGTTGTCAGAGTTCTGACAGCCTCCTCAATCGTTTCATTCTCTTTACCATCAGTAGCGGCACCAGTGATAGTACTATAACGGACAGTTGTCAGAGTCTTGGCTTCATCCGTAGTTGTACCTTCTTGGCCAACGTCTTGGGACTCACCCGAATTGGCCATTAAAGTCTTAGTAACTGCAATTGTAGTCACGCGGGCCTTCGCAGATCCATCAGTATAGGTAAGTGTACGAAGGACAGTTATGGTGGAATCTGGTGTTTGAGCTTTGGACTTAGTACCTTGTGCAACAGAGTTCTCGTTGGCGTTACTAACCACTTTGATAATACCCGTCTCTTGAACGGAATGATGCGCGTCGTGGGATGTAGTTCCAAGGAGAACAGTACTCCAATTGTAGAGAAAAGAAGCTGTTTGATTGGATCTGGTTATCATTGAACGTGTGCTGTTTGAAGGAGCAAGGAGGATGGTGGAACTTTCCACGTTGGATATACCTATGTTCTCCAAACTGGCAGTAGAAGAAAGAAAGCTTGAAGCCTCAGCAGGTTCTGAGCTTACTGAAGAAGAAGACTCCCAAGGGGAAAGCGTAAAAGCTTGAGCACCCCTGAAAATGGCCAAAATGAGTACGAAACTGTTGATGAAGTAGTGTTGCATGGTACAATGGCTGTTCTCTTCACCTAAAAGCGATGGCAACAATTAGGAACTCATCAAGCAGAGGAAGCCATGCATTTATATATGATTGGAAGCTACAATCACATACCTTGTGATAACAGTAGGGGGAGAGATTGTACATGAGTTGTAAACATATGACAACCAAATTCTGCTGCAAAACCTGTGTAAAAGAATCGGTCTAGACGTAGGAATCATGGAATCATTGCACATTGCACATTCCGAATAACGCACTTTGAGATTACTCGTGATAACATTGGTGTAACTCATAAACACTCCAGATAGAACATGATTTCACGGCACTGCTTAAGGGAATTATTCACAAGCTCAAATGCCAAACTGTTGGGAGTCCAAACTGGATGATCGCACTTCAGATTCCTTCCTTTCTGACTGTGGTTATAGCGGAGGTAAGCCGACGCAGGAACACACGGAGGACCACATTCATGCATGATTTCATCATTTTCTTCAAAAAGGCGCATCCCGACTTCAGACACTCATTCTGATTTTCTCTTCCTCTATAATGTCTGCGGTGGTCATAGTATCGATGCAACAAAGACGTACATACTGAGCTTTTGATTGTAGCTCGAGGATTCCATTCTTGAGCTTGCAGAAAAGCTACATGCAAAGAGGCTCTAGACCATTTCTTAATGTTAGGTGTACACTGAAACATGTACGTATACATAAATTGTCCAACAAAACTTGGGTATAAGTCAATCCAATTGGAGTTCGCCTAGAACAGAACCCTCCAGAGGCACATATGGGAAATAAAATTGAAGATATTCCTCAAGAAAGAAATTGTGAAGTAGAATTCAGAACAACGCGCTAGAGTTACTTTTCAGCGACATCATAGCCTGGTGATACCCAATACAAGCAACTAGATGTAATGGAATTCAGAAAACGCAAACTGAATCAGTGACGTCTGTTATCACCATCATGGTGGTCCTTGCTATGATCATCATGTTTACCAGAGCCAGGACCTGTTCTTTGGCCGAAAGGAAACCCAAAAGGTTCTTTAGTGTGGTGACCAGTATGGTGACCCTCAGGATTAGCAGTTGGAGTGTACAGCCACTTCTGTGAAGAAGTAGATGATGCATCTGCGGTGATAGAGTCGGACAAATCAAAAGTTAGGGTGGTCAAATCAGAAACAGAGTAGGTCGAAACTGTGGCAATTGAACTCTTGTTCCAATGGTGACCCCAGCCCCATCCTGGATGACTTGGCTTCCCACCCTGACCTGGCTTTCCAGGGTGACCTGACCACTTGGTTGGTTTAGGAGGGAACCCATGGGACTTGCTTGACGGAGTTGAGGTTGTGGTGTGTACGCCTTTCTGAGGGGTTGTTGTTGGCTTAGAAGTCGTGGTTTCGCCATGACCCCAACCCCATGTTGCAGTGGTCTTAATAGTAGTACCCCATTTGATTTCTGTTACAGATGTTGCGGCTTTCTGGCCACCAAAACCTGGAATAACGAAAGAAGAGGCAAGAGATACCAAAGCGAAAGCGTATATGGTGTTAGAGGCAGAAACCATTGTAGCAGCTGTGGAGTACCCAGAATGTATCCAGGACTGGGGTCGCTGAACTCTTGATTAACGGGATTGATTGCTCCAATTTATATCTTCCAGAGTTACCGGATAGTCATGATCTGTAGTTGATTCCAGAACACTTATCGGGGATCATCATCAACGTTGCATATCTTTTTGAGGACACTACGCCATCTGGCACCTGCAGTTTCCCAGAGATACAGTTCAGATAACCGTCAAAGTTTTCTGTTTCGGTGTTTTTGGTGGTACAAGCGCCTAGATACCGTTCAAAAGCCCTCTCAATTGGTTTGCTGATCTTACAGTTAGGTATGGATCTGGACTGTACCCTGCTGTCAGATGTGACGTCTTGTGCATCTTGAATTCTGATTCTGCAGGCTCAAAGCCCACACGAAAGAGGCTTGAAGGCTTACCGCAAGAAGACTTTATTACAGACAGACTGGGAAGGTTTCAAGGTCCAACGAACCAAATTATACTAAAGGTTGGAATATTACGGCCGGTAAGAGGGTCAAGCTTGATTGGGCAATTAGCTGATTCTTTCATCTATAACAACGGAGCTTGATAGATCAGTTATTATCGTTGAATACACAGGAAGCGCTACAAGATGCCGGAAGTAAGAAAAAAACGCACATGCACCCTGGACATCAATTTCCTTCTAGACGTTGGCCAGACCTGACGCTGAACCTGTCTCTGCAGGAGAAGGGGAAGTAAAGTACCACACACTCTGAACATATTGACCTCTCAAACCAGGAATACTATTTCTCTCTAATTTTGTCAGACCTAGAGGTGATGACAAAATGAACTGCCCTGATGTTAAAATTGGGTGCCAACTGATGGCACATCAAGTAAAAAGGGCTGATAGCGACATATAAGCTCAATTGGTTGCCTCTAGTTTATAGTGTAATTACGAGTTTGTTCCTACATAGACACTGATTACACGACGCATGTGTTTCAAATTATAACTGAACTCATATACACTTTAATCGCTGTGGTGTTATGGCACTTCGTGCTTAATCTTTCACACTAGGTATCGGTAAAGGAGGAAGAGTGGGACAGGAGAATTATGCACCTCATTGAGGCTGAGATCTCGGGATCTCCAAGTAACTCCAACTAGTCTGGAAGGTGATCCATGTCTTGGCTTATGCGGATCAGAACGAGTAAATTCTAGACTTTAGAAGCAATTTCTTGCCAGATGTCTTGTAAAGGTGACACATGCTTTCCCGTTATTCTTAGACTTTAACTCCGAGATACAAGTCGTTATGTTCAAATCCCAATGTTTACCCTTATCGCCAATTGGGACAAGACATTATAATTGGATATCATCTAACGCTGAAATTAGTGTGGCTTTGGCGGTAGTAGCATGCAGAAAATTTGAGTCCAATATATCTAGGGTTTGCAAGAGTCCCTATGCTTATGGGTCCCTGATTCAGATGTGACAGAGTCTTCTAGAGCCATTGAAATATGAAACTGGCGACGACTAAAATGATCCAGCTTTCTACTATAGTTGGTGATGTTACAGGGGAGAATGCCTCCATTGGTGTAGCATCAGGATTATGTGTCTTGATGTCATAAGGCCATAGGGACGAGTAATTAGGCATTAGATTCTCCGCTCATCATATTGACCTTTTAAAAGCGAACCAGAAGATTAATTAGCACTTAAAACACCGAAGAATCTTATCTAGGACACCTAAACTGCAGATTTACCTCACGGAGGTAGGTGGAGCTTGGGCAAGTGGTAAGCGGCAGGGTCAAGATCTCAAATCTAGTCCAACTATGCGCCGGAAAAATCTGCGGTTTATGCTGGCGGCCTCAAACGTCCTGCAGAGTGCGGGCCTGATAAGTAAACCCCTCAGTTCGGGAGCCTTTGACACCCGAGTCCAGATAGAAAAGAGAGGGAATAGAGAGTACAGACACCTTTTTGTGGTAAATTAATCTGAATTCAAGACAACAATATGTGAATACGTCATCAATTGGTAGTGTCATACCCGAAACCTGCAAGATGAGGCGTAGATCTGAAGTATGTAGTTCCTACCTTGTACCATCCCAAGGTTCAACAGCAATTGCTTGAAGCATGGGAACTATGAGAGAATCCTTGCTTCTTTATTAACTGTTGATGAGGGACAAACATTCTGACATTGGGAACCAACCGATGCAGATACATGTAGATGAAATGGTTACGTTCATGAATTAACAGCTGAATTCGTGAAGTAAGCACTACGAATGCATGATGTCACCGGCTTCTGGAAAGCAATCATGGTTCGATATGGGGTCCTAGCAGTTGAATCATTGTGAGTTGTGATGTATTTGTGAGTTCAGAGTCTCCCCGCTTGATAACACTTTTGCTACGAAATAATTTGCCAGACTGTTTTTTCTCTTCATCACTATCCAATCCATACAATTGCATCTTCGTTTCGAGTGTGGTTTCTAAAGCTAGACGCCAGAAACTCAGAATGCACGGTACTACATGAGATAAAACATTACGGAATCTCTAATGTACATTGTGATAATGGTGGATGGTAGCAAACAGTGGATAGAATATGTTCCTGCACTGTACACACATACTGGAAGCACTTACCTCTGTGCTTGATCCTTCCTCTGAATATCCTTAATTCACCATCGAAATTGCTATGAGATCATAGTAGAACCATCAAATCTTTTACTGGACTGCTCGTGGTTGCTCAACAAATTCAATCGGGTAACGCTTAGTAGCCATGGGTCCCGAGACAGCAAACTTTGCAAGTGACAGTGATCAAGTTGAGACTACTCTCACGTCCAATAGCTCAATGTGTATAAATATATGCGCTCAAATAAATACATCTAATAAATAAGCCGACGACAAAGGGTGTAATCCAGCACAAACCGTAACTAGTGTCCGACACTAGGTGCTGGAACGAACCAAACCGCTATACTCCATAAATAACAGACCCAAACAAAACCAATATATAATAACTGTGGGTGAATGAGCCTTTAAATAACACCAATCTTCCTCAATACATCATCTGTTGTCTGCTTTCTCCAATCAACATTCTCAAGAATGAATTCGATATCATTCATTCTCAAATCAAGAACTGCTCCTCTCTTTGAAGAAATGGAGAATGCAATTTGTCTCATCTTCTCACATGACAAAGTTAATGAATGCAAGTCAAAATCATCCTCTCTGAATGCCTTGATTAGCTTTGTAGCTTTCTCATTCCCAACAGAAAGGTTGTTTCTTGTGAGGAAGTTCAGCAAGATCATATTGAATTCAGGATACCCTTCATTCACTAGACTCAAGCAATTAATGAGGATAAGCTCGAAAATGAAATGATCAAAGAAGATAGTGCCATTTTGCGATGACAGGGCGATGTATGCCTCCCATGTGTTCAAAAACTTTTTGAACTGTTTCTTCAAAAATTGGATGTTTGTGAGTTCACTCTGCAGGCCAACGCCCTGAGTAGCCATTGCTGAGTCCATTTTGAGCAGTTCCAATAGTGTATCGTACTCTTTACTCATCACTCTTCTCTTGGAAGAAGAAATGTGAAGTTGTAGATCGACAGATTCACCTGTAAACGTGTTGAGTAGTCTCGTCACGCATTCAATGAATCGTAAATCCTTTGACTTGTCAAAGTTGATCTTCTTTCTGTTCAAATTGATTGAGAGTTCAACAAATCTCACAAAGCCATTCAGAATAGTCAAATTCTCGTCAACACCAAACAGCATGACGTTGAGGAATAATATTTGTGTTAGTCTTGTCAAGTATACATCTGAGTTGAATACTTCTGCATCAACGAGTTCACGAAGCTGGTTTCTATCAAATATGGAACATCCTGGAATAATAGTGTTAAGAAGATGATTGGAATATGTGGACGAATCGACCGACTTGTTTTGTGTCTCTATGATTTGGTAGAACGAGTTGAGATAGTCAGAAAGGAAAGTTGAGTAAGTCGATGCAAGGGAATCAGATGGGTAGAAATATGACACTAGGAGAACAAGCAGCAGCTTATTCACACGCATCAGCTCTGAGACATGGAAATCAAGATCAAACCACTCTAGGGAATCGTCACAGTTATCTGTGCTTTCTGGAGATGCAGTGAATGACGCATGTGTCATGGAATGTGGGGATCCGACTGACGAGTCGGATGATGATCCGTGCGATTGGGTATCACTTTCGTAATTGAGATTCATAGGGGATAAGTCAGAGTGACTCCCCGGTGCTAATGTTGTGTAGAGCCAATTGAGTTTCTTGATCAAGGATCTGAACTTGGCTTCGAGCTCACGGATGTTGATGATTCTATTGTTGATGAGCAACTGCTCAGAATTGATCATGCTGAGTGATACAAAGGATCCATCCGAGAGTTTGATGAGACATGGTTGGTCTTCTTCCTCACTGGACTCGTCGCAGCCGTGTAGTCTGGAGGCCTTCCAACTCTCAAAGCTCGGCACGTTGATACCGAGTGCGTTGAATATGGAACCGTATGTTGTCTCCAAGTGTTTGTAGTGGTCCTTGATCTTGTTTACCTGGGACATGATGTTCTTCAAGTTGTCCGATCTCTGTGGTGGGAGCACGTAGTCGATCTTGCAGTGGACACCCTTCTTCTCGCACGAGGAGCATGCATTTGGCGAGCGGTCAAAGGCATCACATTTTGTCTTGTGCTTACGGCAACGGATACACGACTTCAACACCTTAGGCTTGGGAAGAGTCTGCCCAACGTTGATCACGTCGTCAAAGTGTTGGAGGATCTCCTCCTCCGAGGACGCCGTGAACGGGCTTATGGTTGTGGGTTTGGAGATTCTGTAGGGCATAGTGGATGCAAAAGAAGGTCAATGAGGATGAAATGCAGGAGCCAGCGACTTGACAGGTTGTTGTGCTGGTTGTTAGACGGAGGGGGAAACAGGGTTGAAACTGGCAGCGACGGTGAGCGGTCAAGGCATCTGCTGGTGGATCAGGATCAGAATCCCAATTGTAGGGAGGATGGCCGCGTATATAAAAGAGTCCCCCCAGCTTTTCGTTCAACGTGGAAAAGAAGGGCCGTACAGAAGCCAAAAAAACAGATGCCTGGGGATGCGCTTCTGCACATTGTCGCCCGTGGTGCCGCCAATTGGCGCAACGTGCATGAGGCTCTTGTTACCTCATCTGGCAATATTAGGAATGCCGCACGGGTGATTGGCTTGCCCCGGATTACAAGGGATTACCGCATGCGCAACCCGGGCGGTGGATTTGCGCCAAAAGTCGCTGCAAGGGCCTTCGACTCTGCGTCGAGTCCAGATTTTTTGGCGTAAAAGTAACAACGCAACTCGCCCAAATGGCCTCAACGGGCCGTGGAAACTGCCACAATGACGACCGGAAACCGGGTATCGCAAAACGTTCGCACTCCGCTGCTATCGGATGCCTATTCCCTTCCTGTCGCCATTTCCATGATCGATCGGCGCCTGTATCGCTGGATCAATCTGACCCGGTGGTTGACGACGATACGACTTGTGTTGTGCAAGCGAAGTAGGAAAAAAAACACGCAATGCGCCATTTGGTTCTACAGGTGATGTAAGCTTGTGTAAGTCTCAAAGTCCTTCTGTTGTCTCTATAACGGCGTTTGTCTAGGTCTACAATGTAGAAAAGCGAAACAGACACTTTGGTTTTGGCCCAAGCTTGTGGCTTGTGGCTCCTATCAGGTCTTTACCCGGTGGCCCCGGAGTCCGTTGCGTAATTGACAGCTAAAAACTGCGAAAGAATCGCGCTTTTTCGCCAATCAACACACTGGAAAAGTCACCGAGCATCGGCAAAGGTTCTGGCGCGCCCAATTGACGGACTCCGCGTATTTCCCTTCTCCGAAGATCGGTCCAACCACTGCCGTCGGTGGGCCCCTCCAGTGTCCCGCTCTCCTGCGCTGATCTCAATCCCCGGGATAAGTGCAAAGTCTGGGGAAGAAGCTTTTGTTTATGGACTAAAGGCGGTTTATACAGATCTATTCGGGTCACTACGGTCCATATGTTCTGTGTGTCTGTGTCTAGAGGGATGCCGATTGGCATAATGCAAAGGGATAAGGGAATTTTTCGCAAATGTTTTAAAAAGGAGTTGCAAACGAGTTCCACTTGCAGAAAACTTTTTGCAACTTTTTGCAACTTTTGCAGCGTTGAGTGCGATCTCTTGCAGAAAAGCCCGCTGGCTAAAAGGATAGATCGTTTAGATAAAACTCTTTGCGCCTATTTTTTTCTTTAACCGCTCTTAACGGGGATTACGGTGCCGTGGTTTGGTGGGCTATCTTTATCTATCGGTGTGATATCACAGGTTGATAAATCGGAATGGATTCTTGGGCTTGGATGCTTAGGATGACTACTTCTTTTTGCGGCTGGATGTTGGTCAAAGAAGGTTGGTCCACCCAATCGAATGACCCATGATGTACTCTCTCCTGGTATACACGAACAGAATTTGGAGGCTTATGATTATTCATCATACACATGGATTTCTCGGGTTCAAGTGGGCCTTGTAAACTACCGTTTTATTCACTTGCAGGCCATGATGGTAAAATGTCGCTCGCATTACAATGAACCAGATGATTGTAAATAACACACACCCATCAACAGAACAACGATCAACCCTGTACTCGGTATTTCGTTTGAAACCCGATACAGCACTATCCTGAACCTGTGTATTTCACTATAGGCGAGGCTGGGTTCGGTCATACGCGGCCTTGCCATGTGTGAGTTTTCCCGATGAGCCGGAATCCGCATCTATACACTTTTAGATGGTGCGTCGTGGGGCTCGCCCTTAATGATTCACACACAGCTCTGTCTCTCATGAATCTGCTAAAATAGATGGTATATGGTCATTATGGCAAGCAGGTATCGAGACAGTCATGTAGATATGATGAAGGGTGTATGGACAACCTTTCATTAATAACACATGCGGACATCAAGGGTTTAGGTGGACGACACGTCACGATGACATTTGTGACTCAACCAGCGGCAGCTACAGGCAGCCTACTGAAAAGGTGTCAATCAATGATATGAAATGTAAATATGTATCGTGTATATATAATGCCAAAGACAGAAGAAACAATGACGAATAAAAACATATTCCCAATAAATGAACAAACAAAAAGCAGAGCCCATGATTACACGCCGATTCTGAAGTGTTTCAACTGCTCAACAACCAGGAAGGTGATGATCGTGTTTGGACCCAGTCTGACGAAACTTGGGACCCAGCCTCTAAACAAGAAAGATGGGCCTTCATTCTTGAATGCAGTAGCGAGGATATGAACGACGCCCTCTCCGGACTTGGATGAGTTCATGATCCGTGTCTTTAAGACATCAGCTGGCGAGCAGACAGAAGTGGCAACCAAACCTGAAAGCAAGGATGCAGAGAAGAAAGTGGAGATGGAGTCTTTATTCATACCAAGGCTTATAATAAACTCCTTTGCAATGTCATATGTGACGACTTGTGAGGACGTCATCAAGATACCTCTGACCAAGTTTGTACCGAGACCTCTGAATAAAGCAGGCACTCCTTCTTCTCTAACGACTCTTACAACACCATCGAACGCATGTTTGTAGTTTCTTCTCTGGTCTTTTGGCAAACCGGTATCGTTCTGCATTCTGATGTTGACGATATCAGCAGGGTTACCAACGACACCACCGATACCACCAGAAAACATGGAGATTGGGAGCAAGTATGCCATAGAGGATTGCTTATCAACAGGGACAAAGTTTTCCTTCAAGTATGCGTAAACACCAAATCTTGTAAGTGAGTAAGTAGCCTGACGAAGTAAACCGGCAGATAACCCGGAGTAAACACCACGGATACCGTCATGCATCCAGATGGACTCTGCCATTTGGAACAGAGTTGGTTTTGGGATTGGTGCAGTTTGCAGACGAACTTTTGCCAAATCAAGGGGATGTGTGAATAAACATGCCACACCACCGCCGAATCCACCATACCAAAAGGGCCATTTCTCACGTGGTTTTGTTGTGGCCGTTTTGATTGTTGGAGTAAGCGTCTGTTGAGTTGTGGCGAGGTTCTGCTCAGTATTTGTAGACATACTTGAGTCCATGATCAACACGAGCTAAATGTGAGTGCAAATGTAAATGCAAATGCAAAGATAGGATAATATCCGATGCTTGGAAATGCAGAAAGGAGTATCAACCTTGCAACCGATGAGGAAATGACTGATCGATTAATGTACGGCGGCGATGAGGAAAAAAACACTCCCGAACGGCTGGCGATGTGAATGGTGGGGAAGGCTGCTTGTCAACACCTGCAAGAGCAATCAAGTAGAAATAGAAAGGGAAGCCGTTATATGAGTAGCCAAGAAAGAAAGCAAAAAATGAAAGCCTCTTGCAACTTTCGAAACAGGAAGTACTGTAATCGGATGGTAGTAAAGCAGCGTAACGTTGGGGAGTTTTTTTTCTTTTTTTTTTTTTCTGATTAATATTTTTTTGGGGACTTGCTGACTCCGGGCGCTTCCCGGGTCCCTCTACACGATCAATATGCTTTCAATAGAATCTAGATTTGTGGCAAACAACAGTCAAACGAGTAGTTTCCACAAAGAAACGATACCCTCAATTCCTGTCACTATATCTGTGAAACGTCATATATATATTAGTAAGTTAAGAGACCGCCTGTACTAGTCATTTTTATTCATGCAAATATCCTCTGCGTCTCCGTACAGGGGAGAAGAGAATTTGGTGATTACCATGTCAGTCAGTGGATTTGAAGTAGCTGTCTTCTTCCTAGAAGGTTTTAATATTTTTCTGGAACATCTTTCTGTTGCTTTTTTCTTTATGGTCAGCTCCTTCTTTGGTTTCGCATTGACTGAAAACTTGAGTGTTAGTTCCTTATAAGGTAGAGGATCATGGGTAATAGTGCCCTGCTTCACTTTTGGCTTCTTTTTCTTCCCCCCAAAAGAACTTGTACAAAGCTTAATGTAGCTTGTCATATCTCCAATATCTCTCGCCATTGTGGATGATGGTAGTTTAGGTGATTGTACAGCTTTGTCTGCTTCTGTATGACACATCACGATTTGCACATTCCTTTGTACCCAGCTACTCGTGTATGCCATACCTGTGATTGATTTCGGGCCACCTGGCAATGGCTTCGGATCATAGTGATACATCGGGTAGTAGCACTTATGCCATTCCAAGTCCAAAAAAGACAGGTATTTAAAATACCTTTGAAAATCCTTGCCACATGTACTCCAGATCTAGGCTGTTAGTTAATAACCAATTTTGCTTATTGTTCAAATTAGAGAAGGTTCATAGTACATACCTTTGAAATGATTCGCGAGATCTCGAATGTTAACCCGCCTGCATATGCCATCTTGACAATCTTGTTTAGAATCGTGCGCGCCATGATGAATTTGTTCCGCGGGCGTGTCACATTCTTGTAGGAGGGAGGGTGGAAAAAGATTGAATCAGATGCAGATATTTCTGGATGTGTGAAGACGATAGATGAATTGTTTCCAGAACGGTTTGGTATCGCTCCTTTTGGGGGAAGAGCTACTGGAAACTGTTCGCTCTGTAGAAGGTCATTAGATGCGGTTACCTTAGTCAGTTGGAACACAACCTCCGAAAGGATTTTGTCTTGACCAGTCATATTTGGTTCTAGGTTGTATGATATCTCAGCTCAGAAAAAGAGAAATATACAACAAGAATATCCTAGATACTATCAAATATTTCATGAAGGCGACGGTGAGTGTTATTTAGGAAGCGATGGATTAAAAAAAAAACAGACAAAGGTGGAGGATTACGCGAGATGAGGCGCCTAAAATCTAAAACATGTTACACGCCTCAAAATCTTGACCGCCCGCCTACTTGCCCATGGCCCATGCCCCCAACTCGCAGGCTCCAAGCGGGAGTCGGCGGTCGCGGAATCGCGATCATGACCGCCAGGCCAGCTAACACTCAGTTCCGATATTCAACTTTCTGCCACATTAGTTTTCAAACCAGGAAGCTTGGATAAGACGCACATTTTCATTGAGCGATCCAGGAAATATGTCAACAGGAGACCAGATTCTTTTGAAGGAATCGTTAGAGATGCTTGATGCTATCACTGAGTTCTCTGCACAGTACAGCGCGAAAGAGCAACCAAAACAATATGACAATGTCATTGTTGTCGACCCCTTTGATCGGGAAACGCAAATTCAAAGGGTTCCACTTGATAGTAGAATGCCACTCCGAAGACTTATCGAGAACTTTGAGAAATCTTTGGAACGCTTATTTGTCAGTATCTTGATGTCGGACCTCATCCAAATGACAGTATATTAACCCCCTCAACAGGCCAGTCATGTTGCAATATCACAAGAGGTAGTCATAAGAAACTACCGCAGTATCCTGGAGAAAGAAATTCAGTTCGTCTTGCACCAAAATCGTCGATCTAAAGCAAAGGTCGGCCAAGATCCAGAAGCATATGGATATAGTATATCCGCATATACTGTGGATAGCACATCAGTTGCCGCATCCGATTCAAGCTCCACATTACAGTCTGGTGGTGAAAAAACTAAGGGCGGATCTCCTTGCAAAAAGCGAACTCCAATTCCTCGGGAAACCAAGAATCTCTTGGAGAAAATATTCCAAACAAAACGAACGCCTAACAGTAAAGAAAGGAAAGTCATCGCAGACAAATGTGGACTATCGCCTCTCCAAGTCAGAGTGTGGTTTACGAATAAAAGGATGCGCTCTAAGCCTTCTTCAGACATATCAAGAACATAACCTACTGCTTTATACAGTTGAATATCATGGATTTCAATCATTCTTCCTCATCGCTATCGCCATCCCTGTAGCCGTACTTTCTAATTTCACCCAATCTCTTTCTTGCTGAAGCCAATGCATTTTCAAGCTTCAAGATCTCCACTTGTTGTTCCATTTCCATTGTTTTGTTCTCATGATTGGACAATTTGGAGAAATCGACATCCTGTTCACCACCATTAGATCTCTTGTTCAGAATATCCTGGACCTGATTAACCAACGCCCTACATGCCGAGGTCACTGTCTTCGAAGCACCTTCTAACTGATCTTGAGTTTTTGACATGAAAGTAGCCTTCACTCTAGAGGCAGCCACCAACTGAGCAGTTGAAGCTGCGACCTCATTAGAGGCGACAATCAACTCTTCGTGCGAGTTCTTGGAACTTAAGACACCATCGGCAGTCCCAATCAAAATCTTGGTCGAGGTCGCAACTGCCTTAGCAGCTGAAATCAAACCTTCGGTCCATCTGTTATGCTTCTTGTAGAACTGTGCACGCGTACCAGAACCCTTGTTCTGTGCAACAATTTCGTTCTGGGTGTCGATAGCAGCCTTAATCAACAAAGCGATTGCATTTGTCACTGCAATAGCGGCAGAAAGGATAGCCTTGTTAATTTCAAAGTCAATTTGAGAAAGAGATGGATCCTGAGGTCTATTCATCAATTCGGTCAAATGAGAAGAAGCAGCAGTAATAGCATGTGCAGCGGAACTCAACTCGTTATCAACCGCTTCACCGAGATCACCAGAAACATTCTTGAGCGTGGATTTTGGCGCAAGGTGTTCAACAAGCAACGTCAATTCATGGAGTTTCTCTTGGACATTCATGTTACCGGAAATAACAGTCTCCGTCTTATCCTCATCGGATCCTTCCAATACATCAGAAAGCAAGGACATAAGGAAGTCCTCCGCATCCTGAGCTGAAGCTCTAGATGACGAGATCAATTTTTCGGCATCACTGTCTGTCTTGACAACTCTGACCATACCCTTTGCGTTCATCAAGACATCAGACACAGCAGAGGTGAACTCATTGATGGATCTGATAATCTCAGAATGGTCGCCGTTTGGACCATCAGCAATGAAGTCATTAAAAGAGTCCGAGAAATCCGTGGCAGATGAAGAAGCCTTTTCGATGACCGACAATAGATATTCTGGAGATGAGTTTTGGTTGCCGGCTTGCATTGGGGAGTCCAACTCGTACAATGCATCTTGAACTCTCTTGATACCAGATGCTAAAATGGCATCAACCAGGGAAGTCAACTTAGCCAGATGATCAATAAGAACACTATCAATCTGCTCATTCATGGCAGAGTCATTTTCCTGTTGTACTCTTGCCAACTCATGCAAAGCATCATCCATGGTCTGTTGAACGATTTCCAGTTCTTCCTCCTTCTCTCTCAACTTTGACTCCAAATCTGGATCAATAGAACGAGCTTGCTGATCAATTTGTGATTTAAGCTGGTCAACTTCCTTCTTGTGAGCTGCAAAGATGGAGGAGAGATTTGAGGATTGGCTTCTTTCAGCGTCATCAAGCTTCAAAGTCAAGTCTCTGACCTGGAGTTCTAATTTTTCAATATCACTGTCCTTACCACCTTTAGTCTTCTCCAAGTCCAATCTGGCTCTGTCACGTTCTCTGATCAAACCAGCCAACTCAACGTTCTTTGCCTTCAAATCCTTCTCAAGCTTCTCACGACGTTCAATGGCTTCCTGAGCAGAAGCAGCCTTCTGCTGCATCTTCTTGAACTTGTTCAAAAGGTTCAAATGCTCCTGTCTAAGCTGAGAATACAGTTTGGCCAATGAATCGTACTTGTTCTTCCAAAGTGTCAACTGCTCTTGTAAGCTATTGACCAGCTCGTCTTTAGATCCTAGTTGCTGAGAAGCAGTGAGGGTTGTAGCAGAGATCTCCTGCTCGAGAGCCTTAACTCTTTGATCATACTGCTGAAGGAGGAGCTGGTCATTCTCGTATTGTTGTCTCATGTTGAGTAGGTCACGCTCCAACTCTGCAACTCTACCTTGTGCCTGGTTCTGAATCTGTTCACGAACCAATTGTTCTTGTGCGAGTCTCTGCTGCTCAGCTTGTTCAGCCTGTTGTTGTTCAAAGTAAAGTCTCTGCTGCTCAGCCTGCTGTTGTTGAAGTAAAAGCTGCTGTTGAGCCTCTCTGGCCAATCTCTCTTGTTCGGCCTCATACACGTTCTGTTGTGTATTCCAGAAGTCGACACCAGTTGGCTGAGTAGCGATTGGTTGTTGGTACTGTGCCATTGTTGGTTGTTCTGAGATTGGTTCAGGGGTAGCTTGAGACTGCGTGGTTTGCCTGGAGACTGGTCTCTGGATGTCATCACTATCATCATCTCTTGCTGTGAGATCTGGTGGTGATTCTGGGAGTCTTGGGATTGTGATCAACGAGGTCAAGTAACGGATAGAAGAGCAATCCGCGTAGAACTCATACAATCTTGCATGCTGGGATGCATAGCGTTGTCTCAAAGGCTCCAATGCCTCCTCGGAACCAGTGGCACGGTGGAGTGCTCTAAGCATTGATGTCGAGAACTTGTAAATACCGTAGGACTCTGCAACCAACGGGACCAATGCGGAGATTTTGCATTCCGACTTTCTGTCGTGGGAAATACTGGCGAATATCAGTCTCTGGAGATCGTCCAGTGCGTCTTGCAAGCTCATCAAATCCATGATGGCCTCGTATCCTTCATCTGGATTCTGGACGGTGACCAAGGAGACGTATTCCTCGTATTCAAAAGTCCCGTTGAATCCGCGATGATTCTTGTGGAAGTTGAGTTTTCTTAGCAAGTAGACAACGTACTCTCTGATCAGTCTTCCGTATCCCTTGAAGCCATCGCCGTGGACGGTTCTGCCCAAGCTCTCAATCCAGTCAGCGTTGCGCATAGCCTCTTTCAAAGCAGAGCTGTGTCCTTCCTGGAGAACCTTATGGATGGTGATCAAGGCCTTGAAGAGCTGGACCTCATCGCCCTGGATAGGGAGAAGCTTGAGCTGGTTGAAGAATGCTCTGGCGGACTTGTGGTCCCATGTGTAGACGATGCACGCTCTCACGTGCTTTCTCTTGGGTGCCGTCTCGTCGATGGAGGTGGCCTTCTTCAAGGAAGTGGCCAACTCGGATTCAGACACGGTCTTGGACATTGGTGCCTGGGGCTGTGGTGTTAGTAGTATTCTCAACGAGTAACCAGCACTTCAATGAGTCAAATACACAGTCAGAATTGAATGGGAATGAGCGGTACACATAGTACTGTGCCACGTTCGAAAGGGGTATCTTTGACGGGCGGTAGGCCTCAAAAGCGAGAATTGAGCCTGATCTCACATATACCGGCAAGCACCAATAGGGAATGCACTTACTTGTGTTCAGAAAAGAGTGCACAGACGCTGATTGTTGTTGTTGATCTGATCGAACCAGCGATCTCCTCCAATGGCGGAAGCTTTGGCTTCTCCGGCAAGAATCCGCCCAAAGCGGCGCCAGCGCGATTAATTTAAATAAATAAAATTCGCGAAATGTGCCCGAAAACCGCCGAATCAGGCAGTGTCCGTATTAGGAAATTATGGCATAAGTCCTCCAATTATGACGCCGCTGTGCGCTTATGCTATGATGTGTCTCCTACCGATGATGTTTTCCATTTTTTTTTTCTTTTTTAATCTTTCGACAGAAGAAAGAAGGAAGGATGGATGGATTTTGCAGTTGCGCTTTATCGTTGTTCCATTCACACCTGAGCATCAGTGTTTTACAGGAAAGACAGAAAGAAAGCAACCCAGACGAACGTTTATTATATGAGCTCTATCCAGAACTTGAAATCATTTGATCCATTCGCCGACACTGGTGACGACGACACTCAGCCAACAAACTACATCCATATCCGTATCCAGCAGAGAAATGGCCGTAAGACGTTGACCACCGTCCAAGGTCTTCCAGACGAGTACGACCTCAAGAGAATCCTGCGTGCCTTGAAGAAGGACTTTGCCTGCAACGGCAACATTGTCAAGGACGACGAGTTGGGAGAGGTTATCCAGTTGCAAGGTGATCAGAGAGTCAAGGTTATGGAGTTCTTGACCACCCAGCTTGCTCTTGCGAAGAAGAACATCAAGATCCACGGTTTCTAAGACTACTGCTGCTGGTTGATATTCTAACCTTCAGTCCTGGGGCGCAACCGCGGCGTGGGACTGTAATGGAACGGTACTCCTCTCTTGATTTCTTTTCTTTTAGTATTATTCTCGGTGCAGAACGCCGTCTAGCAGATGACGACCGTGCTGCTTCTTTGCATAAGTGGTTATTTCTCTTCGCTTTGCTACATGTTGAGGTGTTTAGTTTATGCCATGCTAATTGGGTAATGTCGTCATTGTAGGGAATGTAGCTTTGCATCTTGTCCATTTACACATGGATAGAGCAGTTTCTTTTTGAGACGATGCAATCTAGTACCTGGATCAACCAATAAAAGACCAGAAGCCATTTATAAACAGTGCGTGAGGCCAGTGATGAGAGGTTAATGACCCCAAAGGCTGTTCAGGCTCTGTTCAGGGGGCGCGCGAAAGCCTTGATGGATGAGATGAGATGCGCTTTCTCGTTAATCTTCTTTACCACAATGGCAAAGAACGTCATAGGAGAGATTGTGAGAGGGTGAGAGGAAGAAATGGCACCTGGTGATCTTAACTTGAAGAAGTCATGGCATCCGGCCTTGATGAAGAACCGCAAAAAGGTGTGGGAGAATGAGCAGGAGGCGTTGGCTGAGCGCAAGAAGATACAAGAACGTCAAGAGGAGATACGCAAGGAGAAAGAGCTCGCTGAATTACGTGCCCTGCAGTATGCAAAGACTGGACAGAAGCCAGTTGAGCGTCTTGAGTGGATGTACGACACTGCTGGCGTTGGGAACGATGGAAGACTCGCTGGCAGCGAGGCCGAAGAGTATCTCTTGGGGAAGAAAAGAGTTGACGATTTGATCCTGAATACAAAAATCGAGCCGAAGAAGCTTGGGTTTGAGAAGCTGGAGCACGATACACTTGTGTCGCAGCGTGATGAGATGAACAAGATGAGAGATGATCCCATGACGAAGATTCGTCAGCAACAGATGAAGAAAGCACAAGAGCTACGAGAGGCTAAAGACCGGGGGAAAAGACCATCACATAGAGACGAGGATGATGGTCATCGAAGAAGAAGCAGAAGCCATCATGAAAGCTCACGACACCCTGGTAAGGATTCACACAGACGAAGCCATGATGATAGACACCGCAGCCGGGATTATGACCGTGAGGCCCGTCGGACTCATTCGAGTAGGAATAACGGGAGCTACAGAGACCGTGAAGAGGGCAACTACTCTTCGAAAGACGAACACAGGCAGGCCCCAACACAGTCCAGGGAGGACCGATTAAGAGAGATGATGCAGAACACCGAGGAACTCAACCACCAGAGGTCAAAACGTCTTGCAGCTGGTCGTGAGACAGCTGAGATTGGTCCATCAGCTAACCACGATGGGTCCTTTTCGCAGAGCAGAAGGATACTGTGAGCAATGACCCATAGTATAGATCCGGAGATAAACCCCGTGATAAAAGAGAGTACATATCTACAGTATACAGTGCACCCCGAGATGGTAGATGGTAGTCTGGCATACATAGGATAAATACACTGAGCTTTGGAGAGAAAAGACAGAAGAAGATCACACCGATAAGGCCCCCAACTGCAACGGGCTGCGGTGAAACAAAAGCTGCACACCCTTTTTTCACCTTGCAGTATGGCGATGAGAGCACCGATAGGACCCGATAGGGCCCGACGTTGATACCGCAGCTCGTAGCAAAGGCTAGCAGCCAAGGCCAGGGGAAAAAGAAAAGGCAAACGGAGGGCCGGACTTGTCGGACAAGACTGGCGGGTTTGCTCTTGCAGATTTAGGTGAGTGCCAAGTAGTAGTAGTGTGCGATGAGCTTTTGCCTGGGGAGCCGAGCCTGGGGCTGCAGACGGAAAAATCTTTCAGTACTCTTTACCACTTTCACCAATTGATTGCACTCCACCAGAAGGACCCCATAGACATACACCATGAGAGCACTCTCTCTTCTCTCTGTGCTCGTGCCCTTGGCCACGGCGATCTTCTCGCCAACGATCTCGAGAACAGACTTTGAGGGTGCACCATCGCTGGTCTACTTTGAGGACACTGACGTGGGTACTTACTTGTTCATCAACCCTGCGTGGTAGTACTAACAGACAGACGACAGAGCGTGCTCTACCTGGACACAGACACGGACAAGCTCTACTACTCCAAGAATGGCGGACAGAAGTTCACCAAAGTCGACACAGAGGGCGTCGCCATTAAGTACCTCGTGGAGCACCCTACGAGCCCCGGGTATGCCTATGCCATCTCGGACGACAAGACACACTTCCGTACCGTCTCCCATGGATTGACCTGGCACAAGTTCACCTCTCCAGAGAGACCATCGGAGGCCTCCGTCGAGACTTTTGACACCAAACACTCGCCAATTGTCTTCCACGGGAAGCGTCCCGACCACGCACTCTTTGCTGGCCAGTGCATTAGCGGTGGCAGCAGTGATTCCTGTGAGAGACAGTACTACTACACCACTGACAACTTTGTCACCGTGAAGCCACTCACAAGGGCTTACTCGTGTCTGTTCTCCGATGCCACGGCTAACATGGAGGTCAAGAACTCGGACCTCATCACATGTATCATCCAGGGCGACTCCACATCGGTGCTAGCAAAGTCGAACGACTACTTCTCCACAAAGCAGTACATCCCAGCGGAAGGAGGACTCATCACCGACATCAAGAAGCTCGGTGCAGGATCCCACTCGCTTATCGCCCTCGGTTCCCACCTGAGTGACGACGTTTCGACTTTTGTCTACGTCTCTTACAATGGTGAGGACTGGAGCATGGTCAAGTTCCCAGCTGGAACTCTGCAGGACGTCTTCACCATCGTCGAGGGAACTGCTCACACACTCTTTGTCGATGTCAAGTACGCTGGCACAGACAAAGTCGGACAGCTGTTCTTCTCTGGAGGAGTTAACAGCTCATACTTTACCGAATCCATGAAGTACACCCATAGAGATGCTCTCGGGAATATCGACTACGAGCTCGTCGATAACATTGACGGTATCGTTCTTGCCAACTCAGTCGATAATGGTGACAGTGTGATCTCCTCTGATGCTACACCAATTATCAAGTCCAAGATCTCCTTCGACCAAGGGTCCACTTGGAGAAACATGAGAGTCACCGACGATACATGCAGCGGTGACTGCACATTGCACTTGCACTCGATTGTCCAGAGAAATATCAACTTCAAGGACTCACCAGGAAAGTACTTCTCCTCTCCAGTCCCAGGTATCTTGCTAGGTGTCGGAAACACGGGCTCTTCCCTCAACTCATACGAGGAAGGTGACACTTACATCTCCACTGATGCCGGTCTCACTTGGTCCAGAACCCTCAACGGTCCACACTTGTTCGAGTTCGGTGACCAAGGTTCCATCATACTTGCCATCCCTGAAAACGCCGACACTGACACCATCAAGTACTCTGCTAACATGGGTTTGACTTGGCAGCAGGTTGGTCTAGGAACCCACATTCGTGCGAGGGTCCTCACCACCACTCCAGACTCCACCACTTCCAACTTCCTTCTCATCGCCACGCTTAACGGCCGTTATTCGACATTCTCCCTGGACTTCTCTCGTCTGTACGGTAGACAATGTTCCGACGGTGACTTTGAAGACTGGTGGGTCAAGTCCCCAGAATCTAGTGATCCAATGTGTATCCTTGGTCACAAGCAGAAGTTTAGAAGAAGAGCCAGATCTGCAGACTGTAAAGTTGACAACAAGTTCAGAGAACCTGTTGCAGTGGAAGACTCGTGTACTTGTATCGAGGCTGACTTCGTTTGTGCTTTGAACTTCAAAAAGAACTCCAATGGTCGTTGTATTGCAGCTGCAGACTCTGCTACTGAGCGCTTTGCTCGTGATAAGCAGTGTACAAACAATGCTAAGACATACATTGCTCCAGCTGCTTACACTAAGCAACCTGGTAACATGTGTCAAGGTGGTGCAGATTTGGCTGCTACAGTTGAGAAGCTGTGCTCTAACTTTGAGGAAGAGAAAGGTGGCTCAGATGATCACAAGAAGATTGATTATGACGATGATGATACCCCAGAAGAGACTGCTCCTGATGAGAATCCAAATGAGAGAGAAGGTGACAAGGAGAACTCCAAAGAAGGCAAGAATGACGGAAGAGTCAAGACTTCCCAGTTCTCCTTTACCGGTCAGATTAAAAAGTACGTCTACTTGGAGAGAATGAAGAAGTCTAACCTCAAGGACGAAACCATTGTTCTTTTGACCACTCACAACAAGGCTTACGTGACACACGATCAAGGTTCTTCATGGGAGATGGTTTCCCCAGATGATGAGTTCATTGATATCTACGTGAACCCATATGACACCAACCACGTTTACTTGCTTGCTAGTGGTATGAAGATTGTGTACTCTACCGACAGAGGTGACAACTGGAAGTTCTTCAGAACCCCAGCAAACTACATCCCAGGTGTTGCACCTTTGAGTTTCCATCCAAAGTACACTAACTGGTTCATCTACATTGGTCAACTTGGTTGTGAAGATGAGTCCCATACAGGTTCGTGTAGAACAGCAACATACTACACAGTCTCATCTGGTAGAAGATTCAAATTGATGCAAGAGCATGTCAACACTTGTGAGTTCATAGGACACTTGCTCGAGCCAACAGATGAACAATTGATCGTTTGTACAAGAGAAGAAAAGGAGCACACTATCCACCAAAACGAACTGATTTTCTCGACTGACTACTTTGAGACAACCAACACACCAATGAAGGATGTTATTGGCTTTGTTAAGTCGGATGACTACCTTGTGGCTGCTACTGTCCTTGCTGATGGCTCACTAAGAGCTCATGTCTCCACCAACGGTATCGATTGGGCAGATGCACTCTTCCCATCAAACATTCGTGTTGACAAACAACAGTCTTACACTGTTCTCTCATCCAAGTCACACGCTATCTTCCTCCATGTGACCACGAACGCTAGAGACAACTCCGAATTTGGAGCCTTGCTCAAGTCCAATTCCAATGGTACAAACTACGTCATGTCCAACCCATACGTCAACAGAGATTACCTTGGCTTTGTTGACTTTGAACAATTGGAGAACCTGGAGGGTGTCGCTGTCATTAACACCGTTTCCAATCCAAAGGAGGCTTCTGAAGGTGCCAGAAAGCGTTTGAAAACAAAGATCACTCACAATGATGGTGCTGATTGGGACTTCCTCCAACCACCTGCTGTTGATGTCAATGGTGACAAGTATGAGTGTACTGGTAAGTCTCTTGAGGACTGTGCTCTTCATTTGCATGGTTACACTGAGAGAGCTGACTACAGAGACACATTCTCATCCGGATCTGCTGTTGGTATGATGATTGGTGTTGGTAACGTTGGTGACAGATTGGGCAACTACTTGGATGGTCATACCTTCTTGACAAGAGATGGTGGTGTCACTTGGAAGGAGGTTAAGAAAGGTGTTTACCAGTGGGAGTACGGTGACCAGGGTTCTATTATTGTCTTGGTTAACGGACGCGACTCTACCAACACCCTCTCCTACTCTCTCGATGAAGGTAAGACCTGGAATGACTACCAGTTTTCTGATGATCTTGTTCTCGTTAATGATATTTCCACCGTTCCATCTGATGACTCCAGAAAGTTCTTGCTCTTTACCAAACTTCCAACAAACAGAGGTGACAGATCCACTGTTTACCAAATTGACTTCTCTCAACTCTTGACCAGAAAGTGCCACTTGGATCTTCAGAATCCAGACGCCGATGACTTTGACCTATGGACTCCAAAGCACCCACATATGGCAGACAACTGTCTCTTTGGACACGAAGCTCAATACTACAGAAAGGTTACTGGTAAGGCATGCTATATTGGTGAGAAGCTTGATAAGCCATACGAAATCTTGAAGAACTGTGCTTGTACCAGAGAGGACTTTGAATGTGACTTCAACTATGTTCGTGATAACAATGGAGAGTGTAAACTTGTGCCAGGTTACACACCACCAGACCACTCCCTCGTTTGCAAGAAGTCTGGTGTTGATGAGTACTGGCTTCCAACTGGTTACAGAAGAATCCCACTTTCTACATGTGAGGGTGGCCATGAATTTGATAAGGTTGAGGCTAGTCCATGTCCTGGAAAGGAGGAAGAGTTCTTCAAGAAACACAAAAAGTTGACTGGCTTCTCCTTGTTCTTAGTCATTGTCATTCCAATTGCCGGTGTGGCTACTGTCTTGTATGTCATCTACCACCACTATGTTGGTAGATACGGCCAGATCAAGCTCGGTGATCAAGACCAAGAGTTTGAATTTGACAACTCTTCACTTCTTAACAAGACAACATCTATGATCGGATTCACTGTTGTTGCTACGGTTAACTTGATTCAACAGTTGAGTTCATCTGTCTTTAACTTTGCATCTGGCTTGTACTCCAGACTTGCTGGTAGATCCATTTCTCTGGACGACGGTGCCAGCCTTCATACAACATATGGAAACTTGGCTAGACACGAAGATGATGTTGCAGACCAGACGGACATTGAAGATGCAGAGCTTCTGGATGATGGTGATTTGACTGAGGCTGAAGATGATCGTCTCTGATCACTTAACTTATGCATGAGTGATCCCGAAAACTCCCACATTCTTGTCATGTTCATAGTTTGCTTACGAATTGTTAATACTTTATTGCGGATTTAGATATAGATCAGTGTAGATTACTACTCCTCGTCATTATCTTCGCGTGGTCTTTTTGTACCTCTTGATTCCTCATCACTCAGGTCTAATGGTTCACTAGCATCAGAATCCAATTCCTCTTCCAGCCCATCTCTTTGTGCCTCTGTATAATATTTGACAGCATTAGGGAACAAGTCATCTGCAAAGAGTGTGGCGAGTTCATCACCATTAGGGAATTCTTTACCAGGTTTGCGTCCTGTCCAACGGAAGAACCCAAAGAAACTTCTCATACCAGCTCTGTAGTTTTTTTTCCCCTGTGGTGTCTTCTTGTCTGTGATCTTTGATGGGTTGATAGAGTCGTAGGACTTTGGCCAGACGATATCGACATTCTCGGAAACAAGTCGTTCTGTTTCGCCTGCTCGTTCATCCTCATCATCACTTAGATCCACGTTCTTGTGCTTCTTCTGTGCCTTAGATGCTTCCTCAGGATCAATCTGTTCGATCCAGAACCTCTTGGTAACTGTCTGTGATGGAAAATCACCATCACTTGTTCCTTCAAAAGTGAAGGTTATACTGAAGTTATCGGGGTCAACGTTGTCTTCAGAGGAATTAGCAGCTTCCCAAGACACATATATGTCCTTTATCGTCTCCAAATATTTGAAGTCGGGAGCTCTGATGTACTCTGCGAACTCCGGGTGTTGGGATAGCACAATGTGCCAAAACTTATCCAAAGCTCTGATGTGGGTGCTTCTCTCCTCATAAATCTTGGAGACGCTCTTCAGACGTGCAATCTCTAAATTACATGTTAGTACCAGCAACCATCAAGCCATTGATTTCTGTGGTTACTTACCAGCAGCACGTTCTGCTTGTTCCATCTCTTCTTCAACCTCACTGAGACCAATCAAGGCATTTTCAACAGATTTACTGCTTATGTCAGTCTTAATTCCAAGCAATAAACAACTCAGTTAATACATACAAGTCCTTATCATCACCCATTGTCTTTGATTATACCTGTTTCCTTCGAATGCAGTAGGTATTTCTTTGGCCCATCTTGAGATATCGGGGTTCTAATTTTATGGTGAAAAAAGAATTAACAAAACGGTTGCTACGGCAACACAGCTAAAACTTCACATTCAATCCATTTTTTCAACAAAACGTGTAGACATGCGCATTTTTTACTCTATGCAATTAATTCTTTCTGCCTCTTCTTGTCATCTGTGGCATCTTGAAAGGCACCTTGAGAGAGGCAATTTTGTAGTGTGCAGCCATGGACTTCTGGAGACCCAAGGCCTCTGCCTCTGCTATAGTGGCACCCTTGACAAGAGCCCCGAGCGCTCTAAAGTAGCCTATGAGCTTTGCTGGTTTCAGTGAAAGCTCAGTAGCCAACGGAACGACTTCGATGTGGAAACCACCAATGTGGAAGAGAAGAACAAGTATGTAACAAAGAAGTTTGTCCTCGTGATGTGGGTCAATCTTGAAACCTCTCTCTTTGGAGCGACCAAACTGACCTGGTTTTACAATGGCAAATCTGTCAATCACACCATCAATCAATATTTCAGGTGGGTCGTTCAGTTGTGATGTCAATGCTACCTTGTTGGAGATACGTCTGTTCGAGTAAACACCCATAAGAAGAGATGCGTAGTAAATGAGTTGTGCCTTTTCCAATTGTGATTCGCTTGTGATTGTTTCCAAATGTTTCTTGATGAATTCTGAGTCTTGATAAGGCAAAAGGGCAAGTCTCTTCTCTGTATCCTTTTCATTAATGATTGGACCTGCGCGGATGAACTGCAGCTCCTTCTTCGTAATAATACCGGAAACAGGATAAATATCTTCGACAGCTGTGGCATCAACATTCACAGGTGGCGTTGGTCTATCCTCTAGCACTGTCTGCTCCAGTTCTTGTCTCGTTGGAAGGGAGGTTGTGTGTCCCTTGACTGTGTCAATAATATCCATCTGTGAATCGGCGAGTTTCTCCGCATCAATTCTGTTTCTCTCAAGGTCGGAGATTGCCTTCTTTGCCTTCTTGGTACCGAATGCTTCTCCAAGAGCTGTTCTTTGGATATTTAAACGAACATTGTTCTGCTTAACAGCTGGTCCCCTCAGTCTCTTGTGTGCCTTTGATGTAACGTTTCCCAAAAGAACCGGTGTCTTGTAGAGTTCAACAGACTTACTCACGGGGTCATACAGGGCAATAGCGTAGTCATTATAGTCTTCATCATCGTTGTGGGCAGAGTCGTACTCAAGTCTTTCATTCTCGCCGTGGAATATCACATCGCCGTTCTTATTACTGTAGAGATCCAACTGCAGGCCGCTCGGCGCCGTGAAGCCTTTAAAGAAGGAGCTCACAGCCAATGAGGGAACATCCGTGTACTTGGAAACACGGAGCTCATGATGCTCATCAACATGTCTCTTGTTACCCATGGTTAGCTTCCAAAAGAAGATGAAATGCTGCGTTGAACCTCTGCTAACGAAGCATGCTCATCGCATAAAATTTTTTGATAGTGCCGAGCAGGTCGGAAGTTGCAGAAAATACCCTCGGAAGGTAACATATAGCCCAAGTGATATCTTTAAACTGTTTCTCTTCAATTTCCGAGAGTGGAAAGCCCTTAAAAGGAATACTCCAATGAACAGTATTACATCTAGGTCACACTATGAAGTCCTCGGTGTGCTCCCAACTGTGACAGCGGCGGAGTTGAGGGCCGCTTACCGAGAGAGACTGCTTTCTACACACCCAGACAAGACCAATGAAGCTGTCCAAGGTGATATTATCCCACAGATCAAGCAGGCATACGCTGTGTTGTCTGATGAGAAACTACGAAGAGAATATGACGAGGCTATCCGAGAGTCTTTCAAGCGCAATGGGGTCATTAGTAGTGGTGAGGGACTGGATATCGTTTCATTAGATGACTTTGTATGCTTGATAGAAAACGAGGGAACTGACGATGAGGTAGCTTTTTTCAAGAAAGATTGCCCAAGATGTACGACAAAGGAAGGATTTGTACTTGGAGAAGGGGACTTAGAAGCAAATGGCGTGTCTGATGGTACAGGTGGGTATGAGATCATAGTACAGTGCTCTGCTTGCAGCCTGTGGTTGAAGGTAAAGTACTACGATATGGAGGAGGAAGTTGACGAATAATATCACATTAATGCATTAAAGATGAATGGAAAATACCAAAATCTAACCGAACAGTTCATCTCATCATTGAGAAATAGTATTACTCTTTCGAAGATTTTCCTCCTCTAAGATTGCACTTAATGCTTCGCCCATAGTGATCATGTCAGTCATCAGAGATATGTGTCCTTCCTCACTTGCAAGCTTGGCCACTACAGGGAAGCCTCTCTTCTCTGGCATGAGCCACTTATGATGAACCACACCATCTCCTGGACCATATTGGAAATCGTTGTAGTCGCCTATTTTGATACCCTCGAGACCACTAACACGAGCACCACGAACCGTCGGCACCTCATTTCCATACACTATAGCCAATGGCGGGTATTTCTTGTCGGAATCATAAGCCAACTCATCCAGGAACTTGCGTGTCCGCTTCAGTGTGCGGGAAAGGTAATCATAGGATTCGTCAAATGAAGTATGGATTTCATCCGGGCCCGAAGATGAGGATTTCAACGACAATGATCGCTTCATATCAAATGTATCAAACGTTTTCATTATTGGTGATCTTACTGCGTCATTATCTTGCGATGTACTGTTGCGTCTCTTCTTTTTTCTATTCTGCGAAACAACGGGGGATAAGTTGTACTCCACCCAGGTGTCAGGGTCAAAATAGTCCAAGTTGTACTGCTCATTGGTCTTCCTGTCGATGAAACAACGTCCGTCTTCTGGTAGGAAGACAAAACTGGATCTCATAAAGAAATTGATCTCTGCAGTCAGGATCTTGGTGCTGAACATCACCGAATCACCAAATCTCAAAGGACCAAGGATATTTGGGCACATGGAGGGAACTCCAACATAAATGAGCCCACGGACGAGTGATGGATCCTTTTGCATAGCATGATGTGCTATGAGTCCACCCATGGAATGTGCAATGATGATAGCACCGGTTTTCTTCTTGCCCTTGTTGCATCTCAAAGATGACAGTAATTCAAAGAGCTTTTGAGAATTGATGTCGCATGACAGTCTCCAATCATATCCAAAGTTATGCACAATTGTTCTCCCATTTGCCAGTCGAGCTTTCAACTTTCTTGAGATATCGACTGGTCCGACATGTGAGAGCATTTTGTTTGAATATACCATCTTTTGTGCCAGAGCCTCATCCTCATCTTTCGGGCCAATCAATAGATTGATCTTCTTGATGTTTAATCCTGCTTTAATGCTTGGAATCCAAACTCTTGATCCTGTAGCTGTTTCCTTCAATACACTGCCCCTGTAGCCACCAAGTATCACCACTTCACCATCCAGCTTATCCCACACCGACTTCACTTTCTTCCTGTCGTCACCGAGCGAAGGAATGCTGATGGAGGGTGTAAGTGCCTTCTTCATGGCTCTGAATCTGGGATTCCCAGTACCTTTGAGATCATTGAAGAGATGCGCTTCCTCGGTAGTCGTGATCGATATTTGTCTCTTCAACTTCGCTCTGATCTCCTCTCTCAATAGTCGAGACTCGAAGTCGTCATCTGAATCGTTGTTACCGATGATGGGGAGAGACTGCCTTAAAGACCTGATAGATGGTAGATGCGACAGCGGGTTCCCTCCCAACGGTAAGCTGAAAGTGAAGATCTTGTGCTCATTCTTGAAATGATGATCCTCCAGATCCTTGGAAGTGACTTGGTCATGACGGAGCTTCTCCCTTTCCTCTGTGTCGTGTGAAGAGATCACACTCGCTCCACCAATGATGGATGCAGCAGTGCCGGAGCTGACATCCGAGTCGTTCTGCTCAACATCTGGGTAGTACTGTTCTTCTGTGCACTCTGGATCGGAGACGGGCTCCACGTGGTTCTCCATCTTGTGCACACACTCTTAGAGAGGGCCCAAAAGTGCCAGTGAAAGAGCAAATTGGATAATCTTTGCAACTAATTGTACGCTCTGCATGTGCCGAGTGCCGGCCGAGACGGCTCGGAGATACTCTGGCACATTTATCCGACCCACCAAACTCCGAGATCTCGAGACATGAAGACACAAATGGAACAAGAGCTAACATTGGACCCTAATGGAACAATCAGGAGTGCTTGTGGGTGTTGATGCCGGTTCCACTGCTGTCAGGGTTGGGGTTTTCACTCCAAGATGTGAGCTGCTCGGTGTTGTGTCACGGCCCATCGACTACAAGATCAGTCAGGAGGACCACAGGTTTGTCACTCAAAGCTCAACACAGATCTGGGAGGCATTGAAAGGAGGAGTCGAAGAGTTGACTGAGAAGTTAGGTCATCCAAATATACTGAGCATTGGAATTGCAGCGACTTGTTCGCTTGTTGTGATGCGGCGCACGCCCAATGGCAAGCTGGTCCCCCACTCAGTGAACTATGGTGACACAGACGATAATCAAAACGTGGTATTCTGGATGGACACAAGAGCATATTCTGAGACAGCAATGATTAATAAAGCTTTAGAAGGAGACAGGGTGTTGGAATATATGGGTGGCTCGTTTGTGGAGGAGATGGGTCTCCCTAAAGCCAAGTATGTTCTTGAACATTCAAAGAACCCTAATGATCTGGTCTTCTTTGATCTACATGATTATTTGAGTTTCAGATGTGAAGAACTATGCACAGCAACTGTGAATCCAACATGTATACACTGCTCCAATGACCGGAGACCACTCGCTATTGATGGTGAAATTAAAGGTTGGTCTGCAGATCTTCTAAGAAAAGTGGGAATGCCCATCTTAGCTGACAACAACTTCAGATCCATTGGTGGGTTGGAAGCGCAGCAACAGAATGACATATCGGTGATTCCCACTGCAGGCTCTCCAGTTGGATACTGTGACAAGACTGTAATCCCTCAAGGAGTCATCGATTCTTATGGTGGGTGGCTTGGCTCATGTGGCACAGACGTTGAAGGAACACTGACCATGGTGGCTGGAACATCAACTTGCTTCATCGTTGCTCACAGGAACCCCACACCAATTAAGGGGATATGGGGTCCATTCAGTGGATTTTTTGATGACCTTTTTGTCTCGGAAGCAGGCCAGTCTACTACGGGAAAACTCATTGAGCATCTATTTGAAACGCATCCAGCATACAAAGAGCTTGCAGCAATGGGTCCAAATGTTTTTGAATCACTGGAAAAGGTTATTATGAGTTTAGAGGAGCAACACTCTACAGGTATACACTTGCTAACCAGACACATGTTTATGCTCGGTGACCTCGCCGGAAATAGGACACCATATGGTGATGCCTCCATGCGTGGTGTGTTCTTCGGTGAATCCACTGATGTTTCCATCAAGGACTTAGTGCTGAAGTACGTTTGTATTCTTGAATGCCTGGCTTTTCAGTGCAAGCAGATTCTTGACGTGATGACAATCTACAACATCACGAAGATCAACATTTGTGGAAGTCAAGCAAAGAACCTAAGATTTGTCAAACTTTTGGCAAGAGTTACAGGTTTACCAGTAGAGGTTGCCATTACCAAGCCTGAACTATCTGGGGTCAGAGGAGCTGCCTATCTTGCTTACACTGCGTACAACTGGGAAAAAGGAGGTCGATTGTTGGATGTCATACAAATGTTTAATGAGAAGGGCACAGTTCATACACCAGAAACTACAGACCCTATGCTAACTGCACTCCTTAAAGCAAAGTACGGTATAATGCTGGATATTGCTGAACGTCAGATACGGTATAAGCAGAAGATAGAATCGGCCATTTCATAGACGTTAAAGAGATTTTATCCCCAATGGAATGAATAACATTGTAGAACGCTTGTCTATAGAAATTCCTTTCTGAGTCCTGATAAATTGTAGCTCGTAAGACGTGACTATTCCACAACTCTAGCAATGTCAACCCATTCAATTTGAGAATTCTGACTGTCATCTCTTCTTAGTCGGAAAAAGTGGTCAGTATACTTTGCGGCGCCCATACTGTTCAAAAACTTCTCATCATGCGTGATCACTATCAACTGGAAATTCTTCTGTGATTTTCTAACTTCGATGATCCTTCCCAAAGAGTGGGCCAACGACTCAATATTATCGGTATCCAAGTTTGTAGTTGGCTCATCCAAAGCAATCACACCACAATTTGTACCGAAACACTCGGCAAGTGCTAGCCTGATAATGATAGCAGCAAGGACCTTCTGCCCAGCGGAGCAACGACCTCTCATGTCCAACTCAGCATCTTGTTTTACCATCACCACACGGTAGTTGTAAGATTTGTTTCCCTTTCCACTCGGTTCCGATTTAATTTTAATAGTATCGACATCTGAACCACTATACGTGGTCTTCCATAACTCATCAATAATTCTGTTGATCTCCTTCATCTTCAAGGCATGATAACTCATGATGGCACCATCCAGAGCTTTGGAGTACGTTTGTAAATCATTGTTCACAACTGTTCTTGTTTGGAGCTTAGTCCATTCTTGCTTGTAATTCTTCTCAATATCTTTGAACTCTGTGTCCAATTCACGCTTCAATTGAGTAATTTGATCTTCAATCTGTCTCATTTCACCCCGCTTGCCAGCAAGTTCAGACCGTAGATTAGTGTACTCCTGCCTCAGCTGATTGGAACGCTCCTGATACTTATCCCTTTCTGATTCTGCGGTGGAGACATCAACTGCACGGATATCGTCCTGAATCTGCGAGAAACGGCCCTGTAATTGCCTTAATTCAAGATTGGCACGGAGATTGCGCTCCTCACTGGCAGAGTCAGCAAGACGCAACTCTTCCTCGTTGACTGTCTCATTTGTTGTTGCAATGTCAGCCTCAAGTCGTGAGATCGCATGGGCTGTTGTCGCAATATTCTCCTGACAAGCCCTGAGTTTGGCAGACCCAACCTTAGCATATTCGGCAATGCTCTTGTTTAAATCTGACAGTTCATTAACAGCACTGGTAGCAGTAGTAACCAAAGCCCTGGTCTCCTCTAGCTTGATTCTATTTTGTTTTTTGATCATGCTGTAGTCTCTGTTCATAGATTCCAGCTTCCCATCCAGCTCCTGAACAATTGTATCAGCATCAGAAATAGCCTCACGCAGAGTCTGGATCTTCCTCTTGTTCTCATCAATTGATCTCACCATATTCTCCCTTTCAACCAAAGATCTTTCCAAGTTGCTTATAAATAGCCGCTTATCCTTGACTGTTCCCTCAAGAACAGTGAATTCTCTCTGAAGACTCTCTTTCTCCTCCTGTAACCGAACAACAGTCTTTCTTAATGATTTCAGTTCTTCAGATTTCTGATCAGATAAAGATTGAAGCTCGTCCAAGCTCTTTGATGAATATCCATAATCCTGAAGCTCATGTTGCTTTGCGTCTAATTTGCTCTTGATACTGATAATATCATCTTTTAGTCTCTCAATTTCATTAACGGGATTTCTCAAGATTTCCAGGCTAGAAATAAGATCTGACAATTCATGAGCTGTTTTCCGAATATCATTGAGATCCTTTCTTAGGACATCCAATTCCTGGGTTTCAGTTTCAATGATTGAGTGGAATTGTTTGATTTTAGGAGTTGTAGATGTGATCGTCTCAACATGCACCGATAATCCCCGAACAACACCCAGGTAGGCTTTGGTCTCTTGCAATTGATTCTCAAGATCTTTGCTATATCCACCATCAGTCTTCTTTTTCAATTCAGAAATAAAGATTTGAAGACTAGGGGAATCCCCAAACTTTCTGGAGCACAGATAGCAACACTCGGACTGCTCTGCAACTTCCAATGCCTTCCGATTGAACTGAAGAGTTGTAGAATTCATCTTCATATTCTCAAGTGCAGTTCGATAATCATCCTCAGCAGATTCCAAAATGTCAGTGTATTCATCAACAGATTCATCTGGAAGTTCTTCCTCGAACTTCTTCTTTGCACTGGCAAGAGAACTCATAAGATTTTCAAGTTCAGCTTGATTGTAGTCAATACTGCTAGACAGTTTGGATTCACTCCTCTCTTTATCTGCAATTTCTCTCTCTTTCAGTTGAAGTTCTGACTTGGCAACTGAAAACTTCTCATTGTAATCTGAAAGTGGATTTTCAATATCAATGCCGTTCTCGTCCAGTGCAGCCTGGTGTATTTCTAAGAGCTTGCTCATACCTTTTTCCTTGAACTTTAATTCATCCTGCAACAAAGAAATCTTTGCATGAGAGTCAGAATTCTTGTGTGTCTCTGCTATGTCATGTGCAATGACTTCGAGCTCGTTTTCAGCAGCCGAAATCTCATTGTTCTTGGATCTCACTTCATTATTGATACTTTCAACACTTTTGTTCACTTTGAGATTTTTCAACCTCTCTTCCAAATCATCCAGTGAAGATTTCTCGTACTCCAAGTTTCCTTCTTTGACATTAAGGTTGTTGATTCTTGCCTGAATACTTTTATTCTCCGACTCCAAATTGGTCATATCTGACAACGAGTACTGCTTATGCTGTAGCTGTTTGATTCTAGAATCTGAAGTTTCCTGAATTGTACCCTGAAGTTGCTCCTCATTCTCTTCGACTTCCTTCTCCATAGCTTGGAGTGTTGCCCTATGAGATTCCATCAAAGTCTTGAGCTCGTTCTCCATCGAGTCAAAATCATCTGACAAGGCAATACCGAACTTGGCATGGCAGGTTTCTGCTAGATCATCGCGGTTCAGAAGGTTCATTTCATAGTCATTCTCCTTGGACTTTAATTGACCTTCCTCCCCGACCAACACACTGTGCTTTTCTCGAAGTGTCTTCAGATCAGTTTGCAAAGATTTCACAGTAGATTTCAAATCTCTGACACGCTCACCACTTTCTTCCAAAATTGTTTGGAAGTTGGAGAGCCTGTACTGAAGCTCTTCATCATTCTCCGGAAGAAGAGTACAAGAGTCATGGAGTCTGTTGATTTGATCCAAGATCGACTTCTCTTCGTGCTTCATACTTTCAGCTCTGGAGAGTATCTCTTGGAAGTCCTGATTCGATTTAAAAAGCTCGTCACTCTCCTTTGTCACATGTCCAATTTCTTCTTCAAGAACCACCAACTCTTGATTGTACCTCTCAATTATCCCTTCATTCTTCTCCAGCTTCTCTCGTGTACGTTGTGCCCTATCCTTGTCGAGTTTGAGATGTTTGACCGACTGATCCAAGAGCTTGATTTCAACAGCCATATCCTTTCTAATGGATTTCAAGTTATCCAGAGCCTTGGTAAACTTTAGAGCCTCAAAAATCTCATCAAATCGCTTCTTCAGATGAGAAGGCTCCGAGAGCGGCCACAGCGACTCCTCTTGATGACAAAAGATCACGTAGTCCAAAATTGGTGTAGGTGTGCCAAGATTCTTTGGAACCAGATCATCCAGCTCTGCACACTTCGTACTAATTGTTGTTCTCTCACCATTGGTCATTTGAAGAAGCTGACCTTCAAGTGTCTTGAATGTGTTGGCGGCATTTCCCTTCTTCGCAACCACTTGCATGTTTCTGGTACACACCATCGAGTTACCTGACAAACTCTGGAAAGCGAGTTTCACCTCAGCCTTAACCTCCTTCTCTCCATACATTCCTGGATCGTGGACAAAGGCGCCACCTTTGGAGTTGGGCGGCATGTCTCCCGTGGTGGCGTACTTGAGACACTCAATGATGGTCTTTTGCGGTGATGTTAGTAATTGAACAACGCCACTCTCAAAAAGGGAGGATACGCACGGTTTTACCAGTTCCATTGGGACCAACAATCAACGTCAGTGGCTTGCCGAACTCAATGGTCTCTGGCTGACGGGCATCGAAGGATCTGACACCAGAGATCGAAAGCTGATGGATGTTAGTACATCTGTGACAGAAGCAGCAGAGAGAGAGAGAGGGGCAACGCACCTTATAAATAGCAGACCTGTCGAGTTGTTAGCTGTGATTATTGAGATCAAAGACACCAGATTACTCACATTCTGCCCTTCTGAGTCCTGGCTAAAGGAAAGTGTGAGGGAAAGGTCTCTCATCGTCTCTCTTTGGCCTTCAGCTCTTAGACAGTCCTGTGCTGTGTCACGTGATGTGTGCTCAAGACAAAAAACAACGCCCAAAAGCTCTGCAAGATGGAGTCATCGAGCCCACCCAAAAGTTCGATCTGGAGACTCATAGACGCTGTTTATGTCCATTCGTGCGCTGTTTGCAAGAAGTATGGCCACCATGAACAAGTCAAAGGTTGTGCAGCCCGAGTGGCGTGCAGTGACACAGCACAAGAGCGACGAGCCGGTGCTGAAGTTGTACAACTCTCTCACGAGAACAAAGACACCGTTTGTTTCTATCAGACCCCGCGAGATCTCCTGGTACTCCTGTGGGCCTACTGTCTACGATTCGAGCCATATGGGACATGCAAGAAACTATGTGTCCATCGACATTAACAGACGTATCCTCGAGAACTACTTTGGTTACGATGTGACATTTGTTCAGAACATCACTGACATCGACGACAAGATCATCATCAGGGCGAGACAGACATACCTCTTTGAGCAGTTCAAGAAGGATCTGGAATCTCACAAGGACATTCCACCTTCTGTTGTTGCCCAGGCTGAGTCTGCATTCGTCAAGTTTGTTGAGAAGAACCTTCCAGAGGCACCAACTGATAAGTCCGATTTCTCCACATGGGCCTCTTCAGTGAACGTTACAGAGAAGCAAGCAGCAAACCCAAAGTTCCCAATGTACTTAAAGTCTGCATCTCTTGCATTGAATGCAATCATCAATGTCAAAACTCTGTCAAAGGACGAATTCCTCTCCGGCATTAAGGACGTTCTTGTCCCCTTACTAGATGCTGAGAAGGGGAGTGGTGTCAATGATCCAGAGGTTTTCCGTGCTCTTCCCGCCTACTGGGAAGGTAAGTTTAATGAAGATATGGCTGCACTCAATGTCCTTCCTCCCTCTGTCGTCACGAGAGTCTCCGAATACGTGCCACAGATTGTCGAGTTCGTTGAGAGAATCATTTCCAATGGGTACGGATATGCCACAGATGACGGATCAGTCTACTTCAACACTTCTGCCTTTGATAATTCTAGCAAGCATGACTATGCCAAGCTCCAGCCATGGAACAAAGGACAGATGGATCTGATTGCCGAGGGAGAAGGATCCTTGACTACTAGCACTACTGGGAAGAAGTCTGCTAACGATTTTGCACTGTGGAAGGCATCAAAGCCTGGTGAACCAGAGTGGGACTCACCATGGGGAAGAGGTCGTCCAGGATGGCATATTGAGTGCTCAGTCATGGCCTCTGATATTCTTGGTGATAACATGGATATCCACTCTGGTGGTATCGACCTTGCATTCCCTCACCACGATAACGAATTAGCACAATCCGAAGCATGCTACGATTGTGAGCAGTGGGTTAACTACTTCTTGCATACTGGTCATTTACACATCGAAGGCCAGAAGATGAGTAAGTCCTTGAAGAACTTTATTACGATCCAGGAAGCCCTTGAGCGTAATACGGCCAGACAGTTGAGATTAGCGTTTGCTTCCACACAATGGAATAACCAGCTTGACTTCAAGGAGTCGCTCTTGCAGGAGGTTAAGTCATTTGAGTCCAGTATGAGCAAGTTCTTCCAGACAGTGAGGGCTTTGAACAATGATTACAAGGACCGTACATCGCGTGGTATTCACATCTCAAAGCGCCCAGGAGATCTTGAGAAGCAGTTCATGAGAGACTTGACTGATGCTAAGCGCGCAGTGCATGCTTCGTTCTGTGACAACTTGGCCACACCACAAGTTTTAAAGAACCTTTCCGATTTGGTTACAAAGGCCAACTCGTACATTGTCTCTTCTGGCGCTGACATTAAGATTGATCAAGTACTCGAGGCAACATATTTCGTTACGAAGATCTTGGACATTTTGGGCTTCCCAGCTCGTTCAGACCGTCTTGGCTGGGAGGATGCATCTACTGCCGATGGTACGAGTTCCGTTGAGGAGGTAGCCATGCCATATGTCAAGGTTCTCTCTACATTCAGAGACTTGGTTCGTTCCTCTGCTATTGCTAAGGCTCCATATTCCGACTTCCTTGCTGCTACTGATAAGATTCGTAATGATGATCTTCTGAATCTCAATGTCTCTCTTGATGACCGTTCTGATGGACAAGCAGCACTGATCAAGTTTTTGACCACTGCCGAGAAGGATGAATTGCTTGCTATTCAGGCAGAGAAGGAGAAGCGTGAAGCTGAAAAATTGGCTAAGAAAATGGCTCAGTTGAAGTTGAAAGAGGAACAAGAGCGCCAGAGATTGGAAAAGTCCAAGATATCCCCTCTAGATATGTTCAAGACTTCAGAGTTCACTGCTTGGGATGAACAAGGGATGCCAACTTTGGACAAGGAAGGTAATGAGGTGTCCAAGAGCATGAGAAAGAAGCTCCAGAAGCAGTATGATGCCCAGAAGAAGCTACATGATGAATATCTGTCCAGTGTGAAATCCTAGATAGGTAGATCTACATTTAATACAAAACCTTTTGGTTATTATTAACCTGTATGATGCCTTTTGTATGTACATGAGTAGCAGCTCTTAACTCTTCTTATTTACCGTGAACCATCGAAAGTTTACTGGGCTTTACACACGAGAGAACAAGAACTCTGTGGCCTCAAAGTACTCCGGGGTGACTTTTTGTTCAATCTCCTCGCGTGTTAACCAGGCGTACTCGACATCCTTTGGCTTAAAAGCACCAGAGAGGATGTGCGACTTGACGACAAACTCTCTTGTGAGTCCATCTTGCTGATCAGCAGAGTCCACAATCTTGGAACCTTTATATTTGAGTACGGCAGCTGGAGAACGTGCAACAGTCCACGTGTTGACCTGTTCACCACCCAACTGTCTCAATCCGTCCTCTGCGGATCTGTGCAATGGTGTCCCCTGTGTTGTTTCAAAACTTGGAAGCTTCCATCCAAGTTTCCCATCTTTGACAAGGAGGTAGAGAGTTCTCGGTAGTTTTCTCTCCAGGCTCTTCAAATCAGCCTTTGCATCTGCCTCGGTGGTACGAGGGTTAGGCACGACTGGTCTCGAGATGTCCGACATGGCGGATTCTTCGTACTCATCTTTTGGGATGATGACTTCCTGCTTCGAACGACGTTCACGATTATGCACAATATCTGGAACACCTTTTGCGAAGTAGACACCCGGCTGCTTCGATACAGGACCACGCTGTGCCTTGAAGAAACGACGTTCAGAGAGGGAACCTTTCTTGAAGTAGTAGTAGTGCGGGAACGTCCACATTAGTCGACGCTCAAGCTCCTCCTGGTAGTTATAGTATGTCTGTTCCAGAGGCGTGAGATCTGGTGTGACGATCGGATTACGTGCAAGAAGAAGACCAGCACGGATTGATTCTAGGGGAACTGCTGGTGATGATGACGAGGTCGATGCTGCTGTCGCTAGACATCTTCTGAGTGCTGGGTGCGGTGTTAGTCGGATCACTCTGTGCCTAGTCTCGCGAGCGAAAACACAAAACGTACGTTGAAGACCCTTCTGCATCATGGTGATGACAACAAAGTGCAATGGATAATTGGATCAAAACAATACCACCCAATAAATGCCAGTTTTTGTTCCCACTTTGTATCGAGATTCGACACTCACCGACCGCGCAGAACTGAAAAATTTGGAAGAATGGGATGTCCGGGTGTCAGTCCAAAAAGGAAAGGTTATGAACCATGGCCGACGTGTCTTATTTGACGCCAATTGGACAGTAGCTATGTGGTATGGGATTATGTCTACGTCGTCAAAAGATAAAGAAATTAAAGAAATAGAAATACGAACAGTACATGTAGCAGGCATCAAGTGTGCGAACGATTGCTTTTGTTTTGGTCTTCCTCAAGTTCAAGCGTATGTATGAATGAGAACTCAAACATCGACACCAGACTTTATGATGGCCAACGTGATTTGTCTGACCATCCGCAATACGGGAAGAGTAGAGAGTGTGTACAAGTTTTCATTGGGAGCACAACGTAATTAAGGTTGTTGTTGCTTTTGAAGCATAGCCATGAGGTTTGCAAGGGCATCTGGTGCAGGAGCAGCTGCAGCAGGCGCAGCAGCAGGTGGAGCAGAGCCAGATGATGGCGGTGGAGGTGGAGCAGTAGCACCACTGAACAAGTTTGCTAGTGGGTTGGCAGCATTATTGTTGCGCATGAATGCAGGAAGCTGGAGTTGTTCATTGGCAGTAGGATCAACCTCACCTGGTTTTGTCGAACGAGGACCGTTTCTGGAACCATCTGTTGGCATCTTCTTGGAGATGGCCTTGGAAGAAACACCTTCACCGATCTCAATGTCTGGTTCTTCCATGACGAGGTTTGGCACGAGCTGACGCTCTGGGCCGATACCACCCCATTCTGCACTATGAACCCAACGCTTGTCGGCATCGGTGAGTCTATCAATAGGGATGATGGAAACACCGTGCTGGTAGTCACAGCAGTCACGAGGGCCATAACCGACACCCCAACGGACACGAAGGCTGACAGAGGTGATCTTCATGAAGTTCTGGAGCACGTTCTCAGCCTCACGACGGGAATAAGCCTTGACGAAGGCGTGCTTACGTTCTGGGTTGAGAATGACACTCTGGACCTCGGCGTAAGGTCTGAGGATGTTCTTGACGTCCTCCTGGGTCATGTAACTAGGAATACCTCCGACGAACATCGTGCGACTAAGCACCTTGATCGAGTTGGACGGGATGTTTGGGTCGAGGTCGACGTGACGCTCCCTGTAGTGCGCCGTCCCTGGGATGTTCTTCTCGCCGATAACGTGGCCTGGTGGTGGGCCATCACGACGAGGACGTGGTGAACGGGACCGCTGGCGACGTGAGTAGGCATTATGAGAGGTACGTTCCCTGTCTCTGCCGCCAGAACCACCGCCAGAACCGCCAGCACGACGGAAGGCCTCCTCCTGGGACATGCTCGACTCAGAACCACGGAAACGGTTGCGGGCATCATGGCCATCACGGCCATCACCAACACTCTGTGCGGGCTGCTGTTGGACCGGAGGGAACCCTGGAAATTGCCCAGGCTGGAACCCGGGAAGCTGCCCTGAAGCAGCCATCTGGCTCACAAGCTGCGCTATGGCGGCCTGTGGGTCCGGGAACCCTGGGATGACTGGGGCAGCGGCAACTGGTGGTGCTGCCACTGGTGGGAACCCCGTAGGCGGTGAGCCCGATGCTGGTGGTGTGGCCGTTGGGGCCATGCTCTGAAGCGACGAGAGTGTCTTGAGGAGCTGCTCAGCGGTAAGCGCTTGACCTTGCGCAGCAGCTGGGGCCTGTTGTGGAACCTGTGATGGAACCTGCGACGATGACGACGACGAATACGACGATGCTATTGGTGGTGGAGCAGACTTAGGCGTTGTCGACTCAAAGAACTCGCTCTGAATGCTGGCAAGGGCGCTCTCTGGGAAGGTGCCGCTGTTGCGCCAGATGGCCATTAGCTTGCCAACCTTGTCCTTCTGGTCAGGCGAGGCCACACGCAGCGTTGTACGAAGCGAGTCCTCGATCACGGTGCCAAACTTATATACACCATGGGCATACGTCCCTTGTGGTGCTGATGCACTGACAACTTCGCCCTTGCTGCTGGCACTATCTTGATATCTGCGGACAATTGAGTCCATCACGTAGAGGGCTCCTAGCTTATGAGAGTCCGCAGCCTGTTTCAAATTGTCATAGCAGAGGTCCACAATCTGTGAGGAGAGCTATAATCGGTTAATACAGTGTCCTTGCCTTGAGGTATTACGTTACGGCGCACACGCAAGAGACCAACTGAGCACCATGAATAAAATGGATGGGAGAAGGTGAGGAGTTTACCAGTTACACGTGCAATCACAATGCTCCCCCAGCAAGTTTGTATGGTTTAGCAGTCTATGAGTTCTCGACATTATCAGCAGTCTCCAATATGGGGTCTTGTTTAAGGGGTAATACGGCTTGGGTGGGTGAGAGTAGTACTTACGTCAACGTTATCAACAGCAATCTGGGTGAGCTTCTTAATACGTGAGCCCGAGATACCGGTCTTGACACCCTTAATCTCCTGCAACGTGTCTACGAAAGTCTGGATAGGAGACATCTTCGTGTGGTGTTGCAAAGAGGTGTGGGTGGCGTGTTTGGTTTGCTTGTTGTGTTCTAAAACGGGGGAGTATGCTTATGAAATGAAGATTCGCCAACACGGAAAAAGATTACCGTCTAGAGTGGTCGTCTGGAGTCGTTTAAATCGTTACTATTGCCCGAGTAGAAGCACGCAAATTCGTTCGACGTTGATTGTTTGGCTTCTCCTTTAAAAGTGCTGCCTTTTGTGCTTTGTGGACGAAGAATTCGACGAAGGGAGAAACAACAAAAAAAAATAAAAAAAAAATAAAAAAAAAAAACAGAAAGAGCTCATCGACCGGGTAACATATATAACTACTAAGCCATTCCGAATTCGGAAATATATCTCTTTATATTTGCCTAATTTCCTCTCTCTCCAGAGCTGACCCCTGTGTACACGTCCCCAGAGCCCGTGGTGAATAGATATGTCATCATTACAGGGCTGAATCTGATTTGCTCGTCCAGATGGCGCCCGGGAACACACTTATCAAGAGTCTTCACCTCCGTCCCATCTCTGGCAAAGTATATCTTAGCACCATCCGTCTCTCTGTAAGTCGCTCCAATGAGCAATCCGTCAAAGGAGATATCGAGCGACTCTATGGATTGGTCAATTGCTCCTAGAGTATTAATCACACTCAGATCCGTCATCGACCATACCGAAATAACACCTTCGTGCGACGCAGCTGCGAGGAACTTACCCATTGGATCCATCGCCATTGCATTAATTGTAGAACGATGGCCTTCGAGTCTGTGTACTTCTTCAAAAGACCCTTCAGAATTCTTCATCACCAACACAATGGTACCAGATGCAAGACCGATAAAGATGGCATCGGATGAGTTGTTCCAGCAGATGGAATAGATCGTCTCGTGTAACACCATTCTCTGCACAACTTCGTCCGTCTCAACATTTATAAATATCAAAGTAGACTTGCTCACCGCCGCAATGTACTTGCCATCTCCAGAGTATGAAATGAGTTTCAAATCCGTCTCCTCGGTAAGAATCTCCTTAGTGGAGGCACCTTTCACCACGTTCCAGAACTTTATGCAATTGTCCCTTCCAACACTAACAAGATCGTCCTCACTATCTGGACTCCATGAGAAGTCTTTGGTGAACTTGTGGTGCGTCTTGCGGATAATCATCGGATTTGCGGCGGACTGCTCGCCTGTTCTTGTGCTCATCTTCCAGATCACTAGTGACCCATCAGTCCTTGAAACAGCAATACGAGAACCTGTGTAGTTCCAATGGCTGGCAACAATCTCCTCGCCCTGTCCGTTTCCTAGTCCTTTCAGTGGGAAATCTTTGAGGCAATTGATAGGTCTTTTGTTCTGTTCCTCGTCTTTCTTGGTGGGTCTATCACTGAGTTTCACTGTAGGTTTCTCCACTTGTCTCCCATCCTTCCGAGACACTCTGTCCCCTCTATCACCTCTGTCTCTATCACCTCTATCTCTTTCCCTTTCCCTTTCCCTGTCACCTCTCTCTGCTCTGGAGGGCCCAACACGGTCCCTGTCTCTTCTGTCTCTTCCACCTCTGTTGTCGCCCCTGTCACGCCCGGAGGCAGGTCTGCGGTCTCTGTCTGACGGTCTTGGTGGCATTTCTGCTGTTGATGAGCGCTCCTTTTAGCTGCTGTTTCCGTGGTTGTTGTCGTTGTTCAACGTTGTGGCTAACGGTGTGTCTCGGAGATCCACTTTTCGAGCCTCCACACCAAACTCCCATAACAAATCTCGTTGCAGACAAAACACGTCTCTCATCAACACAGCATCAGCGCACTAAACAGGGCATACAATGTCCAGTCAGAGGCTTCCTAGGTTCTTTGACAACCGACAAGGCTCCAGCGGGGCCAAGAACGCGGTCTTCAACACGGATAATGCTCCTATAATACCTCAGAAATCCATCATGCCGAAGGAGATGAGATCTTTGGGCAAACGCAACACTACGAAAAGGGACGAAAGAGATCCAATTGATACGAAAAGATACCATTCGGATATTACTAGCGACCCGATTGGTACAGAACCCTTTTATGGGTCCAAGGTCCCCTCGGTGAAGGCGAAGACGACATTCTCTAGTCCCTCAGCGCCATTCAAGCATCACGACAAGGCCAACTTACTAGGCCGCAAATCCGGACAGAAGGTCTACGGTCGTCGACCAAAGCCACGAGATCTGATTGATCAAGAGAGACGGAAAGCAGAGATCGAGAAGAAGAAGCTGAAGGATGTTATGGCATTGCAGAATGCTCGTAAGGCAGAGAAAAGGGTTAATCGTGTGAGCGAGGATGATGATGAAGGTAAGATCTTTCACAAAAGACCTTCTCAAACCCGCACGTACATCCAGCATGGTAATGATAATGATAATGAGGATGATATTTCTACAGACAGTGATTCGGAGAAAGGCAAGAAGATCAAGAGCTTGATGTCCAATTTAAGAGGACTTAACGACAATGATGACTTCTTGAAGCAGATGAGTGCAGATAGGGAAAAGATGGAATCTTTACCTCAGCTGGAAATACCGACGCCCAAAAAGCAATCAAAGAATGTGAAATCACATGTTCGTGCTCTTCCTGGTTCTTCAGGGGAAAGAGAACGATCTATACAGTCTCCCAAGTCTGCCAAGAAGGTGCATAAAAAGTCACTAGAAAAGGATACGGGGAATAAGAAACAGAAGGACAGGGAAGAACATGACAGTGACGAATTTGAAGATTCTGATGATGATTTGTTTGCGACTGAAGGTGCTGCAACACTTGCAGCCAAAGAAAGACTTAAAGACACGTTGGCAAAGAAGAGAAAGGAGATCCTCGATGAAGATGAGTATGCCAAGTGGTCTGCAAGTTGGAAAGCCGGTAGGAAACTCTCAGATCTCACAAAGAAATTACGTGCAGATGAGTATGATGATTTCCATAAGGGATTGAAGAATAGAGAGGTCTGGATCCCTGACTCTCAAAAGACTGATGATATTGATGCAGATTTGGATGCGGATTTAGATGCTGATGTTTCTATTGGATTCAAGAATGACTACGAGGAAATTGATGAAAGGGCAAATGAGATCAAGAAGACGCGTGCAGTTAAAAAGAAGTACGAAGGGAAAGAGTACCCTGGTGCATTGGGCCTTTTGGAGTTGGAAAGAAAGGCCAATCAGCATATTGATTGTGTCCCAAAGATCTTAGCTGCCGATATTGAGTCGATTTATTACGCTAAGGCTAATGATTTCATGAAGAGTTCCCGGTCAACGACGATATCTAACGCAGACTACAACAGAGACGAGTTCTCGCAGTTCATCATTGGGTTCTATGGAATGAAGAGACAGTTCGTCATTGCATCTTTAATCAGAAAGAAGTACGGAAAGAAGATCCGAGAATCAGCTGGTTACAACAAGACCATTCAGTTCTGGTCGATCGACTCGTTTATATTGCACGTTCTTGCATGCGAAGTAGCACTGAGAATGGCTGCTGAAGAGCTAGGGAAGGATGACTATGAGGTTGTTGAGCTGTTTCAACAGACCATTGATTATGGTAAGTACATAACTGATGCTGTGCCGGTTGACTGATGGGTCGCATAGCGTTGGATGAATTGACCAAGATAGTGTATGACCAATATATATGAAATCCAAATGCTAGAAGCCCTTGGTTAGATAAATGATCACAGTTGGATCGTATGTACGAGATACGAGAGCAACGAGATCTAAAGAGATGAAGACCACAGCTACAGCACAAATTCTCTTGAGAGCACCTAAAGGCAAAATAGTACACTGGCCTTCTACAGCTTGCTAAAACAACAATAAAAGGCATAACGGCACAACTACCAGTAATGCTGCGAAGCTCATCTTCCATTGGATATGGGATATCTGAGATCCGGGCTCTACATCTCCACACATGTCACGTGCTCTTGCAGGTTGATCATCGTCTCAGCCAAAGTCCTTCTCGGGACTTCCTTCGAGAAGAGGGCGTTTTTAAACTACAACGTTGCCCCAAGTCCCATCGTGATACCCAGTCCAACCCTTCTGAGACTCACTAATCCTCACAAGACTCGCCCATCCTCGACCAGTTCACCACTTTCTCAGCCAGCGGACTCAAGTCCGGTTGGTTGGCTGGGAAAAGAAAAGAAAAAAAAAACTCCTGACAACCAACCCAAAAAATTTGCAAACTTTTCTATATCAGACCAGTTGTTGTTTATAATACACAACAAATCAAATCTGGAAGAGAATAAAAAATGGCTGCTGTTTTCCCAAGAACGTGTTACAAGTGTGGTGAGGTTGGCCACTTTGCTGAGGTTTGCACCCAGGAGCAGCGTCTCTGCTACAACTGCCGTAAACCGGGCCACGAGTCCAACGACTGCCCGGAGCCAAGACAGAACACTCAGAAGCAGTGCTACAACTGTGGTGGTGTCGGCCACGTCCAGTCCGAGTGCACTGAGCAGGGCAATGGTACCCGTTGCTACAACTGTGGCCAGTTTGGTCACATCTCCAGAAACTGCACCGAGCCACACCAGGCTGGAGGTGCTTCCCGTCCACCAAGATCTTTTGGAGGTAACAGAAACACCAAGACCACTTGCTACAAGTGCGGTGGTCCAAACCACTTTGCCCGTGACTGCCAGGTTGGCGTCGTCAAGTGCTATGCATGTGGCAAGACTGGCCACATCTCCAAGGACTGCACATCTGCTGCCGGTGGTGAAGGTGTCTCTTCAAAGACCTGTTACAACTGTGGTGCTACCGGCCACATCTCCCGTGACTGTCCTAACAAGGAAGAGGAAGGCGACGAGGAGCAGCAGGAGGAGGCTAACTAAGCCTGTCTTGATGGTGAGTTGCGAATACTGGTGAGAAGGAGGAGTGATTTATGACTTATCTGCCTATGACCAAGTTTTCTTCAGAACTCTTATTTTCCTGAAAGAATCTTAAGCGTTTTTTTTTGTCTCTTTACTTTACTATTTGTTACCCCTCCCCTTTTTTCTTTCTTTTTATGATTGCCACTTCTGCTTGTCTGTTTGAATTTTTACAATCCATATGTCGGGGAAGTGATGTGTTACCTTGTTTAGTGAAAGGTTTTGCGAGTGTTGGGAAAAGTCTATAACCGAGTCTATGACCCAGATTATACGGTTCAACTGTTATATTATGATGAAATTTGATGCTGTAGATCTCATACGGGAAAACTAAAGAATATCTCTATATAGTGCATCGCCAATGAGCAGGACCTTCTTGACCTCTTCCACGTCATGAACCCTGACAATGTCAGCCTTGTATCCTACACATGACATGATGACTGATGCAGTCGTTAATACCCTCTCGGATGGGATTTTCTCATTTGTCAATGTCCCAATGAACTTCTTCCTAGATGGTCCCAGCAAGATTGGTAATCCTTCAAGCGAATTAAACTCTCCAGTCTCCTCATTGTAATTGGAATATGTCTTGATCAGAGGTGTTCCCCTGATGATAGCCAAGTTCTGCTTCAAGTCCTTTGCAAATCCAATACCTGGATCTGTGATGATCTGCCATCTCTTGACACCAGCTTCAATGGCTTTACGATACTGCACCGAAAGTTCTCTGGAAACAGCCTTGATCAGAACACTCTCTTCATTCTCATCAAGTGACACTTCAGACTTGAAGAATTCGGTCAATGCCGAATCTTCGGCGCTTTCATAATGGTTAAGCTTCGACATGGTATTAGGAGTACCTCTCGTATGGTTCAACACATATGGAGCACCAGACTCAGCAACAACTTTGAACATGTCCTCATCGTACAACCCACCACTAATATCATTGATGATATCAGCACCAGCAGTGAGGGCATCCCGTGCAATCTTGGCTCTGTAGGTATCAACGCTGATAATAGCATTTCTCAATTTCTCATCCTTGTGTTCTCTAATTGCCTTAATGATTGGAATAACACGATTCCACTCCTCGTCAATATCAGGGGCAATGGATCCTGGACGTGTTGAGACACCACCAATGTCAATGATGTCAACACCGGCATTGACCATTTTCAAAGCGTTCTCAATCGCTAATGGTAATGATGCACTTAGTCCACCATCAGAGAAGGAGTCTGGTGTGGTGTTGAGTATACCCATGAGTTGTGTGCGATGCGTCTGGTAAGTAAGGTCAAATGCAAGAGACTTATTCTGATGATGATGGTTGGATAATGTGTTTACCAAAGGGACATGTGCGTCTAAGCGATTTGACTTTTGTTTAGATAAGTCACCTGCCGAGGCATATAACTGCTTCAAATGGTTGTGGAATGGCTCTGCAGTGACTGGATGAATTGCAGTTGGTGGAAGCAGTTCACATAATGGCTGGAGGACAAATGTGCGCTCAATCATGCGAATATGAGGGATCGTAAGTTGCACTTCTTGATCATTGAGGACCAAGTCATCGTATAAAACGATATCGAGATCGATGCTTCTTGGACCATTATCGATGATCTTCTCACGTCCCAGAACGTTGTATTCAATGACTTTCAGTTGTTTTAATAATGCTTGTGGAGACAGAACTGTGTGTAGTTCGAGGACACCGTTGAGAAATTTCTGTTGATCCAAGACATACATTGGCTCGGACTCGTACAGGGATGAAGTAGCAACAACATGGGTATTCTCGATCTTGTTCAACTCATCAATGGCTGTCATGATATTTTGAATTGGATTTCCAACGTTGGATCCAAATGCGATGAATGCAGTGTGACTCTTATCTGGAGATGATGATACGGTTTCGGAAAATGAAGGGAGATTGAATGCAGACTTGTCCCCAGAGATTTCGGGTGTACTCTTTGCAAAGCAATCGATAGGGAGTTTACCGGTAAAATCATTTGGCGTCCTGGTGACTTGAACACCAACACCTTCAGCAAACGTTATTGCATTCGGCTTTTCCACTCGGGCCACAACTCTAAGAATATCGTGTTGTGTAGCAATCTGGGCCACAGACTCAATAAGTGCTTCGACAGTCTTAAAATTTGAATTCTCCACATAGTTGTAAATCTCGTCAATGATACGATAAATATCGACTTCGTTATCATCTTTTGCGGTGATTTCAAGATCAAAAGTAACAAACTGCTTCTGCAAACGCTCAAAAGTGAAAACACCAATCAAAGTGGAACATCGAAGCCCTTTAATGTTGAAAACATCACTGGAACCTTCTATCTTCGAAACAATACCATTCTCCTTGTTTCTATTGATTACAACCTCTATCTTATCTGCTCTTATCTCCGTCTTATGACCAGCAACGAGAACCTGAGCATTGGTACCACCTCCTTTCTTCTCATTCAGAACAACTTCTGACACTTTCTGCGCAATGTTCTGGAATGACTTGAAGTTAACACTTCTGTTCTTTTCAAAGAACTCCATAATGTTGCGGGAGATGACAGCGTAGTTGAGCGAGAATCTCAGATCATCTGTATCACTCGATGCTTTGAAGTCTGTGCGCAACTCCACGGACACCTCAAGTGGCTGGGGAGTGGGTCTCCCCCAGAAGTCTCTTCCTGTGATGGCCTGGACATTGAGACGGTCGATCAACACGATGTCGGGTCTCGCAGTAGTGGCCTCTTGAGACATTGATGCGGAGTGAATGATGCGTCGTAACGGTGTCCGTGGAAGTTGTACTCTCCGTAAAGCTCTGGGGAAAAGGGTAAACAACGTGATGAAGTGTTTCAAGAAAGAACCCAGCCACAACAAATGGGTTCTTGTTATTCTCCTTTGTACAAAAAAACTAGAAATAAAAGACAAAAAGAGAGCTCATCACTCTCATCGCTTGAGATGTGAAGAAATTAAAAAAAAAAAAAAAAAAAAAAAAACGCGCTAATTTCCGTTTTCGGTCGAAGGTCTCGTTCTGTGTGCAAACAGACCACTTCTTCTTCAAACACTTCACAGTCGATCAATTCTACTGGAAGTGTGTCGTTTGAGAAGCAATGTCTGTGATATTTAGACGTGCACTGGCAACAGTGACTGAGTCTGCGGTGAAGGCGGCTGAGCCCAAGTTGGTGGACATTCTCATTGTGGGTGGTGGTCCTGCTGGCCTCACACTCTCCGCTGCTTTGAAGAACTCTCGGGTCACGAGAGACCTGAAAGTGTCGCTTGTTGAAGGGTTTAACTTGCAGCCCGTGAAGGACTTCCATGATAAGACTCCGGAGATCCTGACCAACCGTGTTGTGTCGATCACTCCTCAGACAATTGAGTATCTTCAGCGCATTGGTGCGTGGAAATGGTTCAAACAGGAACGAGTACAGCCATACGACTCGATGGTCATTACAGAAGGACTCAGTGATGCGAGATTGGGCTTTGACCACCCTGAGCTTGCGACTATGGCCGAGAATATTAACATCCAATCCGCATTGTACCAGAGAATACAAGAGCTGAAGTCCGAGTCATCCAGTTCAGACCTCGAGATCCTCGACAACACAAAAGTCACAGACATTACCAAGGACGAAAAAACGGAATGGCCTGTTGTGCACCTTTCAAATGGTGAGGTCATCAAGACACGTCTTTTAGTCGGTGCTGATGGCTTCAACTCGCCAGTTCGTAAGTTTGCTGGTATTGTGTCTCGTGGTTGGTTCTACCAGAGATTTGGTGTTGTCGCTACACTAAAGCTCGAATACACACCATTCCAATCTGTCGCTTACCAGAGGTTCCTTCCAACAGGTCCTGTTGCAATGTTGCCTATGCCAGAAGACCGTGCCACGATGGTTTGGTCTACGACAGTTGAACTCTCTGAGATGCTCACAAAGATTGACGACGACTTGTACGTTGCGCTTGTCAATGCTGCTTTCTTGCTTGACGATGTCGACATGAAGTATTACTACAAGCAGATTGCTGCTGGTGAAACAGAAGGTTTGATAGATGATATCAACTGGCGTATTGACCATGCTACTCAAAAGTACACTGAAGAAGAGCTCGACGACAAATTCCCAGTCCGTGTTATTGGCATTGAAGAGCGCTCAAGAGCACGTTTCCCATTGAGACTCTCGCATGCTGATACATATGTCAAGAGCAGAGTTGCACTTGTTGGTGATGCTGCACATACTACACATCCATTGGCAGGCCAGGGTCTCAACATGGGTCAAGGTGATGTCCAGTCGCTTGTCGGTGCATTGGAGAAAGGTGTTCAGAGAGGTCTGGATATTGGAAGTCCGTTGGTTTTGGAGCCATATTGGGCTGAGAGATATCCTATTAACAACATGCTACTTGGTGTTGTTGATAAATTACACAAGCTGTACGCCATCAGAGCTGAGCCAATTGTCGCTTTGAGATCTTTCGGATTGAACACTCTCAACCAATTGTCCTTCGTGAAGGACTTTATGATCAAACAAATTTCTGGTAAATAAATAAGATCTAATGGTATGCCTGTTGTACATATAAATTGTATACATTAATTTAAGATCTTCTTAAGGAATCTCCGTTGTGGTGGTATCGTATGATCATTGTTTCCTTCTTGGTCATCTATGTCAGTTTCGGTGGTTTCTCCAACAGCTAAAACACGTGTGTCTTGCGGATCTGGATGATTAATATGGACATAAGAGAACTTCAGCAGTTGTGTAGTCCAGTTGTAAGTGACATGAATCTCCGACTTGCAATCGACTGTTTTCCTACTCTGCTTGTTTCTCTTTCCCTTTGACAAGGAAGCTCTCACGCGACGCACATCCTCAGAGCAATACATCGTGAGGTATAACGACTTATTCGTAGCAGTGAGTCTGTATGTTCCCCATTTGTAACCTTCTCGTCCTGATAGCTTATCGGCAATGATCTCCTTGAGCTGTTTCTTGGCCTTTGCAAGAACTTCCTTCTTACGGTCTGCGCTTTCCAGCTCACCTGGTTTCAAAACAGCCATTTCCTTCATGTAACACTCGATCTGTGCAGATATGAGTTTCCCACGATCAGTAAATGCTGTCTCGTTTAACTGGTCCAGCATCTGTTGCAGATCATTGCAACTGTTCCCAGTGGGTACAAAAGATACCTGTTCCTCCTCAGGTAGCAGTTTGCCGTCACTCGTAAATTTTTCGATAATTCCTTCTTTTGGTTGCCTCAACTTCGGCACCTTGTGTGCCTTCGTGACCTTCGGTACTTTCTTTTGCCTTCTGACAGTGGTCTTATTCAAGTTTGTGCACTTGTTGCACATCGCTGCTTCTCCTGCTGTGGACTCGGACACACCAAACATGCTCAAGGGAAGCGTTCGTAGGCACTTGCCACATTGCCTAGATGTTTCAGCATGGACATGAACACTCTCCGACCCAGTCTCCCCCATTACTCGATCGTTAATTGCCAGAGATGTATACTCAACAGCACATGAGGAAAGGCCCTTCGCTCCGAGGCAAATTTTGGCGTTGAATAAGAACTGGTCGGAGCAGCATAAAGAGGCATTTATCAACTTTTGGTTCACTGAGCTCATCACTTCATGAACAACGGTTCTGGTTTAATTCTGTGGATGAGATGAGTGTCATTCTCCAGACTTCACTAGGTGAGTTCTTTCCTACTGCTCTGGGAGTATCGTACTAACTACGACCCAGGAAACATCGTCATTGACCTCTACATTAAAGAGGCACCAAGAGAGTGCACGAACTTTATCAACCTGTGCAAGGCGAAATACTACACATTTGCACCCATATACAACATCCAGAAAGACTATGTCTTAGAGTTTGGAGACCCACTGTATCCCATAAGCCGAGATGGTCACTCAGCGTGGAATTTGGCTGATCCATTACAACCTAAACATTTCAAAGTAACAAAGAACAGGCTTCGCAATAGCATCAAAGGCTCGGTGGCTATTCTCACACAGAGTGATGGACTTAGTGAGTATGGCACATCGATTGTTACTATTACTTTGAAGGAGCTTGATGAAACAAGGGGATTATTAAAAAGTGTTGTGTTTGGTCAAGTGAGTGAAGGTCTGGATATCTTGGACAAGATCAACGCTGCTATTGTCGACGAAGACTATAGACCATACCAAGACATTAGAATACATCACACATACATTCTGGACGACCCATTCGATTCAATTGAAGGGCTTGTGATACCACCCACACCAGAACCCTCGGAGGCGCAACTGTCCACGGTGAGATTGGATGATCTCGCTGTCGTGGATGTTGATGATAATCATGAGTTGACTGAAGAAGAACAGAAATTAAAGAAAAGAAAAGAAGCAGAATCAAACGCACTTGCATTGGAGATCATGGGTGACCTGCCTTCGGCAGAAGCAAAGCCTATGGAGAATGTCTTGTTTGTTTGTAAGTTGAACCCAATGACACAGGATGACGACCTGGAGATTATATTTTCAAGATTTGGTAATATCATATCTTGTGAAGTTGTCAGGGATGCAGAGAGTGGCAATTCGCTGCAGTATGCGTTTGTGGAGTATGAGGATAGAAGAAGTTGTGAAGCTGCCTATTTCAAGATGGATGGTGCGCTGATTGACGACAGAAGAATCCATGTTGACTTCAGTCAAAGTGTTTCAAAATTGGCAAATGACTGGAGAAATAAAACAAATACAAAGGGAAGAGGGAATGGTGCCTTGATTAGTGGCTCAGGTGTCCCAATGTCTACTGGAAGGGACTACAGAAAATCGAATGAGAGAACTGCTCAAAGGAAACGGACAGACCAGAGTCGAAGACCAGACGAGTTTCAGAGTGATCGAGCTCCTACTTGGCACAGAAGGTATCCGGGCAAAGATAGTCAAGGTTACAGCACTCGAGATGGGAATAGAAGTGCTGAAGACAACTACAGAGATCGAGACTACAAAGATCGAGACTACAGAGATCAAAACTACAGAGACAGAGACAGATACTCGGGCCATCGAAGCAGCAAAGGACATCACAGTCGCAGTTATAATCACAGATCATCGGATTCTTCGAGACGTGTATAGACATATTCAGTAACTGCTAGTTACTTACAAGATCCAGATATATAAAAAGTGTGCAACAAACCCGATAGTTGCTGCAGCAACGCTTATCTTAGCAGCCGAAAAAAAAAAGAAAAAAAAGAAATTCTATGTGACATCATAGTAAACTCACCAAACTTGTCGAATCGAAAAAACAACTCGAAAAAAACACATTCTGCTTTCTTCACTTCTTTCTGTGTGCTTTGAGCAAAGTTGAGGAAGACCTTTCATATTCCATCTTTCATTCAAGGAGCTCGCTGTCCTTGGATGAGTACCACAATTTGCGTTGCTGAACCATTCTCTTCCATAGTACCGCACACGACTCTTAATCTATACCAAATCACTCTACACAGCATATCAATAATAGCTCAGAGGATTCAAATATGATGGGGATTCGATCATACAGGTGCCTTCAGGTTGCTTTTGGTGTTGTATCCTCTAACCTGCTTGTTCCTTCCTTGCAAAACTCCATCATCTATTCTGAGGCACCTCACAATGACAGAGAACAGCAAGATTCACAGAATAACACAAGCGTATTACGGCACTTCAAGTTCATAAGTGACTGGATGAGCGAGCCCAAAACAGAAAGTGCTCCACAGAAAATCGATCGAACCGAGGAGAACAAAGATCACACAATTAGCGTTCTCCAATTAAGAGAGCAATATGATGCTCCGCAATACCCAGTGGTCCTCTGTCATGGACTATCCGGATTCGATAAACTTATGATCATGCCATCTTTCAGCTATCTGAGAGAACTTCTAAAACATAACAAATCTGCTAGAAGGGACTTTATAACTGCAGACCATGATGGGGTTGCGCTTGAATACTTTTTCGGGATCAAAGAAGCCCTTGAAGAGAAGGGAACGACCGTCATGGTGGCTAGAGTCCCAGGATTTGGAAGCATCAAAGATCGAGCAACGCATTTGAACAAATTTATCACGCGGGAAGTTGAATATCTTCAAAAGAAGAAACCTAAAGAGATTTACAATTACCACAACAAGAGCGATAATGGAAGTCATGAGGCGAAATATGAGAAGATCAAAGTCAACCTCATTGCTCATTCCATGGGTGGTCTCGATGCTCGATACCTCATCTCTGAACTTGAGAAGGATAATTATGAAGTGGTCAGCCTTACTACAGTAACTACTCCACATAGAGGCTCTGAAGTGGCTGACTATCTTGTCTCTACTACCAAGAGCTTCCCATCAGATTTAAAGCTTCCACCGAGCATGTATCAACTTACAACGACTTACTTGTCTCAATTCAACAAGGAGGTTAAAGATGATCCGAATGTCAGCTATTTCAGTTATGGAGCAAGTTTTACACCTAGTTGGTACAATATGTTCTACTACAGCTGGAGAATTATAAATAGTAGATCTGGTGCTAATGATGGTCTCGTGAGTGTTGAATCTTCAAAATGGGGTACTTACTTGGGTACACTTCAGAATGTTGACCATCTCGATTTGATTAATTGGACAAATGGATTCAGAAGAATGATTAATACTGTGATTCCAAGCACTGCTCGACCAAGTATCAATAGTATTGGCTTATACTTGGATATTGCTGATAACTTGGCCAAAAGAGGGTTCTAACAACTTGGATGTTTATCAGCACAATGAATTCAGAACAATAATTACTAAACAATCTCTCTTACAACAACCCAGTAGCCACTCTTTTGTACTCTTCAATACAGCTCGAGCAGTACTCCTCTAACTCGTTATTCTTTACTCCCATATCGCCAAGAGATACCTTACACAGGTTAACTTCAGAAATGACAAAGTTCTTGTAGTTGCCAGCAACCAACTGTCTTTCAACTTCTTCCAAAATCTTAAGCTCCACAATCAATTCATTTCTCTTGACTGCAATCTCATGTCTTGTCTCTCTGAACTTTGTATCCACCAATGAACCTTTTGTATCTGCAGTGTGTGAGGTCATAAACTTGTTGAAGCATGCAGATGACAAGTTGTAATTCGAGTTGGCAAGCAGTTCGACATCCTTCAACGATATTGAACGCTCCATTCTTGTCAGCTCAAGTTCATTTCTCAGAGATTTCATGAGGCTTTCATGGCGTCTTGCCTTCCAGTATGATACAGTAGATCTTCCAACTAAGAATGTGTTGAAAAGTGACGAGCCCGCTAACAAAAGCAACAGGAATTTGTTCATCGATAATGAAACACAAAGCTGAGTGAATCCATGCAGTGAAAGGTTGAGTAAACTCAAAGCAGTATTGCTCAGGAAGAACAAGGACAGCTTAAAGTAATACTTGAAGACCAACCCCATGGTTAACTGGAACGTAAGAGAGTCTGGTGGGTCAAATGGTTGATCAGACTGTGACAAGTTACCATAAGTTCTGATAGCTTTGAGACTCTGTCCGTGAGTCCCTAGCTTGCTGACCTCAATCTGTACTTTTTCAATCATTGCCTTGAACTCCTGACTTTGGAAATGGTGGACAGACTTGCCAAACAGTCTTCTAACAAGAAAATTTCCATTCTTCTCTTTGAATTCAACTTTACCGTAGAACAACACCTTGCAATTCTTTGCGTCTGTGGCTATGATGATCAATTTCGCTTTCACGTTAAATTCTTGGCCTGACATTATGAACCTGATGGCATTTCTTTCGTCCCCAATTCTGTAGTACTTGTTGTCAACTATTTCTTCAATTGTCTGGATGCATCTGTTTGGCACAAATCCTTGACTGATGTTCAAGAAACCTTTAGACATGGCCATCTTGAAATCAATGACTCTCTTCAACTCGTTCCCAGACTTGTACCAAGGCGTGACGTTAAACTCGTCTGTGTCCACCAATGTGATTGTGTCTCTACTAAGAGAAGAATGGTCACCAAACATGATATGGAACACAGCCTTCGCAGGAGCTTCAAACTCAGCGACATCGTATAGATCAAAGTCCTCTCTGAAGTTTGTTCTCATTCTATGACCATCAGCCTGCACTCCCGAGAATGGCTGGAATGAAGATAATTCAGGATTAGAAACTGCGCTGTGATCATGATGTAATGATTTTAAATGGTGTTTCTCGGGATGAACATCTGATGCTTCAATACTTTCCAATTTTGGGATTAATTCACTGTCTGGTATTGGATGGTCTTTTGCCATGTTATTGATAATCATGTCAATCTTCTTCTGGATAAGTTTAGCATCATTCAAAAAGATACGGCCCTTCATGTTCAATCCATGAACATCATACACTTTGAGCCATTCCCATGACTTCTCTGCAGTAACGTCAACTGCAACAACATCTGTCAAGGGTTTCTTCATAAGAGATACAAATCCAGCACTGTGCATGTAAAAATAGCAGTGTTTAGTTGTAATGAAGGCTCGGCCAGAGAGCTCTTGTGTGCTGTTGAGAGTCCATAGGCATGCAAAGTGAACAACCACGAGCTCATCTTGTAGCGTAGATGAATCAAACAGAGATTTCAGCTGAAGATCATAGTTCCTTAAATGATCAGGATAGTAGGGCTGGTATTGTATTCTGGTCCCCAATGACTTCAAATTGTTCTTTGGTCTCTTTGTAGCTCTCGTCGTAGTATCAGTCATGTAATACATTCCCCAATTAACACTTCCCCAAATATTGGCGGTCACGGCTGTTGGAACAACAGTTGGATCGAGGAATGCATGAGAGATCAAAGCAAGTTTGGAACGACTGGTTGATATTGGCGTGTTCAGGTCTGGGTCACGGAACTCATTTGTTGCATTGTTTGAGAACTTGAAATCAGGGTTATCATCTTGACCAACCAACTGAGACAAGTGCGACGATATGACAGTGGTATAAGTGTCATCATTATTTGCGTTATCAGCGCGGGTAGTTGTGAGCTCCATATCAGTCGATGTCAACGAAGTACAAGCAAACTCATAGAGCAATGGAGGGTATCTGCCAAAGGCATACTTTCCAGCATTGCTCGTTGAGTTGTCAATTGCACGTTGCTTTTCCTCAAAGAAGACTCTCATCCATTCTTTTAACTCTTTCAGCGTTTCCGCTTGGAACATGATAGTGTTTTCTATCGTCTTGATCTCAAAGCAGAACCTTCTCTCTTCATCAGCAGCATACCGTATGTTGGCCAAGAGCACACCAATTTTATCCGTTTCCTGAACAAAAGTCTTGGATGGAGAGAGTAATAGAATGCCAAAAATTCCCGATTTCACGAAAACCCATCTTCTGACCCAGATTGTTCTTGCGGGTTTCCCCACTGTTGTCTTCATGTAGAGCCAACCATGCTTCTCAAACGATAGCGGTGTACCTTCTTCTCTTCGCGTCAAGGTATTTGGGTTGATCAACGCTGGATTGTGATCCTTTAAATCCCTACTTGGTTCAAACTGTGTTATTGTTGACTTCTCAATGGTGTTTCTAGAGTTGATCATGTCACGAAGTAAGAGCTCAATAGACCTGGACAGCGATTGGGACAATGCTTTGACCCTCATGAAGTACCTCTCATTGTATGATGAACGGCCTGCAAACACAATATCAGCCAACTGCAGCAATGTCGAATCCAGAATTTCGACAAATCTAGCAGTTTCAACGCACATGTCCAAGGCGGCACCCAAGTATGATTTGCGTACTTCATGCAGCTGAAAGGAATCTTCTCTGAGTGCGGATGGCTCCTTTGTCTTGGACAATCCTGCAAACTTGGAGAGTGTACTGTCATACTTTGACTGCAAGAATTCAAAGCTCTTTCTGATATCCTTGTAGTTCTTGATGTGCACCTTGGTAAACTCTGTAAGCAACTCGGTGATTGGAGCTTCGTTGACAACAAGATCTTTCAGACACGAGTCCCATAGACTTCCCAAATTGGTTCTAGTGCACTCGAGAACCGACAATGTGTTATCCTGGTCGATTGCTGCGCTCTTGAGAAATTCGGGCATCAGTTGGTTCAAGAGAACGCTGTTCATCTCCTTGAAGTCATTGTAATGTTGAGGATACTTCTTGACAGATTTCAGCAGACCTTCAATCCACATCTCAATTTGATCCACCTGGGCAGAGTAATGGTTGTAACTTGCTCTGAAACTGGGTGAGTCCAGGGCCGCTTCCTTGAGCCTCACAGATATGAGCTTTATTTCGGTCCGCTTGACAGTTGCCTCGTGTCCATTGCCATACTTTTCGACGCCATTCGGGATGGCACCGTCCGAATTAAGCTGAGATGTCAACCCCCTTTCGGGCAGCTTTTCTGAATCCATACCGTCACGGAGGTTAATAAGCTTGGCTGTTGGAAGAGCTGATGGGTAGATCTCGAATGTGTAGCGGGAGTATTGATTGAGGTTGCGATATGATCGCGACAAAGGCGGAGCATCCGTACACCATAATAATGGGTATTTAAAGCGTTCTAGATGCTTGGGATTTTGAAATACAGTTGAAATACTTATAAAATCTTTACTAAATGATGTATATTTAGTAATATCTGTCAAAAATTACACAATGTTGGGGATTGTTCAATTGTTGGTGGAATATTGACCTTCAAATTCCATCAAAGAGCTCACTACTTCTCACATATTCCCAAAACAAAAATCTCAAAAGTGCTCTTAGAAGTTTAACGATACAAATGCCTGATAGTCACTGTCATATAATGAATCATGAATCAATTCTTTCAAGATTACTACCTTTATCAGGCTGTTAGAATAAACATCAAATGCAAGATGTAGACGTCCAACGCATTTGATACTTCACAGTTTAATTATGCTTATCAACAAGTGCTTATAACTCTACTGTAATCATATAAACCATGGGAAACATACTGTAATGGTAGGATCATCGCTTAAACTAAGCAAAATTAGAAAAATTTCACGATGCTGTAGAGGCGACAGTGTCATCCGCGGAAGCATTTTTGGAAAGAAATATTGGTCTAGTGGTGTAGTGGTTATCACGTCTGTTTCACTCACAGAATGTCACGAGTTCGAATCTCGTCTGGACCTTTATTTTTTTTTGCTGTTGCCTCCTAATCCGGTGCGTTGTGGGTTCGACTCGCGCTTGAGCCGACTTTTGTTTCTATTTTTTCTTTTCAAATTCGTTGTTTGTTCATCTTCGCTGGTACTGTTTGTTCCTTTAGCTCAGTCTTCAACCTGTTGCTCAATTGGGAGATGCAACCTGTAACACTATCGAGTATGAGGATGAGATCAACGAGATTACTGAGCTCCTTATCACTACTGCAACGGCGCCAGTTTCACCAAACGACCTTCATTTTGAGGCGGTTTGATTCTCTCGAGAGTTTATCAAGGTCACTTCAATCAAGGGCTTCACAAGAGAACTTGACAGAGGCTACTTGCCTGGCTACGTTCCAGGACCTGTTTGAATATGCTTCTGAGTCCTCCATAACTGAGCAGAAGGAGCTTGAAAAGCTCTCACAAACACTTGTTAAAGAGCCCCGCGAGTTCACCGAAGACACACTTCGCAAGATCCTTTTGCAGAAGCCACCTTCAAACATGCTTCCATCTTTACTCAAGGCATTCCAGGAAAGAAATCCACACACAGCCATTTCTAGAGAAATAGGCATCATTGCACTTCGTCGATCATTGTGGGATGCAGACATCCAAAACGCAGTCAAGATAGTAGACCTTACAGCAGCTTCTCCACAATACCTTGAAATCATGAAAAGTAAGAGAAACGCCACACTGTTGAAGTCATTTGCTGGTGTATGTGGTGGTATGGGCGGTCTTGATATGCTTTTGAGATGGTATGATTTGAGTCCAAGAATTGGAGTTTATGGCATGGTGATCACATACGTTGCCAACCTTGCCTTCTTTGGATTTATTGCTTTCGGTGGTAAATTAACGGGAAAAGTTAGTGATATTCATTGGAAATCTGGTGTTTCCTCTAACTACAAGTTCATTCACTCAGATGAAATCCTAATGTTCTCCAAGATTGCTGAAGCCGATATTGCGCTTGCTAACAACGACGGCTTCACTAGCGAAGCCTTCCAAGAAGCACTGGAAAAGAGAGACATGGAACCAAATCATCCTGAGAGCGACCTGCTTCTCCAAGAATATTGGCTCTCTGGAGGTGACAATTTCGAATGGGTTGAACCAGACCAGGACCCAGCTGAAATCCAATGGAGAAAACACATCGAAACAAAGAAGCCAAACTTGCTCAAAACAGATGTCAAATGGACGGATACGTTTATTCCAGCTCCAGAGAAAACGGAAACATCCAAGTGACATTAAACCATTACCCTTATTTATTTTGACTCTTACACTAACGGGAGTTTCTTTTTACATATCATTGGCGACAACCATCGCCGGGCATAAGTATATACATATTTGTCGTTCATAGCATGTTCGTAATATCACAACCTTTACTCGTCATCTTCGATAAGCTCTGCAACCTTCTTGATGCTCTTGGTGTTCTTTTTGCTCTTTTTGCTCTTCTTGTTCTTCTTATCCTCCTGTTCCTTAGCAAATGCAGCAGCTTCTTCTTCAGTATGGTTAGGCTTCACCACAAGATCACCATTCTCAACTACAACTCTGACAGTCTCGGTGTTCTTAATCTGGCCCTTCAAGAGATAGATAGCCATTGGGTTGAGCAATCTCTTCTGGATAAGTCTGTTCAAAGGTCTGGCACCATACATGCTGTCATAACCGTGCTCCGTCAACCAGTCCTTAGCTTCATCAGTCAAGTGCAGGGTCATTCTCTTGTCCACAAGTCTTTCTTGAACTTCACCAAGTCTGATGTCAACAATGCTGCGGAGAACGCTCTTTGAAAGTCTGTTGAACACCAAAACATCATCAATACGGTTAATGAACTCTGGTGGGTAGTTTCTCTTCATAGCTTCAATGACTTTCTTCTTTGTTGATTCTGAAACCTTACCGGTATCATTCTTGATCTCTTCATCATGCAGCAAAATGTCTTGTCCAATGTTGGAAGTCATGACGATGATCGTGTTCTTGAAGTCAACATGTGTACCATGAGAATCAGTCAATTGACCTTCATCCAAAACTTGCAAGAGAACTTTGCAAACATCAGGATGTGCCTTCTCAAACTCGTCAAAGAGAACCACAGCATATGGCTTTCTTCTGACAGCTTCAGTCAACTGACCACCTGACTCACTCATGACATAACCTGGTGGAGCTCCAATAAGTCTGGAAACTGTGTGCTTCTCCTGGAACTCAGACATATCAAATCTGATAACGTTGTTGGCGTCATCAAACAAGAACTCAGCAAGGGACTTGGTCAACTCGGTCTTACCAGTACCTGTTGGTCCAAGGAACATGAAACTTGCAATTGGTCTCTTGTCAGATGTCAAACCAGCTCTTTGAAGTCTCACAGCATCAGAAATAGCATGGATAGCCTCATCCTGACCCACGACTCTCTTCTTCAAAGAATCCTCCATGTAGAGAAGACGGTCTTTATCACCCTTCAACACAGTATCAATTGGAATACCAGTCATCTTGGAAATGACCTTGGAGATATCATCAGAAGTGACGGACTCATGAAGCAGTGATGATTCAGACTTGGAATCCTCATTCTCACTAATAGTAACCTTTCTCTCCAACTCTGGGATCTTTGCGTATCTCAATTCAGAAGCAGCACCGTAGTTACCTTCTCTCTGAGCAATCTCAAGGTCAAGCTTTGCCTTTTCAAGATCTTTCTTTGCATTCTTGATAGAGTCAATTTCAGCCTTTTCTTGCTCCCAGAGCTTTGTGAGCCTGAACAACTCTTCCTCCTTCAACTTCAATTCATTCTCAAGCTTTTCACGTCTCTCAACAGATAATGGATCGGTTTCCTTCTTCAAGGATTCCAACTCAATCTGGATAGTCATCAACGATCTGTCGAGAATCTGGATGGAGTCAGGCTTGGACTCGTGCTGAAGTCTCAAGACGGCACAAGCCTCATCAACAAGGTCAATGGCCTTGTCTGGAAGGAATCTGTCAGTGATGTAACGGTTACTCAAAGTGGCAGCAGAGACAAGAGCTGCATCTGTAATTCTGACACCATGATGAACCTCATAACGCTCCTTTAAACCTCTCAAGATACTGATGGTGTCCTGAACACTTGGCTCATTCAACATGATTGGCTGGAATCTTCTGGTAAGTGCTGGGTCCTTCTCGATGATCTTAAACTCGTCCAATGTAGTAGCGGAAATACATCTCAGACCCTTTGCAAGCTTTGGCTTCAGAATGTTGGATGCATCCATTGAGCCATCAGTCTTACCCAGGCCGAGAAGCATGTGCACTTCATCAATGAAGATAATGATTTCACCATTTGCCTGATCGATTTCTTCGAGAACAGATTTCAATCTTTCTTCGAACTCACCTCTGAACTTTGCACCGGCAATAAGCGCACCTAGATCAAGTGCAATCAACTGCTTATCCTTTAACGATTCAGGCACCTCACCCTTGACGATACGTTGAGCAAGACCATCAATCAAAGAGGTCTTACCAACACCAGCACGTCCAATGAGGACCGGGTTGTTCTTAGTTCTTCTCGACAGAATCTGAATGGCACGCTGGATCTCCTGATCACGACCAATAACGGGGTCAAGCTTACCTTCAGCAGCAAGCTTTGTGAGATTTGTTCCATACTGTTCCAGCGCTGGTTTCTGTTCCTCCTGCTGTTGCGGATTCATGTTCATGCGGAACCCACCTGGCCCATTGCTGGCATAACCTCTTACCAAAGTTGGTAATTGATTGGCACCATTGAGATGGCTCTTGACACTGTTCAAGTGGCGAACCGATAGTGTGGAAAGCGAAGGTGCCAAGTGGTGCTCGGCAATAGCAGCAGCTCTAGCTCTGAGTGCTGTTCTCACAGCGGGTTGTATTCTTCTTGTTAGCATTGTGTAGCTTCAGCAGCGTTTGCAAGTGTGCCCAATACTACCAACAAAGTGGTAAAGAGGAGAGAGTCGGGTCTTTATATATAGTTATGGGTGGGTGGTGTCTCCACAAAGTTTCCAGAATCTTCGCGAGGGCTCTGGAGCTTCGGAAGCGCGCTTCCGAGGAGAGTTATTTGCCACCAAAAAAGCGTAAGCATCGATAAAAGTTCATTAATTTCGTTAAAAACGTGATATATTAGTCGTCATGAGGGCGCAAGGGCAAGTGCGTGTCGTTGTCATTTGATGCCTGTTGCACCTGCGTTTCTTCTGGGATGTCTGGCGTGGCGTTTGTGTAACTGACGGGCGTGGTTCTAGAATGAAGTGTAGATGGTGTGTTTCTCAAGTATCTGAGATCCACGTCGAAACGAGGATTATCAGCCACGATGGATATTCCACTCTCCTCCGAAGTTCCCGTCATTGCCCTGGATAATGGCTCGTCCATCGCTAAAGAGATACGTTCAACATCAGCTGCAGTCTTGGTTGCAGTCTTGTGTGTGATCTTGGTGAACCACTTAACCGGGTTCATACAGCCCAATAATCCACCGATATTGATAGACTTGAGGATGTAACCACCACCACCTGGAGGATGCTGCTCGCTAGGATCGATACCCGTGATCTGTGCAAAGTTCTCATTGGATATGCGTCTTCCCAAGACGGCCTTCTTCTCGTACTTGAGCTCAAGCGAACGGATAGTATGAAGCCATTCCCAAGTGACTATGGTGATGCAAAGTTTTGTAAAAGTAAATACAAAAATTGACCACGATCCCAGAGAGCCGGAAACCAAATCAATAGTGTTGAAGGCATAAGGCGTCACCAAAGTGCATACACTGAACACAGCGAGAGCAAAGCCTCTGCGGTGATAGGCAAACTTCTTCTTGCGGAAGCTATACCAGAGAACCTGGATATCGAATATCGTCAGCATAAGATACTCCATTAGGAAATATATCACTTTGACAACTCTGTAGTCCACTCGACGCTCAAAATCTCTATAGAGGAAGCCATATGCCATTGCAAATGCAAATGATACCAGACAGAGAAGAAGTCCCCATGCTATAATAAGTTTTCTTCGGCTGTACTTGTTGATCTGCACGAGTAAGTCAATCCATGAGACCCATATTAACAAGTCCGTGATGGATCTCACCACTATCATTCTGTTGGAGTAAGCAACGTGGTACAAAATGCTCGTTGTGTCTGCAAAGTCATACCGTACTTGCCTTTGTAAGATTCGTGTCAGCTCCGTAAGCATCGCAGTGTGACCACCACAAAAGAACAAGTTTGTGAGCGTTAGTGAATTTGGAATAGAGTTCGACGAGAGCAGTAGAAGAAGCAAGAACATCCAACCAGCAGTGACTATTCCAGAGAGGACAAAGCTGATGGCAACAACACCCCCAACAAAGGGCTCCTTGTTCAAGAGAACTTCTGCGGCATTCAGCCCTGGGCCCGTGAGGTTTCGTATGAGGTCAGCCAGCGGGAAATCGACCGTGATGTTTGTAAGGTAGTATGCCGGATACGTGACTGTGTAGTTCTGGCTGTCGGCCTGTATGAGTCCTGCAGTCAGCTCGTAGAGGTCAAACTGGAAGGCCAGCCCAGGTAGAGCCGCATCCAAGATGGCCACAAGATCGACACGCTTGTCCATCTTTGCGTGGTTTCAACAACTCCAACTCCAACTGCCTTTGAAATGAGCTGCTTTCCCAGTTACAAAGTAAAGACAGATATTGTGCTTGCCCTGCTGTTTGGTTGACACAGCGCGCGAAAAAGAACGACAAAGCCCCCAGTAAAAGCAGCGCTGACCATCAGCAGAATCAGTCGCCATTTTGAACACTACCAGGTGAAGAATCAGCTATCAGTTGTATTCATGTCTTAGCACTTTTAGCTGTGATACAGTTTATTGGCCGTTATATGATTGTCGAGAGGAGAGATCAACACAACCCTCTTTCATCGCGCCCTGATTTCTTTTATAGAATGGCTGGGAGTCTTGGAATCGTGATATGTGTCTTTCTTATTACTCCATGACCTTGCCAATTTGCCTTACTTGTTGAGTGGCCATTCTTTTCACCCACGTATCAGGCTTCAGCCCCCTTTAGCACCTCGAACAAGGTGCTTCGGCTGGGCTGCCAAGTCTACATGATCTAGCACAGGAATTTCATATCTCAGTTCTAGCAGATTGGTGCATTAGGCGAGCTTGGCTGGCAATTTTAAAGGGATTTTAGACTCTTAGAGCACTCTCTAGACCTAACAAACCAATTCATACTGGAACTCTGGTTCGGCATCGATAGAGAGTCTCCTTCATATTACTTCCGCTCAAACGCAGGAGTCAGGGGGATCAAGTGTCAGACACGAAGGGGAGATGCCCAAACGGGGAAATGCCGGACATTCCCATGTCCAGGCAGCAGATAAAGCGGGAGAAGAGGCAACAGCAGTAGGCTGTAGCAGGCTAGCAGCACGTTCCTGCCTGGACGCGTTTAATTTAATTTCTCTTGGAAGCGTCGGCTGCTGCCTCTGGGAGAAAAAAACTGATCCAAGCTGGTTGCCCAATGCAAACTATTTATACTTGTGTTCATCTTTATACCTACTTTTATGTTTATATCCACCATAGATTCGCTTGCCGACACTACCCTAGGACGGTGTCCAGTGTTCAAACTCGCGTCATCAAAACAGATGCTGCTAAGTTCTACTACCCACTGCTGCTGCGACATCGTATATTGGGATTCCCCCAAATAGCCGAACGGTTACCCGAAGTGGTATCTGTGTGACATCATGCCCCTGTATTGAATGCTCAGCGGCACAATTTCTATTACAAGCCCGCGTGCTGCCTCTGAGCCCCATCCTCCATCGGCACATTGCATGCCGTCTGTAGGGCGGCAAAGCGGTTGCATTGTTCGACAACGAGGTTTGTCACTTGTGCTTGTGGTTTGTATTGAGAGAGAGACATGAACGCAAAGAGAAAGAGTGAAAGGGAGAGACAGAGATGTGAGACCTCTTACCGAGGAGGGAAATGGAATGTTCCGCAAGGAGCCATCATCATGAGAGCAGCCCACCACCCTGCATAGATATGATATGGGGATAGGGGTACCTAGAGGAGCTGTTCCATTATTCCATGGTTCGTACCCACCCCCAACACCGGAGTGGAATAGGTATATAAAAGCATCGAACTTCCAAAGCCCTCCTTCTTCCTGGAAGGCACACGCTGAAACCCTACAGTGTATGTACGTCAAATACGACGACAGAATGCTCGAGCGTGCATGCACCTGCCAGTAGTTCATGTCTCAGAACTGGATCTCTCTCCGCTTTTGTCAAGATCTCAGCTCGGGAGTCACTAAGTTGAGAGGTAGAGAGCCGAACGGATGCTGCCAGCATTCTCAGCTTAAATACCACTTACCGTGGTTACAAGGACTTATAAGTTATAAACAAATCTCGAATTCGAAAACTTACTGTATTAATATATCTTTGGGTCCCAAAGATCAGAAATTGTACTCATCGGTTAGAGGACGTAAGACACACACGCACATTCCGCAGCCCTTGCTTAATCCATTTGCATTCTTTGGATGAGCAGTACCCAACCCTGGTGTACTAAGTGGTCCTCCCGTCTTCCCCTATATACCTATGTAATGCACACCTTAGTGGGCACGCCTCGGTAGCACCAACTCCACTGGAACCCAGCATTCTCCCTTCACCAGAAATGTAAACGTAGAACCGCGCACAGTGCCTGTCTAGTCTGAGATTTCATATGGACGGCCTAGATCTCTGCCTCATCTTCCCCTGTCCCGTAAGCCCGTAAGGCAGCTATTCAGGAATCTGATCTTTCCGTATCCCTCCATTCCGTTATGAAACCACTTACCGCTTCCAGATAACGGCTTGAAGAGCACTCCCTCCCACAAGAAGGTAAACACAAATCTACCCACTTGGGGTAATTTTATAGGTCTCTGCTCAAATATTGGCCGACATCTCCATGGGGCCATGCTTTTGACGTTGATGCAAGTCGGCGGACATATCTGTCGATGGACCGAAGCACGCGTCTAAACTTTCCCACTCTTTGAGATCAAATGAAACAATATGCTCAGAAGCATGCGAACTCCGATCTCTCAAAGATCGGCTAGGCAGCACATGTCCTATTATACATGCTTCAATAGGCTTCAAGCTGCTTAGTTGAGCTTCCAGAAGATACTTAGACACTCCGGCCACACCTCCACCGCCTCCCCCACTCCACATCATCAAGTTTTCTGTTCAACCACATCTCTTACCGAAACTTCCCCAGAACTGAAACAGAACCAAATTATACGCATCTTAAGCCTTGAGGGGTTTATATGGAACAAAAGCTAAAAACAAACTAACGTGGAACCAGGTTCGCCAAGATATTCCATGGGACGCATACACCCCGTATTAATGGTCCCGTTTGTCTTGAGTATAGTAATACAATGCAGATTTTGATCGGTTGGCTTTGTCGATTACCAGGGAGAACGAAAATAGCATTATAAGAAGTTGAAAGTTTGTGAGGCAGATGTTCAAATGACATAGTGATGCCTTGTGCTAATCCCTTTCTCAGACAAAGTGTTTCACATTGTCCGTTGATAGTTGGTGCTAGACCGTTCGAATGTTCCGTTGGAAAGGGCACTAAACCTAGATATCGGTCGCCCGGTCATCATAGTCATCACACGACATCACTTTTCAATTATCCCATGTAGAAAGAAAAGAATCTTCATAATGTTAATGTTAATGTGACTGTTTGTCGTGCTAACAGCTGTGCATCCTGTCATAATACTCTTTGAGGAGTCGCTGGGCTGCTTCTTACCGATTTCCCTTGAACATGTAGTGATCGTACTGAGATTCTTGGCAGTTGAGCTACCACTTGACGTAGAAGTGAGGGAATTCCCAAACAAGTCGTAAATGAGAGGCTGTGAGTGTGACTTGGATATTTATTCAACAAGCTAGTTGAACAATATCTCTAGTGATGCCTCTGTATAAAGTCTTCAGTGGTGTATCAGCTTATCAGCTTTCAATGTTTATCAAAGTACGGGGGCGCGGTTCGCTACAACTTTGGCAATCTCTCAATCCTGGCAATTCTTAAGCCCACTCATTAACTGCCCGTATCTCAATCTTGCTCTTAAAAGGGGAAAGCAAAGAGAAAATAAAGTGCAATGATCGACGCTCGAAAGTTTAGTCTTTCCGCCTTCCCCAGATACAGAAGATACCCTAGAGCTCAACAACGACCCTCGGATGTTGGCCAAAATGGTTACTAGTGGAGCTGGTGAGTGAAGAAGATAACTAAAATGACAGAATTTGCAAAACTAATACGTAAAGTCTCAGCAGCAGTGAAGTTTCCGAAGCATAAGACAATTTATGTGTTTCTAAGTTCTAATCACGAGAGGCTGTTCAAAATAAGCCGCGTGCTGAGAAAAAATCTCTGATAAAAAACAGAGTAGTAGCAAGGTTTTCAAATAAGCTCCCGTGCGGACTACGACAGAGTTGACTTAGTTGATAAAGACGCGTAGAGAAGGGTTCCTTGCATCGGCTGAAACTAATTGATTGCTTCAACCTTAGTACGAGAAGATTTCCTGGTATCTTTGAAAGTATGTAGTAGTGATTACCCATTTGTTGCGGGATCTTTATCAGATCTGGTCGGAATTCTCCGAAGCGTAGATGCTGCTGCCAATTATCCCAAAACGGACCAGAGGGAGGCATCACCTGCCCGATACGGAAAGCCGTTGTGGGGTGTGTTTGCTGACGTTTCTCTAGCAATACGCTTTAAGGACCTGCAAGGTCTGCATTAAAGCAGGGTGAAAACGGAGCAAGGCAGCTGTCAATTATACCACCGACAAGCCAAGAGCGCTCAGACGATATGAAGAACAGCCAACATCGTTCCTCTTTAGATGTTAGTTGCTTGTTCTAATTACTCGGTAATGGTGTACGTGTCAAGACGGGCGCTGCGGACTAAGGACTCAGGAGTCAGAATTAGGCAAACTCTAAACCGCAACTACCCCTATCATTGCACATTTCTGCAGATTTCTACGTCACAGTGATGTGGTTTTTGTAGAGTGGTATGCAGATAGACGCCACCTGTATCAAGAACCGCAGATCAATACAGCTCAGTACAGGAGCACACATATATCTGCAGATAATAAAGCCTGTTTCAAACATCCTTGCGCGAATCATATATGGCCGCAGCGCCTGGCAAAAACTTTGACGGCCGTACAAGAGCACACCGTCTTCCACTTTCCAGTGCTCACGCGTCCCACACTTCGTAAGATTAGAACCTGTTAAAAAGTGTATCGGCACTTCCCCTGATTGCCACCAGAGATATTCATCTCCCACGTTCGTTACCTACAACACCACCCACCACACTCGGCAAACGGGCCGTTCTATTGCTACTCTTCGACCTCGCTCCAACTGTCGTTCCGCTACTTCCTAGAAACATCAGTTGACTTAATCATTATACTTACACACACTCGCACTTGAGACCGAAGAGATAAGTGTTCTATTGGTCACAAAGAACAGTTGCTACAAGCAAGCAGATTCCAACCACGCGTTTTATCCTCTGGCTAGGATAGCTCGGCCGCTGCGCGTTGTACGACAAACAGCCTTGTTCTCCGCCCATTTTCTTAAGCTGGGGCATCCGCTTTAGCCAATACGAGGACCAGCTTCCGGTTTACCTAAGTGGTTCGATCCAACACCTCATAACACTTTCCTAAGAGTGTCTCACTTGTCACTTTTTGTTTCCACACACCGAGTTTGCCACCCCGTCGTCTCACGGACTGTTTTCAATGATGCTCCAAGCTGCCCCAACCCACATTCGGTCTCCAACGATGAAAAGAGGCCATGCCCACAAGAGGTCTGCGGCTATTAGTGGAGACTTTGAACTTGACTTCTTCAGCAAAGGACCATCAATCAACGAGACTCTTGCTGGTACAAGAACATCGACCTCTTTGCCAACAGACTCCTATATCCAGAGACCTGCTCCTGCTTTGGTAATTTCTACACCAGATGAGGATCAATATCGGGAATCCCGTACCGTTCAGGCGAGCTCGAAACAAAAATCGAGCTTGAAGACACCATCTCCAAAGAAGAAGCACACAAGACTGAACTCTTGGGCTCATTCGTTGGTCAAGTCAAAGCCAAAGGATACATCATCTCCTGCGAAGGTGGAGTACAGCTCTCCTAAAGGTAACACCCCTGAGGCGAACAGATACTCTTCTTCGAACTATTCATACACACCTGCTACGACCGCTTCCACCAGCACCGTGCGAACACAAAAGTACCAAATACCTGAGGCCATCATTGACCTGGACTTGGCTTCCGGTATCCATTATGACCCTGCTGCATCTGTTGTACCAACCAACACGAAGTCTGTTTTCCACAGGAGAACAGAGTCTGCACCTGAATTGGAAGAATTCTTGAGGTACAAGTCCAGCACTTCGAGCAAGGACTCGAGAAGAAACTCTGCCATTTATGAGGAAGAAGAAGATGACGATGGCACAGATTGTGCTATGAGCTCAAACTCTTCTCACCAGCCTGGTTTGAACAAGAATAGCTCTGTGAACAGTTTGAACTCCGTTTCATCCGCACATGCTCGTGTTCTCTCCCCGAATCCATACATTTCCCTCACCTCGACTCCTACTTCCTCCAAGAGTCGCCGTGCTGCAAGATACCAAAGCTATTACAACAATAATATCCTTCTTGCTAATGCTATCAAGTCTTCCGAGAGTCTTTCCCAGGTCACGGGAGGCGGACCATTACACAAGCCTTCATTATCAAGTTTTCAAAGTCAGAAGTCTACCCTTGGCACTTCAGCTTCGTTGGTGCAATCTAATCCATCCTCTTCAACTTCGTTAAACTCATCAGCACAGAATGGCTCGCCGGGATTCACATTCGAATCAAGAATTTATGATATGCCGCCAAGCGAGCATGCTGGATATGCCAGAGATTTGTCCTTGACACCCAAGGCTAAATCTGTGACCCCTGCGCCTGCGTTGTCACCTTCCAAGAGATCCATTACGGAATCGGCAAAGTCACACAAAAAGTCCAATTCATTGTTCAGTTCGCTTTCCATGAAAATCAGAGGAGGATCTTTCTCATCGAGTAAGAGTGTTTCTAGACATGATGCCTGTCTTGCACAAGAATGCTCCTCAGATGGTCACGATACTGCAGTTGAGGACTGTGATGACGAGTTGGAGGGAGATAGCACGTTGACCCCATTGAATTTTGGAGAACCGGGTCCAGCACTTGACTTAAGCACAATGACTCCAAAGTTCTATAATGATGATTATGACCACCAGAACCAGCAGCAACACCAGCACAACCACTCTTCTTCTTTGAACAATAATTCGAGACATGCAAGTCCAATGCGTGCTACTAGAGATGCTTCAAAGAAGTCAAGAAAGCCTACCTTCTTGAACTGGATGAAGAAGTAATAATATTGACTTTACACATACACTCATGATGATACCCCACAGAAGTCCATACAATCACACATATCACGCTTTTGTCTTCCTTTTGATGTTACAGGACAAGACACACAGCACTTCAGTTCGTTTACGCTTTTCCACTTGTTTTAATTTTGGCTCTACACTGCTAGTTGAGTCCCTCCATCTTGAATATCCCCAGTTAATCATTTATTTATATGACTTTAATAATCCTCACAGACGCATTACAGTATCCAAAGAAACAGTAGTGGTAATAGTAAGCTGATGGAATGTCTGACATAATGGCTTACATCTTAAATGACTTATCAAACGAGTTCGCGGGCTGACGTAATACATTAGATAAGCAATTCGAAAGCCAATGAAAGCGCCGGAAAAACAAATTGGGCGCGAAGCACACGCAAAAAAACACACAAGGCAAAGGAGTTCGGGATCTTTGGTATTAAGAGTGCTTCATCATATAGTCGACGATCAACACATATAAAGATGGCTACACACACTTCCATTGTCAAGGCCGGTGACTTCATTCTCCGTACTCCGGTGCTCAGAGCTGTTTTCGTCCCAGCTGCCAAGTTCTTCTGTGCCTACGCTGGCTACAGAGAGATGGGTCTCAAGTTTGACGACCTTATCCACGAGGAGAACTCAGTCATGGACAAGGCTCTCTCCAGATTGCCTAAGGACGAGATCTATGCCAGAAACTTCAGAATGCTCACTGCCGCCCAGTGTGGTATCACCCACCACTTGCTCCCAGCATCCCAGGCTGTGAAGCCTTCCGAGGACACACCATACCTCTTGCCATACTTGTTGGAGGTTGAGGCTGAGCTCGCAGAGAGAGACCAGCTAGACAACATCACCGTTTCCAAGTAATCATAGTCATCGCAATTTTTTTCCACATCATATTTACCATTCAAAGATTCACGAGGGGGGAAAGGATAGGGGAAGGCGCCATCATGTTGTCACGATTACACCAAATATTCAGTTGAGGTTCAGGAGAAGGAGGGACAAACATTGAGTTCAAGTTGGAATTCATTTCCATAGTGTGGAGAGTATGTGGTTTGTTTCCTACTTTTTTCCCATTGCATCCGAATCCATATCTGGACTATCCGTTGGACCAAAGAGGCATCAACCATAACTTTCCACTTATTTTCATGTCCATATATATATTTTCTGGTTGCTTTCGATGGATATACAGCATATAATGTCCATTATTTGTTTCAACACGCACACAACTGTGTGGAGTTTCCCGTAGACTTATGTTGCTATCGTCATACATGTAGATACATAAATGCTTGTTTCAATCGACCAGGCACATGACGAAATCGCCTTCTTTACAAGAAGTTGTCCATTAATCAACCAGAAATGCCAAATGCGTGGTATACCATCATATGTCTTGATTTGCCATTGTTCACATATGTTGTGTTCTGGAGTACCTACTTCTAGTGGGAGGACCAGCTAAGCGCATACTCTCTATTGTCACCCAACACCTGCCTATATAAATCTCTGGAAAATCCTCCATCACCTACTGTTATTATCTTCCATAATGATTACCCATCATTGATCAATTCAGTTCTTCCATCTCTCAAACAATGAGTAGGGACATCGTTATTTCAACACCGTCATTCACACCAAGGAGATTGCCGAGAGTGCTTACTGTTGCTGGTTCAGACTCATCGGGTGGTGCTGGTATCGAGGCTGATCTAAAGACCATCACGGCCCATGCTTGTTATGGTCTTACCTGTATTACTGCATTGACTGCTCAGAACACTACTGGAGTAAGAAGTGTTTCTCACACTGACAAGAAGACTCTCCAAGACATATTGGATGCCATATTTGAAGATATCGATGTCGATGTCGTCAAGACGGGTGTTCTGACCTCAGACAGTGTTGATGTCCTTTCAGATATGTTAGAAAAGTACCACAGGGGGAAACCCCTTGTCCTGGATCCTGTCATGGTTGCCACTACTGGTGCAACACTGAGTGCTGATGAAGTTCTCCAGATGGGTGTTGACAAGTTGTTTAAGAAGGCTACTCTTATCACTCCAAACATACCAGAAGCGGAGAAACTTCTTTCGCTTTTTGGCATAGAATCCAGAATCCACTCACTAGATGATGCTGTATATGCTGCTAAAGCTATACACGAGAAGACTGGGGCAATCAATGTCTTAGTCAAGGGTGGTCATGCTCCTATTCAATCAGACGTTGGCAGAGGACAGATCACCGATGTCCTTTACACTTCAGTTGACGATGGCATCACCATTTTCAGAACTGAATATGTGAAGACAGCATATACTCATGGTACTGGTTGTTCATTAGCATCTGCAATTGCCTCCAATTTGGCATCCGGATTCTCCCTTGTGAGAGCAGTGGAAGCTGCAATCAGATATGTACATTGTGGTATTGTCTCTTCAGAGCAAATTGGCAAAGGCAATGGCCCAATCAACCATGTGTATCACATTGCTTCACCTGCTCTTGCTGAGTTTTCAAAAAATGGCTCACCATTTGTTGAAGGTCATTTTGTGGATTATTTGACATCACATCCATCAGTTGGTCCAGTTTGGGACCAGTATGTTCATCATCCTTTCGTTTCACAACTTGCCAAGGGAACTCTCTCCAAAGAGAAGTTTCTGCATTTTGTCAGTCAGGATTATCCATATCTTGTCAACTATGCTCGTGTACATTCAATTGCAGCCAGTGTGGCTCCTGATATGGTCAGCATTGACAGAGAGATTGAGATTCTTTCCTCAATCAAGCATGAGCTTAATGAACACACCAAAAGACTTGCCAACCACGGGGTTGTGGACCTGGATAGTCTTCAACTGAACAAGAGCTGTCAAGCATATGTTAATTACCTGATGGAAGTTGCCAAAGGTGGTGATTGGTTGGAGATTAATGTGGCATTATCACCTTGCCTTTTTGGGTATCACTATGCTGCCGCAGCTGTTGAAGCAGCCGAAGGAATTCCTGCAGAGTATCAGGAGTGGTTAAATGCTTACACTGATGAAAAATATGTACACTCGGTGGCATTGGGAAAGAAAACTCTGGAGAAGAACTCTGTTGGAATTTCCTTCGAGAAGACATTGAAGCTTGTGAAGATCTACGCTGATGTATGTCAGCTGGAAGTTGACTTTTGGAATGCTGCATTGAAATATGAAGAGTAAATCGCTGATTAGACTACGCATAAGCAAGAAGTTCCTAATGTTTATGTTATTCTAGGCCAGTAAGTACTATTTTGTTCTTGATTCGGAGTAAGGCTCATGCTCTTTAATGTAGTCTGAAATGCTCTTGAAAGTCAAATGCTCCCAATCATTTGTACCATTAGCAATGGAGTTTCTTATACTCGAAGAGGAGATATTTAATGTCTCGGGTTCACCTTTCTCCAAAAATATCTGATCACCCCACTCCTGAAGACACTCTGGATTCTCCCCTCGTCTGATCTTAGCTAGATACTCCACTTGTTGTTCCAATGAATAGCTCTTGTCATCATCTCTAGTTAGCGAAAACAGATCATTATGCTTCATGAATTCCTTTAAGGCCACTGTTGTAGGAATTGGTTTGTAGTACTTGTTATCAAACACTCTAATTAGTGTGTCAAATCCAAGGAGGAATGTGATTCTGATATGGTTCAATGTGTCTCTCACATTTTCCTTTATCCATTGTTGAAGTTGCAAGGATTTGTCGGCAAATATAGGCTTATCAGTCAATGCAACATATACTGGAATGTCAATTTCCTTCTTGATCTGGTCAGCGAGAAGACACATCATAGTGAGACGATGCTCGAATGCTGCTGGTTTGGGAACCTTCTTGTCACAATTCTCCACGGAAAACATTAGCACAACACCAAGTGCATCCTTGGACAGAGGGGTTCCTTTGGAGTAAGGATACGTAATTGATTTATGAATCAAGGAGAAGTGTCCGCGGTGGGGTGGGTTGAACGATGAGTCAAGGATACAGAGCCGTTGTGTCAGTGGTGTAACAGTGGGAGTGTGAGTATGATAAACGACTCGAAATGTGCTTTGAGTCTCCAAAAAATGCTCGAGCTGCTTCTTCATCAACTTGAGATGCGACATCTCGACGAATGGCAAAGTTAAAGAGCGGTGTGTGTGTGTGTGTGTGTGTGGAAATGGTGATCTTTTCAAGCTTGAAGTTTGTTGATAATCGGGACTCTTCCGCGGGGAGGCGGAAGCACTTCCGAACATGGAACACAACTACTTGATTAGAACCGACAAAGTCTACAGGAAGTTGTACTAGCAATTTCCATATATTTAAACAAGATGATCAAAGAACCATCCATATCGCACCACCTGTCATGATTGCAAGAATCACAGCAGTGATGATACCACTTCCGGCCTTATCCTTTCCTGTGATAGTCAAATCATTTGTGTCAAGAGCAGTGACATCGGTGTCGCTTCCAAGGGAGGCATCACCGACAGAAGAGCCACCAGTCTCGTTAGAGTATGGTGCTGGTCTGTCGCTGATAAGCAATGTATTCATAATCTCCAAGGCAGAGATCTGTTCTCCAAGACCATAGTAGCCATCGTTAGTACCTGCGGACCAGTCAAGACCACAAGTGTGACCATCTGTACCACCGTCACAAGATTTAGCAGCGGCGGCAGCAGAGCCAGTGATCCAAGGCCAAATTGTGGCATATGTGGTTGGGGCAAGCACTGCTGTTTGTCCTAAGCAACGGGAGAAGATCGACTTGAACGATCTCTGATCTGTGTTACAAGATTTTGCATCCTGACATGCTCTTTCGTACATGATGTCATTTTCAAAGAAGACCGAGACACCATTGACGAGTCTTTCCGTTCTTTCAAGCCATACGTCGTCCTCCGTGGCATTATAAGCATATGCAGAACCAGCCATCAGGAGAGCAATGTTATAGGTCCATTCAATTGTTGTGATATCGGTACAATTTGTGTCAATGTTGGCACCATCGTAGACAGAGGCACTGTCGCTAGTCTCAACAACAAAGCCAACTTGCACTAGCCATTCATAAGCAGTGTTAGCAATCTCAATGTAAGAATCGTTACCAGTGTAACGACCCAATCTTGCAGAGATGGCAAACATGCATGCGGTGGAAATGGTGTTCTTGTAAGAGTAACCCGAGTTCCACGTGAAGATCTGCCATCTCAACCCACCACCACAATCAGCGGAATCCCAACGGGCCCACATGGTGTTGAGCACGGCCTGTGTTAATGCCAACCAGCCTGGTTCACCCGAGTCTGGATTTGTAAAGTTACGCTCTGCAGCCTCCATGACTGCCAACCCCCAGAAGCCCTGGTCATCATTACCTTCCGTTGTGGACTGATTAGATGGGATGTAGTCGTATCCCGAGCCTCTCTGGGCGATTAATGCATCAAAGATGAGATCCTCATATGTGTCATTCTGGCAGAAATACCAAGTTCCAATGAGCGAACCAAACGCCTCACCAGCCTCCCACCAATAGTAAGGATCCTGGAACATACCAACTATACCACCATATCTCGTACCTTGGTAGTAGTCGAGGACACCGTCTTGGATCAACGCCGCGGCATTACAAATGGAATCAGTACTCGATGTATCAAGATCAATTGCATTGGCACATGATGCAATGAGAGAGAGTATAGTAGTAAGTGAGGGCACCGAATTAAGTCTCATGGTTATATCTCTGGAATGTTTAACGCCGGGGGCAACAATGGAAGTGACAAGACAAGACAGTTCAACCAGCTGTATGTCAAGAGCTCTTGTACGTGTGTCTTGGCGTGCGGTGTGTCAAGAGTGTCAAGTGTGTGAGCTGTGCAGGAACGATCGATCCCGTTGGGGTACGACGTGGGGAAAGGGCAGAAAGATAAAGATATGGGAAGAAGCGATATGCAAAGAGCAACCACTGCAGCAACACGAAGGATCACTGAAACCGGGTATTCAGCGCTTAGCGTAGAAGACAAGCGGCACACCGAACTCTGAGTGTGTTCTTTTGCTTGGTTTAAGAGCGAAGCCGTGTGTGTGTGTTTTCCTTGTGGGCAGCGCAGATTCACTTGGAATTTCTATTTTTGCGACAAATTCGCGAAGGTCGGCGCAGTGCTTACAAGCCCTTTCTTTTCCCTGTGTTGTCTTCTATCATGCTCTAGTCTCTATTCTAGTCTATTATATTCTATTACTGTTGTTTGGGACGGTACTACCTTAAAAGACAACAGCAAGTCCGCAAAGGAAAAGGCAGGCACAGAGCAAATATCTGTTGCCGGAAGCAAGCTGGTTTTGGGATGAAGAACCATTCTTGAGCTTGGTTGGAACCTCTGAACCATTAGTGTAGAAGAACTTGTAATCCGTCAAGGGCATAGGGAACAAGTCCTTCTGCATAAGCATGCGGAAGTCCCATTCAATCGCATTCTCCGTCTTGTAGTTCCAGAAAATCCAGCCTGCACTGTTCTTCTCATACTCGATCAACTGCACTTCAATGAACTTTCTGATATCGTTCTTGTGCAGGTCAGAAAAATCAGAGTAGTTTTGCATATTGGCACATGTTCTCGTTGTGGTTGAGGAACTGGAAGAAACAGTGGTGGAACTTGTCGTGGCAGAGTTTGCACGACGTGCAAGCTTCACACGCTTTTTATAGATCGTATCCTCGGAATCATATCCGTCATAGTCATCGTCATCAAATTCCTGAAGTTCCTCGTCACTTTGGATAAACTGATCATAATCATCCTCTGCATCGTAATAATCTTCAACACCTGTTTGAACACCAGAATCGTCGTAGACTTTGTCTTCTTCATTGCTATATGACACACCAGGGCGGACTCCCTTTACACTCTTGATGTCCCAATCAATCAGAGATGAACTATTCAACTGCTTGGTATTGAAAGTACCATCATAACGTGCACCAGTGCCTATTCCATTCAACCATTTGGCGCAGTCTGTGATCGCACCACTCCATTCTCCAATCAAAGAAGCGTGATAAGGCTGCTCCAAGTAAATACTTTTGGCGTAGTTTTGGATGTCTTGAATACGTGCTTTTGAACCCTGGTGTAATTGACCATCTGTGAATACCTCATAGTGATGATGATCGATAACGACACCGTTGAAGTAGTTTGGATCCTGCATTGATGCAGAACTGATGTTCTTCGTGTAAGTGCTAGACACATTGAGATAGTCACTATTAAACTGAGTATTCCACCACCCAATTGACATGAATCCCTCTTGCACAAGGAAGTAGTTGCTGGACTTGTACTTTTCTCTATAGTCGTAATATGCGTCATAATGGAACTGTAATGCTTTCTGCTGGTTCAACGACGACAAAAGCGGTTCATTAACAACTTCAATACCAATAACAGTATCAGTAAGATTCCCGGCACCGTACTTACTGAAAATGTAATCTAAAACTTTTCTGGAAAGATCAAGATTCTCTCGAGTTGACGTCCAGGTAACTGGACCTCTCTTACCAGAGTTATCAAATCCATTCTGGGACCCCGGTAAACCGTGTAAATCAATCCAGACCTTAAGTTTCGAATTTCTTGCCCATTGAATCGCTAAATCCAAATACTGCTCCTGACCTTGGACATACGGATCATTTGGAAGTAAGCCGAAGGCCCAATACCCAATTGGAATTCTCACCAAGTTCAAACCATAATTTCTAATCTCTCTGAAGTCTGTCTCAGTGTAATATGTACTCCAATGCTCCTTCAACTGTGCAAGTGCCTGCTCTTTGCCCAAAGTCTGTGTGAATGTGTATTCATCTATTGGAATCTTGGATTCATCTGTACCAAACTGCTCAAACAACGATGGAGTGATATACGGCTCTAGAACGAACCATCCACCAAGCGATATACCTCTGATCTTATCGTTCTGATAGTCCCATATACTTTTTTGTTGCGATGTGACACTATCACGCTTTTGAAAAGAGTGTGCTAGTGCTGTAACAAACAACAAGTGGAGAGAACCAATGTATATCAAAGATATGTACATCTTTAGGATCGGTCTTCTCGGGAAAGAAAGCGACCGTCAGAATCCCACTGTACAACACAAACTCAACTATTCCTGATGGAGAATTATTGTAAGAAACCAGCTTCCGAATTTCACACTCACAAGCCACGCCTGTAATGCACAAGATCCAAATTTGGTGAAAGAGAAGTTGAAACTGACGTCTTTGTGTACACATGATGTTGTCCATACCATTGATTGTGGAAGTGTGTGGAATTTGGCGCAATGGTCGGTTTATGCACCGCCAAAGCACCCTTAAGACAATCATCTAATCATTCTGTGGTATGTGGAGGCCAAATATACAGCATGCTTTGACGACTCGGCCTTTTATTTCTTAGTAGACAGCTCTTAATATTGTGAAATGCCATTCCTCCTTATGCCATATAAAGTAGCGGCGCAACTCCGGCCTAATACTCAGGTTACCCGGCTGGACTTCACATATCTCGATAATTTCCTCTTTCGGACTGCTTCCACGGAAGCTGTGATTCGCTGCAGTGGCCAGTAAGCTCATGTAACTAAAAAATACAGACGCAGCTCATTCTGGCTAGGACAATGTACTATTATTAAACAACAATAATTTATAGGTTGTGATGTTGTGATCGTTTAGTTAGATTACCTTAATGTCCTTCTGTGTGTTGGTGGAAAGTAATTGGGTGATGTCGTTGTAGAAGCTGTCGTTATCAAGTCATAACCGGCCAACGCGGAAAAGTTTTAAAAGGAGGCCGTGCGCCTCTTTTTACACCCTACGATTTCCAAATTCCTCTTTATTAAGACCCACTACTTAAGTTAGGGTATTTGGCGTATTGTACTCTCTAAGACTCTCTAAGAGCTCTTGTACACGCTTGCACCCAAACAAATAGCGGTAACGACAACAATGAAGCTCTCAAACTTGGCTCTTGGCGCTATGTCGGCCTCGACCGCCCTTGCAGCGATGAAGGTCCGTTGTGCTGGCTATGAACAACCATCCGATTCCTATGATACAACACTCCGGATAACCTCTAATGGATACGACACCTCTGTTCTCATCTACAGTTTACAGGATCTCCCATACACCAACATTCCTATTTTACTCAATGAGGATATACTCCGTGAGGAGCCAAAGGGGTTCTCAATTTGTTCAATGGACAAGGTCAATATCGGCTCCTGTGATGCTGATCAAATCGGCCAGTTTATCTTCACCAATAGTACAGAAATTAAGGGGACCATTGTAAACAAAGTCCTTTCAGATGATGACTCTGTTCTTTTCCATACTGAACATGCGGGACTCTACTGTGCAGTTATCTACCAGGAAGGCATTGAAGAGCTGGTTGGTGTTCAATGGCACGAGGAGCACTCATGGGGAGGAATCAGTTTGCTCAGATGGGAGAATATTCAAGTATTGTTAACAGAGATTGCACTGGTGTGCGTTGTTCTGTTTTTCACGGGATATTGTACCTTCAAGTTTGGGAGGGATCAGTTCGTTTTCTCTATTTTATCGCTGTCTCTTATGAAATTGCTGTCCCTATTACTTGGATTGGAGATAATTTACTTTTATGACCCAGCAGCTACTAATAAGGGGGGCATGTGGGAAGTATTTGATATGTTTGCTCTACCAGGGTATATCTTCAATGTCTTCTTGATGTCATTTATCACGAAGCTCAGCTATGGTAATTTTGAGAGCAGCGAATATAAGCATCCCCTGAAGATGCAGATTTTGCTTGGGGTCTACTTCTTCACTTATTGGATTGCAATTCTTTCAAAAGACACGAATGTGCCAAAGGGTCTTCAAGCTTTCTGTGGATTTGTTGCATCGTTTATTTGGATTCCAATCTTTGTTATTCAATGGAAGGCAGCCAAAGCCACCGAGAAGGCCAGTGATGATCCAGTGTTTGTTCGTAATTTCAGAAAATCAAGAAAGGCCTTCCTCTGGGTGCCAATTTTCCTTCATCTTACAATGTTCTTTGTCCTGGTGGTTCTTCAGACCCAGTCAAACACATCTTCCTTTGAGTCCGGCACCATTCCTTCTCTTGAAGAGTTGATGGCTCGTTCTTTTGACTTCAACATTTCCACAAATTATTTCTTCATCCTCTTGAAACATTTGTCAGAGTTCTCAATGGTTGGTATTCTTATTGCTCTATTGTTTGTATCGGCACCAAGCGCCATCAGCAAACAAGAACAGATCATTTTGGAAGACTCACCAGTCCTGGCAAGCACTGTCAAGTATGAAAAGGCCGTCGACGTCATAGCTCTTTAACAACAGTGCCATTTTGACCATAAATACAGATTAATGAGATATCTTATTACAAGACCAGAAACCATTACGAGAGCCCATTCTGCCCGTAGTTCTGTGCTGTAGTTGCTGCTATTACTACATCAGCATTGTGACACAAAATGAAATAGCCGCGCCGTCTCCACAAAAAAAGAAAACAGCGCAGATTGGCGCCCGCGAATAGCCGCTGCCGGCCTCGTTGTGTGGGGAGGCTGACGGACTCAGACGGAGAGCACTCGATGAGTTACTTGATGGATCGAGGCATGTCTGGTTTGTGGAGTAGTTATGACCCCTGAGATATGAGGAGAATGTATGTGTCATATAGATTATTGCCTGGAACTATGTTTTGTTGTTTCGTGGGGGTTTATATCCTCTTCCCCGTGGACCGTGGACGGGTGTCATGGCTTGGTTTCCCCCTCATCGAATAAAAGATCTGAAGATCATGTTGTGTGGGGGGTCTACAACAAGGCCTGGGGTTTAAATAGAGAAGCAAAGAACCGGAGTTACATCTTGTAGTACTTTTGGATAAGCACGGAATATATACCCACACTTCTAATGAATACACTCGAGAACAAGATTGCCCTCATCACCGGTGCAGCTTCCGGTGTTGGGTTGAACACCACCAAGGACTATCTCAGTGCCTCCAATGGCAAAATGAGATTCATTCTTGTTGACCTCAATGTGCAAGAACTCCAGAAGCTAAAACTTGATTATCTCAAACAGTACCCTTCGTTGAAGGAGGATGACATATATGTGACTTTCGGAGACCTGTCTAGTCGGGATAAGATTGATGATTTCTTCCAAAAGATCCCAAGTGAGTTGATAAACAATGTCAGCTTCCTTGTTAACAGCGCCGGACTTGCAAGAGGTTTGGATAGAGTTGGTGAAGCCAAACAGAGTGACATTGACTTGATGTACGCCACAAACATTCTTGGGTTGATGAGCATGTGTAACCTCGTTGTTCCAATCATGAAGAAGAACAACAGTGGCACTATCATCAATATTGGATCTCTCGCTGCTGAGGACCCATACCCAGGGGGTGCTGCTTACTGCTCGAGTAAAGCAGCTGTGAAGGCTTTCAACACTGCCTTGCGTAAGGAGCTCATAACATTTGACATCAGAGTCGTTCTTATTGAACCGGGCTTGATTAACACCAACTTTAGTCTGACGAGATTTGATGGAGATCAGAGCAGAGCAGAGAAAGTCTACCAAGACTATGAACCGCTCGCTGCGACCGATATTTCTGATCTTATCATTTACGTCTCAAGCAGACGTCAGAACTGTGCTATTAGTGATATCGTGATCTTGCCTACCCGTCAGGCCACCATGAGTGACAAGGCCTACAGATGAGTCCTCTTGGGATGCTTGTTGCACAACACACAGGTCTCAAAATTCATATATATCTTATAGGAAAAGTAAAGTCAAGTACTGCAATTTCAACAGCCTGTGTTTGTAGTTTGTAGAGTAGAGGTTAATACTCCAATCGCTTACGTAACAACTTTCAAGAAAATTTGAATAAGCCGCATAAGCACCATGTGAGAACCATCAATAACCGGGGAAAAACTACACTTCAAAGGATAGAGCCCTCAATTTGCCCTTGAAATTAGGGGTTTGAACAGACCATCTCTGAAGAGTTGAAATGTCCGACATTCAGCCCAAGAAACAGTTCAAATCGCAATCTGTGAACAGTCTGTTCAGGCAACAAACTGCATCCAAAGTTGACACATTGAAAGATGTCCGCAAAACCTCACGTTCACCCACACCTACAACTACCAAGTTGAAACTTACGTCTAAACGAAGAGGAGTGTCCTTAAAGAAAGCTTTCCCCAGTCATACACATCCATCTAACAGCACATATGCTTCTACGACCAAGGAAGCACCTTCCTCTTCTGAGTCTTTAATCTCTACGACAACGTCTTCGAAGGAAGAGCAAGATTCTCCTTCCACCGCCTCTACTCAAGAAATTGATCCAAAGACGGCATTAGAGGGCACAGCAGAGACTCCAGTTCATGAACTTAAGGGAGCACTCAAGGACTCACTCAATGCCACCACCATAGGGTCACAATCAGAGTCAGAATTACAACAGTCAAAACCTAAACCTTCCACTTCCACATCTGAATCACAATTGAACCGCAATAATGGATCAAGGAATGCCGAAGATGGCGAGGACGAATGGTCTGATATCTGGTCACAAATATCCACTCATACAGACTCCCCACAACCAGCAATCAGACCACGGAACGAGCGCATTGCCAGTTATTCACCAGAGGGAACGGCGTCATGGTCCTCTCCGAACTCCAAAATATCGAGTTTTAGACGCAGTGTTGCAGCACCAATGATTCATTCACTCAGCCAATCGCCATTGTCTAAACCAATAGATCCGCTATTCACCCAACCAGAGAGTACGATGATGAACAGAAACGTCTTCCCTCACACATTGGACAACAAGGTCGTCTCCGCCAGTCACTTGGAGGATCAGTCACAATGGAAGTCACCTACGATATGGAATACCGAGGATAGACATCTTTCTACGAAAAGTGATTCAGCACTAGCGACTTCATGGTCGCCTTTTGACATTGAGAGTTTAAATCTCGATGATCCTTTCAAGAGACAGACATCTCATTTATCACTATATCACGGTTACCAAACTTCAACTCAAAGACAACAAACACAGCCACAAGGTAGAGATGGATCAACAACTTCAAGGTTCTTCCCATCGCCTGTTGTGGAACAAAACCCGTCATTTGACCAATTCCCTCGCCAGCCTTGCTTTGTAGAGAGATCATCGGTTTCTTTACAGACGGTACCACCTCCGGAATTCGGCTTATTTGACAATACACATCCTGTGTATTTACCTGTTGACGAATTTGGATTCAAACCTACCCAACAATTTGGGACACCCATGAATTTCCAATCACCATTAGACACTCCACCAGTTTCTCATGAAATACCACCAGACACTCAACCAAAGGTCCCAGAGGCCCCTTTGAAATTCGTTAACATGACTCAGCAGATGGATTGTGAAATATTTCCTGAATCGTTCAAGATAGACTACACTCAGATTCCGATATCCTTGTTTGAACCACTGGCAGATGGATCTGGTCCACTTGATCATTTGTACCACCGAAGACACGTATCTTATGAGCAACAGGCATATCCTGAGGGATTTTCATCCACTTTCTACAAACGTGGAAATAATAACTTCATGTTCATCAGAGAACTGCAGCCGAAATTGGTCACTTCGAAGCATAGGGACACAGTGGAAGTGCGTGTTTCGTTTCCTTCTTCCAAGATGAATGAAGAGGACGAAGGGGATCAGGATACAATGATCAAAATGAGATGTCACATTGTAAATGTGGACGTCAGAGAACTAGAGGGAAGAATTGCAGGTGTTAAAGTGTCAAAAAGTGGCTCATCAACACGAAGATATCGTACGGGAGGAAGAGGTGGAGGACATAACAGAGGACAATATGGAAGACAACGTTGATTGCTTAGGGTTATTTAAATTTTTGGTATATATTCACTATGGGAAAGTACATTTTGGAAACATGTAATTAATTAATAATTATAATAATTAGCCGTTCTAAATTTGTCCCAAATAGGAAATTCGCTGCAGTTACATCAACTTCACACGCTAGCTGTCCAGTTCGAACACCTGAACAGCAACCCCGCAAACTGTCAAAGATGAAGCAACGCACGACATTCCTGCTTGATACGTTGGAAGCCATCGATACAGACAATGCTGTATTTTCTGAGGAAATTGTGAAATTGCCTGGATCGTTGTTCAGAACAAGACAGGACAGACTCACAGTGACTGCTGATGAGTTGCCAGCGGACGTTAGTATTCACCTTTCTATCAATTTTCTATACAACATGCAAACTAACCTCTCTAGATGGCTGAGCTATTCAAGAAGCTCTACATGTTCCGCATTCAATGGTCCTGTATTGGGGATCCTCATAGTGCAGTATTTCAGAACTTTGGCCTTGATGGGTTCTCTGTCCACTTGGTACCTACGACGCTCGATTACGAACCAGTATTTGATGAAATGGGTCATTTCATCGATCAAAACTTTGGAATCAGTTTAAACAACACAAATTTTATCTCCACTGCCACATCTGCGTCTTACCATAAGGTTACACAAGTCAGATCGTCGACATTCCAGTATTTCCTAAACCACATTGCAGACCGTTTGGATCGGATCTCGTTTGTTCAATCGTTTGACATGAGATGGGAGAACCAATCGCTTATTATTGAGTGGGTTACTGATCCTTATGAGGCTAACATTCGGAAGTCATCATCCATAAGGAAGGAGGTTGCCCTGTTCCAGGCAACACCGTTCACAGACGAGGACATTGAGCTATCGGGAATTCGTACTGTTCTTTCAGAAGAGGAGTATTTACCGCCGACTAAGACACTTCTCATAGTGAAAGCTCGTCATAACATCCAGAATTCCACATTGAAATTTGAATTTGATCAGCCAATTGGGTTGCACCCAACACTCGAAGTAAAAGAACTCACACCCATCTCCGCACCTCATCCAGGGTGCGAGCTCTTCATGCTTTCCACAATTCCAAATACACTCTTCTTTGACAAGTATCAATACGATGGAAAATCAATGTCATTGTTGAAGAGTTGGGGTGAGGATGACTTGGAAGCCCCAGAATGGAAAGTCACCAGATTTGGTTCCCAACAACTCTTCCATTTGATTAATCGTTCAGCCAACGTCACTGTCAACTTCCATTCTCGATACATTGTACCATCTGCTCCAAATACGTTTCAAATGGTCACACCAGAGGTTTTCTGGGCGTGTGATGCCCTTGATTTCATGGAAAAAGAAGAGAGCGACAAGATTGAAGGAAATCCTTTTGAGTCATATAATCTGGGACCTGAATCGTATTTTGAACCATCCACCATATTCTACCACTTGAAGAAAGATGTTCCAACATTAGACTACACAATTCCAACAGGAAACAAGAGTGATTTTGGTACCATCCAGATCTTTACATGTGGTGTGGTGTTATTAGGAACATTGTATTTGTTGAAGAAGCTCTTCAATTCCTTCCGTGTAATTGAGGCAGAGAATGACTCCAAGAATGAGGAGTCCAAGAAGAAAAAGTAATCAGTCTACGTGAAAATAAGGGGGCAGAATAAAACAATAATTGCCTATAATCATTGACAGTGCATTATGTAGGTCCAAGGTAAATACGATCACTTCTTGTGCTTCTTGGCAATACGGCGGAGTGCCCTCTGCTCGTTCTTCATCACACCATCAACCATCTTATACTTACCCTTGACACCCTTTGGTCTACCACTCACACGCTTGTTGGTACCCTTGGCGAAGACATATGTTACCTGTGGCTTTGTCTTCTGCTTCTTTGTCAACTTCTTCATCAACTTTGAAATCTCTTCAGCTTTGTCCTTTTCAGACTTATCAGTATCTTCGTTAATCAGATCTGACTTCTTTTTCAACTTCTCTAATCTAGCAAGAGCTCTCATCTTCTTACGACCCTTGGCCTCTGCGACCTTCTTAATAGGTCTAGCATTCAGCTGTTTCATCTTCTCCTTAAGCGCCATTGCAGCCTCTTTAGTGATTGGCTTATTGATCTTTGTGTGTTGTTTCTCTTCGTCCAAGAACCAAGCTGGGAGTCCATCTCGGTCATTGAACGAGTATCTGTTGAATCCATCGTCGACCAAATCGTGTTTCGTCTTTTGTCCAAGCGCAATTTGATGAGCAAGAGTCATCGCCTGCGCAGTAGCAAGATCAACCTCCTTCTGATAATTTCTCAACTTCACATCATCTTCCATATCTGAATCAACATCCATCTCATCAGCATTGTTGCCATGACGGGAAACATATTCGATCTTACTGTCTTCATCAGAGGAATCATCATCAGATTCAGATAGAGAAACTGTAGTAGATTCACTGCCAGAAGCCACTGATGTAGTCTCCTGAATGGTTGATGAAGGCTTAGGTGCAATTGTGTTTTCCACTCCAGCAAAGATTGGATCATTGAACAACATATCCGCCTTTGATGACAAACCACCAGTTTTCTCAGACTTGAGCTTGGTGATTAGATTGTTGATGGCTTCATCATCGTCACTATCCAAGTCACTATCGCTCTCCTCTTGGTAGTCTTTGCTTTCTGGTTCAGATTCATCATCAGACTTCTTGTCTTCGATACCATCCCACTTCTCATCATCTGCGTCACCTCTAGCCTTTTTGGCTCTGAACTTGGCATCTCTTTCTGATCTTCTCTCCTGGTACGCCTCATACATATTGTCTAACTGACCTGCAAGGTTGTCAAAGTCCTCATCAGACTCGGGGTCTGCGTCAGAGTCAATATGGATATCGTTATCCCGAATAAGTTCAGCCTGGTCAAAGATCATTCTTCTCTTACCCTTGGCCAAGTCATCGAGTTGACCAGTCTTCTGAGCAACTTTCAGGTTGAAGAGGGATTCACGGCCAATTTCACCGGCCTCGATACCAATATCAGTCGGTGTGATCATACTCATCTGCATTCTCTGAATCTCCTTCTGCTTCATCTCATTTCTCTTTCTTCTTTCTCTCTTCTGCTTCAACAGCTGTCTTTTTCTAACCTCATCGAGCTCCTTGTCAATCAGCGCATCTTCATCAAGGTCTTCAACTTCGACTTCTATTGGTTTATCATCTTCATCCAATTTCAGCAAATCTCTTGCGTTCTTTCTCCATTTCAAAATGTTTCTGAAATCTTTCTTTCCAAGCACTTTCAAATCCTTAAGACACTCTAAGAGTTCTGGTGTTGTCTTTCTCAATTTCTTGACCAGAGCCCAGTCTGGATCCTCTTCATCGATTTCGAGCCTATTTGTTGAACCCAGAACATCAATAGGAGTTTCACCTCTAATGAACTCCATAACAGGAAGACTCTTATATTGGAGGTAATCACCTTCCTCATAACCTTCTCTTCTTCTTCTCTTCTTTTCAGGGTTGAAGACCTTGGCCTCATTGTTCTGTGGACCATCAGCCAACTCTTCAAACACCTCTTTTGGATCGAGAAGTCTTGGGTCAAGCTTCTTTGGAGCCTTAAAGTTTCTGCAAACGACAAAAATTTCAGCAGAAACGTTTCTGGAAGCTGGTGGCTTTGTTGCTTCAACCTTATCGAATAATTGCTGGAACACCCACATCAACTTGTTATAATCCTTGGAACGGAAAACTTTTGTCACGAAAGTACCACCAGCAACCAAGTTTTCCACAGCAAGTTTCAAAGCTTGCAGAGTAAGTTGAGATTGTGTAAATGCATCCTGGACCCATCCTAAACCAACGTTTGGTGCACCATCATGGAGAACGGTGTCTGCCTTCCATGTCTTCATATAACCTCTAAGCCTGGATCTACAGTCCTCTGTAGTGATATCGGACTGGAATGTGATAACGTTTGGGAGTGGTTTGATCGGAACGATATCCACACCAATGATGAGTGAGTTAACAGGGCACAAGTTTGAAGCCACCTGACACCAGGATCCTGGAGCAGCACACAAATCAATAACGACTTTGGATTTCTCCAAGAAATGACCATACTTCTCATTGATCTGGATAACCTTAAAAGAGGAACGAGCTCTGTAACCCTGTGTGCAAAAAATGTTAGTATCAGTCGGCACAATGAGATGAGAAAGAGAGAACGTACCTTCTCCTTAGCAAGGTAGTAGTAACGATCCAAACGACCTTTGGAGTTCTTTTTCTGTGTCTTTCCCATACTGTATTCGCTACTGGATGGCTGAGAAAGTCAGACTGTTTGCTGCTATCCTTTGTTGAAGATTGTGAAAGGAAAAGTGGTTAGTGAAGCCAAAGAGAGAATAAAAAAAAAATTCTGCAGGTCATCGCATTATGTCAGATATTATGTAATCTAAGGGGTCTAGGTAGGAATGTTGCTCCTACCATTACAGTTCTGGCGCACATTTGCGCAAATGATCTTCGCCAGTCCAGTTGTCTGTCTCAAGATTGGATGGTATGAATTGGGAATACTCATACAGATCGTGATAGTATCAATTGACTAAACTATCAGGGAGTTCCCCAGAACTGACGAGACACAACTCGCTTTGGTGCTTGCGGGGCTTGAAATGGACCAGCGCCAAATGGCGCAAAGTAGGCGCACGCGCGCCAAACCGCCAAACGATTCAATGTACACAATTTGTTCATCTCTTCCTTCCACCAGCGAACCACGCCCATTTCGTTAGAGCATCAACACAATAGCAATGGCTTTCCTTGGGTACGAGTTCACGCCTACCCCGGCCGCTGCGCCACCTCCAAAGCCATCCGCAGAGTCCGGTGTCAGAACCACCGCAGTAGGTGCCGTCGTTGCTCTCTTGACACGTTACCCTCGTGTATCTCGGATCTCAACCGTCGATGAAGTTTGATACTAACACATTCCACAGTTTCCTGCGATCAAGAATGCGCCATTGCCTGCCGATGGTCCAGGTTCGAAGCATTTCAACAACTACCTCGTCATTGGTCTCATTCTCGGTATCCCATGGTACATCAAGTACAAGCTCGGTGGTGGTTGGAAGACATGGATCTTCTTCATCTTGCTGCTCGTCTTGCCAATCTTGATGGCTTACTGGACTTTGGCATCCACCTACTCTCCAAGACTCAATGAAAAGGCCAAGTTCCCAGACAGAGGTGTCGAGTATTACCTCGAGTTCCACGATGAGGACTTGAAGAAGAAGTACTCTGGCCAGAACAAGATCCCAATGGAGACTTTCCACGAGTTGTACTTTGCTAACAAAGTATCTTTCAAAGGTGATGCTTTGGACATCATGGAGTACAGACACGACTGGGCTTCCTTCTCGTTCACCCTCTCTTTGTTCAGATTCTTCTTGCTCGGAATGATCCCAGAGGTTATTATGCACACCAGATCCCAGGATGAGGAACAAGTGCGTGATCACTACGACCGTGGTGACGATTTCTACACCTGGTTCTTGGGGTCCAGAATGGTTTACACCTCTGGTATTATCTCTGACATCACAGAGGAGGAGTCTCTTGAACAGTTGCAGGATAACAAGTTGAAGGTTGTCTGTGACAAGATTGACTTGAAAGAAGGCGAGGCATTGCTTGATTTGGGTTGCGGTTGGGGTACTTTGGCCACATACGCTTCCAAGGTCTACGGCGCAAAAGTTACGGGTATTACATTGGGTAGAAACCAGACCAAGTGGGGTAACGAGAAGCTCAAATTGCAAGGTATTCCATCATCTCAATCTGAGATTTTGTGCTTGGACTACAGAGACACCCCAGTTCCAGAAGGGAAGTACAACAAGATCACTTGTTTGGAGATGGCTGAGCACGTTGGTATCAGAAAGTTTGGATCCTTTTTGCAACAGGTGTACGATATGTTGGATGATGATGGGTTGTTCTTCTTGCAGTACGCTGGTCTTAGAAAATCTTGGCAATACGAGGACTTGATTTGGGGATTGTTCATGAACAAGTACATCTTCCCAGGTGCTGATGCATCTACTCCATTGGACTTTGTTGTTTCCGCATTGGAAGGTACCGGCTTTGAAGTCGTGTCGATTGACAACATTGGTGTCCACTACTCTGCTACCCTCTGGAGATGGTACAGAAACTGGATGGGCAACAAGGACAAGGTTGTCAACAAGTACGGTATCAGATGGTTCAGTATTTGGGAGTACTTCCTTGCATACTCCACCATCATTTCTAGACAGGGTTCTGCTACTTGTTACCAGATCTTGTTGAGAAAGAACATCAACTCATACCACAGAATTGAGTACGTTCCAAAGCAGAAGGGTCTTTTGACACCAATTGCCGAAGGCGTTCAAAAATGGTTCATGTGATGCACTCAGATTGTATAAAAAGCTTGATAATTTTTAAATAATACATTAAAAATCTACAGCTCTTGTTAGCGCCCATGTGATTAAGGACCTAGTAGTGCTGGACATATGACGAACTACAGAGGCAATTGTAGATGCAAAATTTATAGTTTCATAGGAATCTGAATAAAGTAGCAGCATCTTAGTAAACTTAATGGATCGTGATTGATTGCTGGGAATTATGGTAATCGTTCCTGTTACTAGTATTTCCGCTGTTGCTGTTGTTGTAATTTTGGTAATTGTTGTTGTTACCGTTATTGCCTTGAGATTGGATATTTCTTTGAGTTGGACTTCTTGGTCTGATCAGTTCAATATCTTGTGATTGTGGAACATTGGAACCAATTCTCTTGATCTCGTTTTGGTAACTTTGAGGATTAAAGTTGTCGAGCAGGATATCAGGACCCAGAATAACCCATCCGCGTCTTGGACGAACAGGGTTTTTAAACCCAGTTCTCGATGGAATAATGTGCAGCCTTCTCGTAGCGCTGCTAAAGTTTTCAGCGACTTTGTAAATGTAGTTAGGAACGATGTGATTTTCTTTAAAATCTTCCTCTTCGTTCTCAATCTTGAGGTCAATATCAACATTACAGTGGATCAAGTGGCCATCAGAGGATCTTCTGACCGTACCGGTAATACACATCCAACAGTGCCATTGTGTGTTCTCCATCAATGATGTTTCATCTTTGCCGTCGTTGGCGGGATAGTATGGTGAATCCTTTGACACAGGAACAAAGACAAGTTCTTCAGATTTCCTAAACTTCTTAGACCAACCTTCACTGTTCATCAACCCAGTGAGTTCGTTAATCTTCTTCTCAGATGCCCAGATGAACAAGAAGCCAGGCTTAGAGCATAATTTCTCCAAAGGAAGTTGTGCGAGTACCGGCAAGAGGAGCTGGTTCTCACTAAGTGCACCAATCATAATCACATCAAACACCAACTTGTCAACGTGAATCCACTTGTTCAAAGTCGGCACGATCAAATCGCTTTCAACTCTAGCACCATATGGAGTGCAGGCAAACTTCTCTGTTTGTGCCTCTTTGAGCTTAAAGAGCCTCTGTAGCTTTGGATAACCTTCAACTGAATCCTTGATGTTTGTAATATACTTCGTAGGGTAGTCTCCAGTATGAACATAGTGGTTTGTGTAATCGTTTTCTTTAAATCTCTTCAGCACGTTCTTAGAACTGTTGGCTTTATTTTCGGTATTGGCTTGCAGATCGAGTGCACGAGGCTCGAGGGATCTCAGACTCCAAGACGACGATGGTGGTCTCTTCATGTCATTGATAGAAGAAATTACCCTTTGATGGAACTTGTCGTCTAATGTGACAGGCGAGCTGGAGGAAACATCGCCCCAAATCGCATTTGTTGTTATAGTCTTTGGCATGGGCCGGCGGCGATTGACAGCTGTCCCTATGGTGCCGCCGCCATTTCTGTAACGATTGTGTGAACCAGATTGAGCATCGCTATTGGACACCCCTGTTAGCATGGAAATCATGTCCCTTGCGGCGTCGTCTGAAGTTTTCCAAGGGTCAAGCGATCCAAGGGAATTCTCTGGGTTCATCATCTCAACAGTTAGCCTGTAAGCAGTGTGGGTGTAGATCTGGGTGTGATAGAGACAGGGAGAAGAACGGACAAATCCTGCTTTATAGCACCTTCTTGTGTGTTTGAAAAGTGTAGCACTGCTCTATTACCGACCAGGCTCGGATTGATATGAAACACCAACACGCTATTCAGATCGGGCAGTCGTCGTCTCAAACAGGCAAAAGTGAGAGTTGTTTCATATAAAACACACTAAAACAAAACTGCGCAGCGCGTAATGTTGCGTGTACCTGTGGTGTGCGGATGTTGATCCATAATGTGCCACAAAACCGAGCTGACTCTACGCTTGTCTCTCTTTAGAAGAGCAGAATTACCATTATTTCCAGTCTAATCTAGAATAATTCCACCTCAATGTCTTCCCAGGCTCTTCATGGTCTCTGGCCCACTTCGGCTCTGATTAGAGACAAGTATATGGGCCTCAGAGATCGCTCCTCAGCTGTCTTTCCCTCATCCCATCTCAAGGACAGTACTGAGTTTGAATCTCTTTTGGCGTCATTGCAATGCCACTTGGTTGGTTATTTCTCCAAAGTTTGTCACTAATACCATTTCCATTGGCTAGACGTCTGAGTCATGTTTCTAACATTAACAATATTAGACTGAAGGGCAACTTGACAGCAATTTTCGTCACACGGTTCATGAAATCTACTTGTTCATCCTCAAAGATGCGAATCAAGTGTTTTCCCTATTTCAACATGATTCACTTCTCCTTCTTGCTCAAGTAGACATATGTGATGTACCCATTGTCGCTACTGCGGACTTCATTGGCATTTTTGAGATATTGTTAACGGAGATCACAAAGCGCTATGATGACTATTCTCCAGAGTTTGAGTCCGTCCTCCAACGCACGAGCAAGATAATGGGTGTTTTCCTTCTCAGTTGTCTTAATGTTGGACGTTTATCACAGGATAGCCTTAAGCAGATATCGCTCTTTGTTCTCAGGTTAACCCAATACTACCTTACATTGACTGAGTTGGTGGACTATTGGTTTAACTGCTGCCTCGGGGAGCCAGATATTATGTACTTGGTGGTTGACAGAAACCTTCCTGCCAACTGTTTCCCCATATTTGAATTGACGAAGAGCCTTTTGTTTTTGGAGGAAGAAGTATCTAAACCAGCAAGAGATTCTCTTCTTCATGTCATCTTGATTAGTGGGTTCTCATATGGATTGGAACAGTGGATATTGGAGAGTGATTTCCCGTCTCTCTTACTGGCAGGACTTCTTGCATGTTTCTCTGATGTGTGTCATGGTGAGGCGTTGTTTCCAGATAATTGCTTTGTCCCAATAGAATCGTCAATACCAGAGACCAACTTTAAAGAGTTTGATGACTTTATGAAGTTTGCTATGGATATCATCTCATATTGTTCTCATGATTCCATCAAGATTGTGTTCTTGAACGCATTACATTCGAAGTTTGTTCTCCCCATATTGGAAAATCTCCATTCGGAATCCGATTCTCGACACGTTACGCTTGCTCTTTTCACGTATTGTTTTGAACATCTTGTTATTCCCGATGACTCTACTCGTTTCACCAGTAGTATTGTTGCTGGGTTTCTTCTTGATCAATATTTCCTGCCAGGCGAGAGCCAATACTGCAGCATTCCAGATCTTTACACGCAGATGCTCCTTGATAGAGGAAATGGAGGCAGAGAAATTATTCCTGTTTTGAAGCTATGTAGCATCATCACACGGACAAACTCACCAGAGCTACAGTGTGCAACATTCTTTGCCGAGTCGCAAAGTGATACTCTGCTGTTAAGTCCACAGTTCCTTTTTCCTCTTGTCATAAAAATGAAAACCGTTACTTCATCTCATCCCAGTTTATTGGCTTTACTGGCAACATGGTTGGGTATGTCTCTTAACACATTGAAGTCGATGATGTCCTGGTTGACAGAGCCCAGACGGCTCTTGCAGTTTGTACCCAATACTCCTTTAAGCTCAGTTGTTTGCGTTGAACTTTTTGGCTTCTTTGAGAACAATTGTTCTACGAATGAGCACTTCATTTCCATGCTTATGGACCTTGTATACTCGAATTGTGGTTTGGTGAGTGACCTTGTGTTTAGTGTTTCGGACTCTAATTATACCTTTGGCCAAATATTTGATTATGTTTGGGAATGCTATCTACACTACGATCAGAAACTTCGTGAACGTCTGCATCTTATACATCGAATGAGGCCTCCGTTGGAGTTGGTTGAAACTATCAAAGAATTGGGGCCGATTCTGCAACAAAGATTGGTGCATCGGATCGAGGCGTCTCTGGACTCTTTGGATTTGCATCTTCTACAACAGAACGTGGACTTATTCCAAATTCTTGTGGTTCGCTTGTATACAGCGCATCGTGCCGCTTTTACACTTCACAAGATAAAGTATGTTACTTAACAAGGAATTAAACAGCTACTGTTAAACGTTTCGTATACCTGTGTGATATTCAACTATATAGAAAGTGTATAACAACTATTGTTAGAACACCAATGTATACAACAACCCCAGAATGATGATGTGCTGTTCATCATAGCAAAATGCAAAAACTCTAAATAAGAAATACAACCCTTAAAAACACCCATAATAACCTGTGAAAAACAGAACCAGCTTAGCATAATAGTAGTGTACATCGGCAGCGATATGGAAATCAGCAAACCATTGATATCAAGTGTGTGTGTGTGTGTGTGTGCAACTGTTCATCAGTAGCAGCCATAGAGACGACCTTTCTCCAAATCTTCAAGAGTGGATTCGATAACCTCGTCATCATCATCGTCTTCAACAAGCTCAATCGTAGCATACTTAACCAAGTCCCATCTCTTCCAGAAGGCAATAGCTTCCTCAGCATTGTCACCTTCTAAGTAGTCTTGTAGATAGTACTTGGCCTTCAGCAAACGATCCTTCAGTTGTTGAAGTCTGATACTGCTTGGCTGACCACTGACTCTTTTACACTCAAACTCGCTATCGTACTCGGTGAGAGTAGTAGCAGTGGATCTGTAACCAGCATCGATATCGTCATCCTGCTTGTCGTCATCATCGTCATCGTCGTCATACTCAGACAAACCAATCGAGGCTGGTGTGTTTGGCATGTAGCCACCATTGCTGTAAGCCTCATCCTCTGCATAAGAGGTGGCGTCGCAGTAGCGGGCCCATGCCTCATCAATAGCAGACACCAAGTAGTCAAAGCAGCGGTCTCTTGCAATTCTGTCGCAGTCGACTGGAGATTTCTTACCAGTCGACTTGGAGTCGCTCGAGAAGCCTCCAACTTGGGAGTTGCGACGTGACAAACTCTCCAGCTCTTTCTCAATTGTCTTCTTCTGAGTAGGAGATGAAGTCATAGACGACGACATACTGCGGCCAGACTTCTTGTCATCTTCATTGTCTGCACAATCCTCGTCATCAATGTCATTGTACTGAGAAATGGCAAAGTTGAGCTTGTCATCGACAAAAGAGTTCGATTGCTTTCTTAGTGTGAACGCCCTCTCTCTAGCCCTTCTCTGGTTGTTCAAGTAACAGTCTTCATTATCAGAGTCATCATCATCCTCATCGGACGATGAAGTGTACAGGGCGGCAATGTTGGTATAGTTTGGCTTGTTCCAGCAACGGTCGAGACATGCACGTTTGTTTGGCGCAAAGGAGACGCTAGGAGAGTGTGTTGCAAAGGACTTTGTGCGCTTAATAGCGCTTGGCTTACCAGCTGTCAAAGAAGTAGCCATTGTCTTGCGGAGAAGTGAAAAAAGTCGTAAAGGTGTACGGGTGTGTGGTTTTCGTCAAAGAAAAGCGCCAATTACCGGATGCGGTAGTGAAAAAACTTTCAGCGACACAAGTGGCGAAAAGAGGACACGTTGAACGTACGGTCAGGGGGGAGAAGCTGAGCAGCACAGTGAAGGCGTCAGCAGGCAGTTAGCGGCGGCAAACAGAAGAGAGGAGCTCGAAAGGGAGTACCAGCTTCTTGTCAAACGTTCTCTTTCTCGGGCGCTGGCTTGCGCTGAGGTTGTTTGCTGTAGAGGTGTGTGAGAGTGCGCGTTTACTGTGAAGGGGGGTGGGAGCTTGAGCACTGGCGGGTGGTGTTTGGTGGTGGTGGTGGCCGGGTGCTGCGCTTAGTTTGTTCGCGGACGCAGTTTTCGCTGTGAGGTGAGAGGTTTGAGGAATTCGGAGGATGCCAAAAGTTTTATATCGCTGTCGGATTTTTTCTGGTAGCGCGGCGAAAAGACGAATTCTGCGCGCTCATTGGCTGAATTATCGCGAAAACCACGGCAACACGGGCGGGTAACAGCGCGTTTCACTGGTGCGGCCACGCCCGTTGCTAGGGGCAGTCGCTTTTGTCGGCATGGAGTGGCAAACGGTGGCAAACACCCCAGTACTCAGGAGAGCGTACGGGGAACTTTTTGTTAGACGATCTATGTTGAAATTTGGACATGTTGTTTATCTCTTGTCTATAATGTCCATAGCGAAGTTTAATCTCAATAGCGCTTCGCTAACATCTTTAAACTGGTGCGAAACGGCGCCGCCAACCCCTGTTTGCCACCGGTGGCAACCTACGCACAGGCAACCGCCCAAGGAGAATTTGCGCAAACCCCTATAATTTGCGCAATGGCGCAGAATTGCGAAATAGAATGCCAAACTCGGACGTACGTTCACTAATACTGGTTTTGAGCCTCAAGTGACTCCTGCTCATCTACTTTTGCTGGTTATTGAAAAGTTATTTGTATACAATGCGAATAAACAGTTCCTCTCAGGCTCATTACCCCCAAAAACGCAACTGTCAATTCAGCATAATTCTTGTAATGCGTCGTAGGTCGTAGGGTCGTAGGCTCTTGCCAGGCTCATTTCAAACCAAAAGCGCGATACCGCAGTTCTTTTGAAAAAGTTCAGGTCATCTCAACTCTTTTAGCACCATCTTTCATTCCATACAATTACATCCATAATGTGTCTTAGCTACTCTAATGAACGTGTTGTTGGCAGCAGTTCATAAGACGTAGCTTTTCTATGATTCTTGTTCAACAGTCTCTCTATCTTGGGTGTATATGGGTGTTTTCTTTGGATTCAATCGAATCCTCACTTACCACTTACCGCATGTCTTAAGTCAATCGACTATACTTGGGTTTATTCACAAGTTCAGACGTCGTTTTGATGTGTCTTTATGCGAAGATCAACATATATCGTGTTTTCCCCCTGAATAGAGCTGTGGTGAACCAATTGGTCTGCTGCACCATGAGCTCGGAGTCTACCGTCTTTGCGTTCTGCGAATGACATTTGATCTCTTTCTAAAGTTTATGGCGCCTCTATTCACCCATTTACAACTTTCTCGAATTAAGGGCATAGTAAAGGTGTATGATTGGTGGTTGGAGTTTTTCCTTCTACTTAACAGCTCTTTGTTATTGATCTTTGATTCATGAAGGGATAGTTGGTCCCGAGGGTTTGCGATCTTTGTATCTCCTACCTCTTACCTTCGGGACAAGGGAGGAAACTTACAGGTTTCTGGTCTTTATTTGCATTCAAGTAGCTGTGCTCTTACTACAATAGTTCATGTGCACTAAGGATGAGACAAAATGAAAACGTAGAGATAAATAGATTACAAAAAAACTAAACCGAGTAGCAATTTCTCACTGACTGACTGGTTATAGTGAACAACTGGTAAAACATAAAGCATCGAAAAAAGAGCGGGTATCTTAGATAGAGCCGTAATTTCCACCAGTGATAGCCTGATAACCGGATTCTGGGTAAGGGTTTTGAGAGATAATGTAAAGAGCATGGAACAGTCCTGGAAGGAAACCAAGAACACAGAGGAGGATGTTAATCCAGACTAGACTTACGGTTAGATCTTGCCCTTAAACTGGTGACTCCAATGATACGAGAATAGGATATGAAATACATCACTAAACTGATGTATCATAGGTGCATGTGACATGTGACACAAAGGATAGTACTCACAATCTGCTGAAAAGAATCCCTTCTTGATAAAGACAGGGACAGGTGGCAAAAAGAATGCCACAAAAACTAAAAGCCAATCTTTAGCGTGCATAGTATATTCTGTTGCTTGTGGTGATTCTCTCTTCAAGTATCGGACCACATAGCTTTAGAACGCCTTGTAGTTGCTTTAGATTCAGGAGGCGCAAGGCAGCAAGCTGATATTGGCACGATACAAATGACAGACGCAAGATTTTGGGGTAAATCAAGATCAAATGACAAACACTCATTTCCACACCAATAGTTGAAAACAACTGCTTTCTAGTCCCATTTTAATGGCCGAACAGCGATGATATATATTAGATAGATTTGCTAGCAAAAGAATCATGAAGACATCATTCTCAATCGTCAACTAGGCTGTATCGTTGAGTCTGTCCGTCTGTCCATCTGTCCATGGAAGTTCTTAGATCCCTAAACAACCAATCACTGTGTTTTAAAAATGGAATCCCGTCTACCAGTGTTCATTGTTATCTGTCTTTATCCCAATAAACACCGGAACTTACATCTAAAGTTTGGAGTGTTAAGAAAGACATCTAACCTGCGAACCTGCGTTATGCGTGATACTACGCCCAAGACGCTCAATACCATCCATCGCAGTGTAATACTGAGCCGCAGTATACAACTGCCATAAACTCGATAAAAGGAGCAAACATCAGGGGTAACCACAGCAAATTTTCTTTAACAAACTACTGCAAATGGTTGGGAATTTGGCATTATGAGTAGGGGTTACCCGGATACTGGCCAAAATATTTTCAAAAAAAAGGTCTTACCCGGATTCGAACCGGGGTTATTCGGATCAGAACCGAAGGTGATAACCACTACACTATAAAACCTTCAATTATTTTCAAATTTTTCGCTGTTTGTGAGGTGGCCACCGCAGAAAGGATAGGTGGGCCTTCTTCATACGGTGTACTCATGCCACACAACATAGCGTAATTCAATTCGTAGGACAGCTAGTACCCAGAAAAGACTAAAATCACTCTTGCGACAACTATAAGCAGTACACTGGACTGACCTCTCTGTTGTCTTGGCACGAAACTGCAATATTTAGGCACTAGATCGTAAGGGCCCAGAATCTAGTGTTTGATCTGTCTTTATTCACTCGGTGCATATACAGTTGGGTTGAAATATTCTGAGGGGAAGATCCCTGCTACCGAGAACCTTGTTTGTCTAGAAACAGTATAGGCGTTTCAACTTAATAATTCTTAATTTAGGGACTGGGTCACTGGACCACGTTATCAAGTCCCTGCTAGATCTGTCGCGTATCAAGATTAAGCACCAAGAAGTGAGGTGTTATGTAAAGATATGGCGTGTCGCATTACGCAACCCCAACGCGTTGACGCGTCACGAGCTAAAGTATAGTTGATGAACGCGTAGGGATAAAATATTTCCTATTTGGGTATGTATTGTCAAATTCAGTCTTCCCATAGAAAGACAATGAAAGGGATGTCTGAGGTGTCATCCTTTCATCAAGCAAATCATTTACTGATCAATTTGCAGAAGTGTCTTTGATGTGTGTGTTTTTGTTCCAAATGTAAGCACAATTTGTCAAACCTCCCAATTTCCAGAGAGATTATGTTTATAAATGACCATCCGAAAAGACATTATTCGTCTACTACAACCATCTACGACGTTTAGGAAGTCCTTCCCTCTTCTATATCTGTTGATTGCAAGTATTACCAGAATAGCTGGTCAGTGCCAGGGATCTACGATTCTACAAATGTGGGGCCTGGGTGGCCTGTGGCCTGGGCCAGGTGGCCATCGGTGCTAGCAGTCTTGGCCACCGAAGCACAGCGCTAATTGTAGAGATACTAAATACCTCCGAGTATTCCCTATTGTTTTCCATCTCATCTTGCCGCCTGTATGAAACAGGTTTGATGAGTCTAGGCCTCTTATTTGAGAGTGTCTCGCACATGTACGTTTTCTCTTGACACTTTGAAGTTTGGCGTTAGGTCAAAATTGGCGGATGATGACGAGCGTCGGTGGTAAATCTGCAGGAACACAAGTAGAATGACGCTCGACTCTCGAGTGGAGGGCTACGCCGCTGCGGTCTGCCTCGATGCCACTTTCTTTTTTTTTTTTTTTTTTTTGCCCCCTTCCTTTTTCATTGACAGGAGTCACAGGACAAAGGAGATTTAGCAGCTTTGCTTTGCTACGGTTGCCTTACAAAAATGCCAAATACCAAAACTACGTATCAATCTGGAGCACTCGTGGTTGTGGAACTGCCCAGGCTTTTCAATCTCTTGACGCGACATGTCTGACACCACAGTTAGAAACGTGGTATCGACACTGTGACGGCAAGATCAGTATCGAAACATCTCAGATCATGGCCCATGGGCACCGTTTGTAGGAAGAATCAGAAGAGTAGCTCGTCAGGACAAGAGATGCGCAAGGGCTAAAAAGAGAAAGAGAAGCAAGTATGCGCGCCTTCGTCGTTTCGGGTTATTGTGAGGTAATCTCTACTACATCAAAGATTTACGTCACACTGGGAGAACGTATTTCAGGACCTCAGGTTGCTAGATCTACGTAATTGTTCCAAGGTTGCGAGAAGTTATTCCGAATTCGGAAGAAGGCCCGAAGCGTGAACTAAAATCTCGGTGGAACTCTCCGTCACTGTGTTCAGACAGCATAGCCCACCGAATTTTTCAGGGGGGACCAGAACAGGAAGATAATGGACTTCCACCTTCCTGCGCTTGACAATGGGAGAGAGGGGAAAAAAGGCTAGCCAATTTAGCTCAGGCTCCCTGCATCGCTACTCAGTGCTCACTTCTTACAAGTCCTGTATCTCGATCTCGGACATATTTTTATAGCATGTTTCAATTTGGGCAACCACGGCAGGGCCTAGAACGGCCGGAAGCCAGAACTCTTCTCTTTTTTTAGGAAGGGGCGGCCTCAGTGACGCATAACGCGGCTGAGGTCTGACATGAAGGGCGAAGAAGCAGAAAATAGCAGAACGCGTTGAGACTTGCGGGACTGAAAAAAAAAAGAAATGGGACTCAAAAATGCTGCTCGCCTGACGTTACCAGCCAATAGTTTTGGTTCAGTTAGCGCTTACTATTTGTAACTATGGCCTTTTTATGCTGAGGAATTGGGAGTCAAGATGGACTATTAGGCAATATGATATACTTCAGGGATACGACATTTGTGTCCTTTCCCTAATTAGCTGCGGCAACTTATTGTTTCTGTGCTTTGCGACGAGATGACGAGATACCTACCATTCTCCAGTCTCACGTGAAGCAATGGAATTTGGGACTCTCGATAGTATGTACCACTGCACCGCAGATAGTAATCCTCTCTAACCGGAACAAAATTTTCAAGTAGAATGCGCAAATTGTCTTCTCATAAGATGACAGTGGCTGACTACTGAGATCTGTGGTGTTCAACCATAGTCATAATGTGAAGGACGGTATAGTTGGTTGTTAGGAGACAGAGAGTGGAAGAGAGTTATCAGTGATATCAACACTGTTATCTCCAGAACCTCGAGACTCGCCGCAGGCGGGACTGTCAGACTACATCACGCATGTAGACTATTTAAGTTGTCCCGATTAGGAAATGCCGCTACCAATCTGCGGCACGTTGTTCCCAGTTTGGCACAGGGGAAGAGAAAAAGAAAAAAGAAAATTTTTTTTTATTGCCCTCAAGAGAAAATTCCAGATACGCGTGCATCGTGGCTGTGGGCATGTGGCGCGCGCTTGAGTAAGATATAAAAGGCCGACCTCGCTGATTCTCTTTTCTTCTCCCGCCCCCTTTTACTAAGGTCTTTCTCTTACTACCTATAGAACTATACACAATGAACTTCAAGACCGTTGTCGCTGCTCTCGCTTCTGTTGCCGCCGTCCAGGCCGTTAACGCTACCAACAACACCAACAAGTCTAATGACACTACCTCCGTCTCTACTGGTGCCGCTGCTTCTAACGCCATTGGTGCTGGTGTCTTCGGTGCTGCCGTTGCTGCTGGTGTTGCTTTCCTTTTCTAAGTTGAACACCCCTGAAAACAAACAAACAGACCATACCACAATGCTCATACAGGCCCTGCACGGGGTTTTGATATTGTCTTAATACAAACATTCTGTTGCTTATCATTCATGTTTTTGGTTTCATTTCTTTTCGGTTCCCGGTGTTTCTTCTTTCCATATAAATAAAGGAAGGGTAATTAATTTATTTACAACAGTTGTAGTTTTAAAACTCGCCACTAGGCCTTGTCCTGCTGGTGGCGTTCCGTCGTTATCGTTACCATGGGTTGATGCTGTCGGGATGGAGTTGGTCGGCCCGTGGACGGCTGAGGCGGCATCGCGCACCATTATCAGAATTAGGCTCACTACCCTATTTTGGATTGGCTGTGTGACTCTTCGTCCCGTTTTGTGCGGTGTCTCCGATCAAAGCGGGCAGACGACCCCTAAAGCGGCTCTGTGCTTCCGTGATACACAGTGGTGCCATATTGAACTCAATCTCTCCAATATCTGGCAGTTCCATGTCGCTTTGGAAAGACTTTTCTTGCCTTGTACGTACAAATAGGCACAGATCCCCTGAGTGATGAAACTTGAACCTTGTTGGGCGGTCTTGGCCCCGTTGCGCCTGGGATGTGGTGCTGTAGAGTTAAAAATAGCATATCTCGCAGCTGTCCGCTCTAAGAAGAAATGAGGTTCCTAACACGGTAAGGTTATGTTCCCCTGCGATTTGTTGTCAGATCACGTGATGAGTTGTAGGGCAACTTCGCGAATCCGTTGGATGGCCTGGAAAACCAGTATTGGTGCTGTTCACCTTGACTTGTGCCAGCCATCAAGAGCCACTGGCACATATATTCTCGCGGTCACATTGGTTTACATCTTTAGCCGTCTGTTATTTGGTTTTTTCATTTCACACTCACCTGTCTATATCAATTTTACACAGAGAATAGCAGGTAGACCTTGGCATTATGAGTGATTCGGATGATGATGTTGTTCTCTCAAAGAGATCTAGAAGTATGTGTGATGCCTTTTGTCTGAGTGCTAGTCATGAACGCGTGTTGGTCCCATGGTTAGTGATGGTACGAATTGTTATCCTCTCCCATCTGCCGTCTTGCGCGTCTTTTCTCTTCCATGTCAGCTACTAACAAATCCTGCTAGAAAACGGTCAGGTCAAGAATGAGTCGAGTGATAATGATGATTTCCCCTTAAGCCGTCTACACAGCCAAAAATTCTCCGATGATACCTCTGTCTCAGACTACGACTCCGATGAGGTTATCACCAAAACTGCCAAAAGATCCAAACCTAAGAAACGCGCAGCTGATTCAGAATCTAGAGACAAAAAACCTTCCAAGAAGGTGAAGCGTGAGGGCAAATCAAAGACTAATGGTGTCAAGAAGGAAACTAAACCAAGAAAGCCGAAGGAAGAAACACCGGTAGAGGAGACTCCTCTCCCTGAAGATGATGACGAGGAGGGGTATAAGTGGTGGGAAAACCAAAAGGATGATGACTCCATTAAATGGGAAACACTAGAGCACAATGGTGTTATCTTTCCTCCTGAATATGAGCCGCTTCCCTCTCACGTCAAGTTTGTTTACAATGGTAAGCCAGTGAATCTGCCACTACCAGCCGAGGAGGTGGCGGGCTTCTTTGGTGCTATGCTTGAATCAGATCATGCCCAGAATCCAACTTTCCAGAAAAACTTCTTTCATGATTTCCTTGAAGTTCTCGCAGAATGTGGTAATTGTGATGTCAAGATTGAGTCATTTGAGTTGTGTGACTTCAGACAGATATTTAATTACTATGAGGACAAGAGACTAGAAAAGAAGCAGCTCACAACAGCAGAAAAGAAGCGACTCAAAGCAGAAAAGGATGCGCTTGAGGAACCTTACAAGACATGTCTCCTTAATGGAAAGAAAGAACCTGTGGGTAACTTTCGCATTGAACCACCTGGTTTGTTTAGAGGACGTGGTGCACATCCAAAGACTGGTAAGCTCAAGAGAAGAGTAAATCCAGAAGACGTGATTCTCAATCTTGGGAAAGAGGCAAAAGTTCCAGCTCCTCCAGAAGGTCACCAATGGAAGGAAGTGCGACACGATAATACTGTTTCGTGGCTGGCTATGTGGAAAGAGAACATTGCTGGAACTCTGAAATATGTCAGATTTGCTGCTAATTCTTCGTTGAAAGGTATGAGTGACTTTAAGAAGTTTGAAAAAGCTAGAGAGCTCAAGAAGCACATTGAGAAGATACGGAAGGACTATAGAATCATGCTCAAAAGCAACTTGATGCTTGATAGACAAATTGCCAGTGCAACATACTTGATTGATGTATTTGCTCTCAGAGCTGGTGGTGAAAAGTCAGATGAGGAGGCTGATACAGTCGGATGTTGCTCTTTGAGATTTGAACATGTGACACTCAGACCCCCAAACACAGTTATTTTCGACTTCTTGGGTAAGGATTCTATCAGATTCTACCAGGAAGTGGAAGTGGATCCACAAGTGTTCAAAAACTTGAAACTGTTCAAGAAGGCGCCAAAAGTTCCAGGGGATGACCTGTTTGACAGAATTGACCCATCTATTTTGAACAAGCATTTCCAGAAGTACATGCCAGGTTTGACTGCCAAGGTTTTCCGTACCTACAATGCCTCCAAGACTATGCAGGATCAATTGGATCTGATTCCAAACGAAGGTACTGCCGCAGAGAAGGTTGTGAAATTCAATGCTGCTAACAGAACAGTGGCCATTCTATGTAACCATCAACGTACAGTGTCGAAAGGTCATGAAACATCGATGCAGAAGATCAGTGATAAACTCAAGGAGATGTTGTGGCAAAAGATCCGTCTTAAAAGGATGATTCTGCAGTTGGACAAGAAGTTGGCGAAGAAGAATCCAAAGTTCTTTGAAGAGCTTGATGATTTGGCAAAGGAAGATGAAGCTACCATCCACAAGAACCTCATTGCTCGTGAACGTGAGAAATATGAAAAGAAGTTCAAGAGAGAGAACGAGAAGAGACTAGAAAACAAGGAAGAACCACATCCTGAGTCCCAGTTGAAAGAATGGTTGGCTAAAGTTGACGAGTTCGAGAAGCAGTACGCGAAGGAGTTGAAGACAGGCAAGCCAGAGTTGCCATCTGGTGCCACTGTGGAGAAACTTGAACAGCAGATTGAGAAACTGGAGCAACGTATCGCTAACACTACGCTTCAGATGAAGGACAAGGAGGACAATTCTCAGGTTGCTCTTTCCACCTCCAAGATCAACTATATTGATCCGAGATTGTCGGTGATGTTCTGCAAGAAGTGGGACGTCCCTATCGAGAAGATCTTCACCAAAACTCTTAGAGAGAAGTTCAAATGGGCCATCGAGTCCGTGGACGAAAACTGGAGATTCTAGCTAGAGCATAGACTACATATTAATAGTACACACTCTGTGGCGTTCCATGGATGTATCTACTATCTACACTAGTTTCTTAGGGAGCTCGACGCTCGTATAATAATACAAGGAGCAGACGCGTAACGCGTCTCGTCGCGTTTGCATGAGGACGCGCTGCGAAAGGTAAACATACCTTCCAACAGGCCAAGAACGGGTGGTCCCAAAGGCCTTTCTGGACGAATCTCTGGCCTGAAACAAGAACACGAGATGTATGAAATTGCAAGCGAACGTATCATCTATGCACGTTTCAACATGTCTCCTGTGGTATTTGATGGTTTGGAAGGTTCTCTTATAAGCAGACTCCATTCCCACGACTACCAGTGATTATACTCGAAAACTCGATACTCATCAAACATTCAAACTCAGAAGCTGAAGCCGTAACGAGCTACATTTCAGGATAAATTTACCAACCATTATTCACTCTTTTAATCCTGGTGTTAGCTACTGCTTCTTTCTTCCATTCTCCGTGTCCTTTTTGTCTTTTGACCCTTATTCGATCCACATATTATCGACATTAACACACAAATGAGATATACAGAAGTAACGACACTTCTCTTTCTGCTTAATGCAGTGAATGCTGCCACTACAGATGCAACCAGTACGGACACAACCAGTACAGATACAACCACAGCGTCAACGCTAGAGAACACATCGAAAGGAACATCAGCAATGACGACCCCATCAACTGTCCTTGCAAGCTCGACTTCCGCGTCAACAACGGCTGTTACGTCCTCCACATCAACATCTCTTCCTACTGCATCGTCTTCCACTACTAAGGGAACTACTACTTCATCATCAGACTCCAAATCCACGTCCTCAACCTCTCCAACATCGTCGGGATCTTCTTCCCCTTCCTCGACTTCAACCTCCAAGTCAACTTCATCTTCTGCATCATCCTCCAAAATGCCTTCCCTCACCTCATCGACATCCACATCTGCTATGCCGAAAATCACTGTATCCTCTGTGGCTTCTACATCATCAACCTCCTCTACCTCATCCGTTGCAGATTTCACTGTTGCAGTTCCTACAGGTTATAATCCGCTTGTAGAACACAATACACTTCCATCAGGACTCCCATTTATTATTGTTGGTGCTTCACTTGGTCTTATACTTGTTGCTCTTATTATTTCAAGGTGGGTTATCTGGTTCTGGTCTTACAAGAATGCAAAGAAGTCACTATCTGATTCCAACATTGGCGAGGACTATAACTACGACCCCTCTATCTTTGACGATCATCCACTGAAGAACAACTACACTCACTCGATATACTCGCTTTCCTCCCAGAGTACATTGAACGTCCTAGGTTCGTCTGCCTCGTTGGGAAACGTTGGTGCACCTTCTCAGGGTAGAACATACAGATCAGCTGTGACGAGGGCGTCAAGAAACTCCTTGTTCATTTCACCTACGGAAATGCTTCAACTAGGAAATTATGACCACTCTTGTACTGCGGGATACATATCAAATTCGGATTCTCCGATTGATTCGCCAACATCATATCAATCAGGACATTTGAAAGATCATCAACGGAAGAACAACAGGCCGCCAAGTGTATATATGGAAAAGATGCTTGACGATGATCTGGATAGCTCTGACATGTCTTCCACAGATTTTTATGACCGGTATGCAGATGAGAAGGTTTGAGATATGGAGAGGAACTTGATAGAAAGTGATATACACGTAATTGCATAATATTCTACGAATCCAGTTTTATCAATAGGTTGCAGTACTTTGTATATTGGGTGATAACCTTGTACGTGATATCTCATGTGTATGTTCCAATAAATAATGGCAATAAATAGGACATTTGTCGTGATCAAGAGAGATATCTCCATGCCGAAGCAACAACAGATGCAGAATAAATAGAGGGAATAATAATAAATAAGTCAGGTTTGTAATTCTTAACGATCCACTTCACCGAACACAAGATCCATAGTACCAATGATAGCGACGGCGTCGGCAATCAAGTGGCCTCTTGCAATGTGATCAAATGCACCCAAGTGAGCGAAACCAGGAGCACGAATTTTACACTTGTAAGGTCTTTCAGAGCCATCACTGACAACGTAACAACCCATTTCACCCTTTGGAGCCTCGATAGGGACATATGTTTCACCCTGTGGTACGGCATAACCCTTGGTGAAGAGCAAAAAGTGATGAATAAGTGCTTCCATGTCCTCCTTCATCATGGATCTTGGTGGTGGAGAAATCTTGTAGTCCTCCACCTTGACGGCGCCAGCTGGTATTTCGTTGCAACACTGGTCAATGATTCTCAATGACTGTCTAAATTCGGCCATACGCACCAAGTAACGGTCGTAGCAGTCACCATTGAGACCGACTGGAACGTCAAAGTCCACGCGGTCATATGCATCGTAAGGCTGAGATTTACGAACGTCGTAAGCAATACCGGATCCTCTAAGCATGACACCGGAGCAACCGTAGTTCATAGCCTCCTCAGCGGTCAGTATACCGACACCAACTGTTCTCTGCTTCCAGATTCTGTTGTCTGTAAGCAACTCCTCTGTCTCATCGATACGGTCACCAAACTGGGTAGCCCACATGTAGATATCGTCAAGCATACCAGCTGGGAGATCCTGGGAAACACCTCCTGGTCTGAAATAAGCAGCGTGCATACGAGCACCGGAGACTCTTTCGTAGAACTCCATGAGTTTTTCACGCTCTTCGAAACCCCACAAGAATGGAGTCAAGGCACCAACATCCATCGCATGGGACAGAATGGACATCAAATGGTTAAGAATACGGGTGATCTCTCCGAACAGCGTACGGATGTACTTGGCTCTGATTGGCACCTCGATGTTCAAGAGCTTCTCAACGGCAAGTGCAAATGACAACTCGTTGGTCATCATGGAAACGTAGTCCAATCTGTCAAAGTATGGAAGTGCCTGGAGGTACGTCTTGCTCTCAATGAGCTTTTCGGTTCCTCTGTGCAAAAGCCCAATGTGTGGGTCGCATCTGATGATCTCCTCACCGTGAAGCTCCAGAATCAATCTCAACACACCGTGGGCAGCTGGATGCTGTGGACCAAAGTTGACTGTGAAGTGTCTGATCTTGGAGGAGTCCTCCTTCTGGCGGTCCATCTCGGCCTTCATGTCCTCATCGTAGATTTCAAGATCCTCGATCAGCTTGGTCGGAGTGTAAGTACCCAGAGGGTTGTCGATAACACTGGTCTCGAACTTGAAGTGACGTGGCTCTGGCTTCTTTGGCTCATAAGGGTCGAGCTCGCTCATCCGAAGACGGGCACTGGAGGTGAAACTTCTAGCGGCCCAAAGCGAACGGGCACGCGTGTGCTTACTGGCGCATCTGAGTGAACGCAGCATATCTCTATCTCGCTCTCTTCACTGTCAGGCAGACTCCTTTCCAGCAACTTGCTTCAAGCCTTTGTTGTGGAGGCCCTTCTTCCGGTGCTGATCGATAATTGGATTTTGCCCGCTTCTCATTCGCGGGGTCGGAAATCGGTGTATATCACGTGCGCGATGAGCAACTTCCGACTAACCCACCCTGTCACTGAACAACAACTCTTATACTAATACTTGTGAATGATACTGCTAAGGTAAACAGTACAGTTACTTCCACTTCTAACGCTTCTAGATGTCCACACCAGCACAGCAGCATACCTCCAGGGCAGGGACACTTGCAAGACCGATATCGTCTGCTAACATACCCTCTAGACTGGGAACACCTGAAGTATCAAACAACAGCATTCATGAGAGACGTGTGGCACAGCTTCCAATATCCAAGAATCTCAATGCATTTGAGCAGACGTTGAACTCCCTTCTCACATCCATTTCAAAGTACACGCCCAGCGTGTCAGATGCGGAGAAGCTTGTATCGATCAATCGAGATCTGACTTCGTCTTTGGAAGATATCATTGCGCATCAGCGTTCAGGGCTTGACATCGACTCACTAGAGGCCCAATCAGCACGTGTCGACGTCAATTGCAAACAGATTCTGCTTGGGTTGAGTGAGTGCCGAAAGAAGCTCGCTGCTCTGCCTTCGCTAACAAAGACATTGGAAGAGGAAAAGCAAATGCAAGATACCCAGATAAATGCTAATGAGCTCTTGAACTACGCTATGAAGTTGGCAAAATTCACGACTGCACCACCTATATTTGATTCTGCTGCGATTGGTCCTAACAATTTTATCTGGCCCGCGGAGGACATGTTGAGAAGAGGCATGTTGGCCATCTCTTCGCTCAACAGTGCAGAAATGCTTGGTGAAACAGCACAGGATGAACAGGATGAGAGGAAGCTTCTCATTGACGAAAAGGAAATCATTGATGCTCAGCAGAGGGAGGAGAAGCTACCGAGAAGAGCATCGTTTGGTGGGAGTTATGGAGATCCCACTGATACTGCTGGAGATGACGAGGAACTTGATTTGGATTTATTTGATCCAGACGCCGAATAGGCATTCCAAACTCAAAAAGAAATCTATACACGTATATTTCAGTTCATTACTCATCCTTCTTTGTCTCTGATTTCTCGACAGTGACACCATTCTTCTTTAGCTCCTCAATGTCTTTTGCAAGACTCTCGTAAGCTTCTCTCAATCTGTGTCCTTCATTCTCTGGACCATTAGCCTCCTGCCACTTACGAATATCCTCTCTAATATCAGCAAGCTCCTGAGTAATCTTTGGTAGTGAAGAGTAGTGGAAGTCTGCCTCTGGAATACCCAGGTTAATCTCTTCGTTCGCCTCATAGTCAGCCTTCTCCTTGATAATATTGACAATGCTATCAGTCTTTTCGACTGGTTTCTTAGGCTGATAGCTCTTGAGGAATCCAATAACTGTTTTCTTGAATGGTCCCTGGAAGGCAAAGATGGTAATAGCCATACCAATATGGAGATAGTAGTAAACAATACCCCATGCGTGCAGAGATTCACTCCATCCAAGAATAACAAATGGCTGGACACAATAGGCAAGGGCACACTGTGTAACGATGAAACTGATAATATCGTAGACAAACTTTGTAGATCTCGGGGTAACTCCATCAGCTTCTAGGAAGATTGGTCTGATGTGGCGTCTAAAGAGTCTACCACATGTCTGTGCAACAGCGGCAGTTGCAAATGCAAGATAATAACCAGGTCTGGTACCATGCCAAAATGCAGAGGTCATGGAAGTAACCAGTGTACTTCTGAATCCTGGTTTCTTACCTTTCTTCACACTTCTCAAGTACACATAGTTCTTTAACCAATTGTTGGTGTTCTGATTCCATGATGAAAGCACACCATGAAGGTTCTGAGCAGTTTCAACACCGAATATATCAATATTTTGGACCCTGTTCCAAAGAATTGTATTCGTTTCCTTATCATAACCGTTATATCCCAATCCACATAAGATACAGGAAGCCTCAGAGATGGTCCATGCCGCATAGTACTTCAATCTATAGGTGAACCCCAAGGCATAGAAGTACCACAGCTTGTACAAGAAGTTGTGGCCAGCAAATAGTGACGTAAAGATGTACGGCAGTTGGATATAGTCAGCTGATTTCTGCCAAATAAGTAACCAGCCAATAGCTTGTAACACACGGTAGAAAGCAACCCTTCCTGATCTTGGGATGTTTCTTTTTCTTCTCTTTCCCGGTTTCTTACTTTCTGGCAAATCCGAAAACATCTCAGAGTTCAACCATGATTCATAATCTCTGAATTCAAACGATGGGCCGGTGAGTAAGGAAGGATAAAAGAAGGTGTAACTGATGAAACTCAAGAGACGTGGAGACTTGTAAATGGCCTTGTCCTTCTGCTGTTGGGAAAGCTCATCCTGTGGTCTTCTTCCATCATACACGTTCCAAGCGTAGCCCGTCAATTTCATGCAGAGCACCATCTGGGCACCAGTTATATCGATCTTTTCGGGATCATAGGTGTTGAAGAATTGTGCATTGAGGTGACTGAAGGCCAAGTGGCCCATGACGAAGACGAAATTGACATAGGGCATAATAGGAGACTTGAAGTAGGTGGTGCATAGAAAGGTGAACATCGAGGATATCAATAGCGTCATGAAACCAGAAAAGATGTCACAAATCACAAAGAGGTACACAGCGGAGACAGAGATGATGTATAGGTTCTTGAGCGTGATGTTGTCGTCGGGCAGTCTCTTCAGCACCGTGTTCAGTGGGAAAGACCCGAATAGGCAGATCGCAAGCTTGATCGTGCCCTCGTCCAGCCCGGAGGCCTCCGACCACTGTGAAATCTTGCCTGCCACAAACTGTATCATTCCAACGCTAACCACCAGCAGGCCAACTGCTCACAATGCCAGATTCAATCGACTCGCTTACCGTTTGAGATGACGATGACGCAAGATCCACCACCACTTTCCACGTCGTCATGCAATGATGCGATATACTGAGGTGTCCGGGTGTTCCGCGAACCCGTTTGATGATGATGCGATCTCGAAGAGCTCGGTCCTTGCCGATATATGTCATCATAAGCGAAAAGTTGCTCTTTGCTGACGATAACTCCGTCGTGCTACGCTTTGGGATCGTTATTGGCCACTAATCCAGAGATCATCTCCACTAGCTGGCTCTTCCCTCTGGCGCCCACCAAGATGATGCTCAGAAACAACCAGATGGTCCGCCTGCCGCAGAGGTTTAGGTGGAGACACTTCTCATCAACTGCATCGCATTCCAAAAGAGATCACAAGGGTACTGCTGTTGTCTTCATGAACATGGGTGGTCCATCCACAATCCCGGAGGTCTACGGGTTCCTTTACAGACTGTTTGCTGACAACGATCTCATCAACCTCGGCGTAGGCAAATTCCAGAACACATTGGCCAAGTTCATTGCACGCAGACGTACTCCAAAGATTGAAGGTTACTATAAGGAAATCGGTGGTGGGTCCCCTATCTTGAAGTGGTCAAAATACCAAGTGGAGGAAGCCTGTAAGATACTCGACGAAAAGAGACCTGAATCTGCCCCGCACAAGCCATACGTTGCATTCCGTTACGCACATCCATACATTGAGGAAACAATCGAAGAGATGAAGAAAGACGGTATTACAAAAGCCGTTGCATTCTCTCAGTATCCACAGTTTAGCTCCTCTACTACTGGTTCAACATTTAACGAATTGTGGAGACAAACAATGATTCACGACCCAGAAAGATCTATTGCGTGGACTGCAATTGACCGTTGGCCAACACATCCTGGTCTTGTGAAGACGTTTGCTAAGAACATTAGAGCCAAACTCGAGGAGTTCCCGGAAAATATCAGATCACAGGTTAAGATCCTGTTTTCAGCTCACTCGCTCCCAATGGATGTTATTAATGGTGGTGATCCTTACCCAGGCGAAGTCGGTGCCACGTCCTATGCCGTCATGCAGGAACTCAAGTTTTCGAACCCTTATAGAGTGGTCTATCAATCCCAGGTTGGTCCAAAAGCTTGGTTAGGTGCGCAGACAGCCGTTTTCTCAAAGAGAATTGAAGAAAAATCGGAAGGTGTCGTCATTGTTCCAATCGCATTCACAAGTGATCACATCGAAACTCTTCACGAAATTGACATAGATCTCATGGCCCAAGCCAAATACCCTCAAAAGTTTAAGAGGGCAGCCTCTTTGAACGGTTCTCCGGAGTTTATTGAAGGTCTTGCAGAACTTGTTGAGACACATTTGGATAGCGGCGAGAAGTACTCGAACCAATACCCATTCGACTGTGAGTTGAGTACTGCCCAGGGCGTTTTCAATCATCCTGATGAGATGTTTGGAGATCATTACAAGGGAAATTAAGCATCGCTCCCATTAGAATGGCAATTTGAATACCATATTAGAATACCCGTTTTTTGCGGTTGATGTTTGCTATGGAGCACTACATGACATGTACATAATTTAGAAACTCATCCTTGAAACATTAATACATCTTATCATAGTCTAAACTGAAGAGAGAGAAAAAAATACCCAAAACCCAATACCTAGTTTCTAGCCGAAACCATCGTGTAGCCAGCCTCCAAGGCTTGTGTAATCTGATCGTTCTTGACTGGCATAGAACTTAACACAAACGCAACATCATTCCACTGCTGTTCATTCTCCACTTTGGACAATCTCTGTAACAATTTCTCACAGAGCTGCTTCTGGTGTCTCTCCTTTTCAATGAAAGAGAGCAAGAATTTCACAATACGCTTCATTGCATCCTTATCCAAATCCTCATCGTTCGACAAGCCACTGAAGATATCAATGAATCCATTGTAAACAGCATTGTCCTTCGTTGCGAGCTCTGTAAAGAATAACTTGCACATATCACTGATACCTTGGTCTGGATCCTCGAGACACTTGGCCATTTGAGATAACTGTCCTTTGACTTTAACTTGTCCCGCCAAGATTAAGAAGGTGATTGTCATCAAACACGTACGTTTCACCATTAGATCATCATCATGTAAACGACGGTACAAAAAGTCCGTATTCTCGTCAACCAAGTTGTTGAAACAAACAGCCATGTCACCAAGACCCAAAACTGCATTAGACCGGATAACAGGATCATCTGACTTCTCCATGATGGTAATTAACAAAGCCAAATTATCTTCACAGTACTTGGAGGATACACACATCAATTTCTCTAGACAGAGAACAGCAGACCTTTGGAGAATCTTGTTGTCGTATTTGAGATTGTTCAGACAGATCTCTCTCACAAGTGGTCCAAACTTTGCCAAAAGAGAATTTTCTCCATACAATAACTCCTTCTCTTTGATGAAAGAAATAGCATCTGCAAAGTCATCCTCAGATGTACCACCAATCATCTCAAGTTCATTTGCATTGCCGTCCTTTTCCTTCGACTTTGTCATTTCTGCCTCTATCTTCTTCTTCTTGAACTGTGCTTCGAGTGCTTCCAAATGAACAATAACCTTGATAGAAACATGCCCAACAATGAATAAAAGCTGCGAAAGGGAGATGACCTGGGACTGTCCTTCTTCGAGGTTTCCAAATGTAAGGCGTGTCTTCTCCTTTATTATCAGAGTGGCTACCTCTTCTGGATATTCCGAGATATTGAAGATTGTGTTGATGGCTGGTTCTGCAACGCTGTAATACTCACTGCTGTCATTGTACTCCACCAATATGGCGCTCAATTTCTTGATGGCATCTTCTTCTCTTGGAATCCTGAAGTTCGCCATCTTCTTGTCCTGCGGTACAACACGGTTCAAAGCAACACATGAATACTTCGCCAATGTTAGATCATCTCTACCGTGTTGACCCAAACCGATGTTGAGCAAAGAATCAATTCCCTTGAGAGCAATCTCGTGATCAGACAAGGATAGCATTCCAAGAATAATAATAGATCCACGACGTTGCTTCTTGGAGAACTTCCCACTTTGGAAACTGTAAATCTGCCAAAGAACCTTGATGACTGTCTCATTGATCAACGATGCCTCGTACATAAGACCCAACAATCTTTCAAGAGAAGCTAGCTCTGGAATCGTAGCGTTATATGTGAGTGAAATCAAGTTCTTTGCCACAAGAGCAGCTGCCTCGAGTTCCGACGCGTCATCTGGTGCCAGCAAGAACAGATTCTTATAACACTCCACCAAATGTGTTGCGACATTCGTACCTTCGTCGTTGTTACTCTTCATCCAGACCAAGTGCACCATTCTGCGAATACCACTACGTACGTTCTCGACATCATAGGCATCAGCAAGCACGAAAAAGTCCATGGTCTCAATAACCTCATTTCTGTTCTTAGAGTACAATAATTGAGAGGCAATGTCAATTCCCTTGTGAACGAGTTTGATAAAGTGAATGGCATCCGAATAGTATTGAATTGTAAGTTTCACTTTGAAGATCGCATTTGAGTCACTTTCTTTCTCGATACGTGAAGGCAGTTCCTCGTCCTCGTCTTCTGAATCCTGCTCCAAGTTCCGCTCAATCACAGCTTCAGTGGTATCAGCTGGCTCAAGAGCCTCTAATTCTGCTTCAGCATCAGCCAATCGTTTCTCCCAGACAGATAACGTTAACTGAGTACCATGGAGTGCACCAAACGGATGAGTTAAAACGAGTCTTGACATGAGTTTCACGGCATTACGTCTCACCAATGAGCTCTTGTCTTCCAAGCTTCTGACAGCCAGTTCCATGAAAGTCTGGCGGTGCTTTGTGAACTTGGCATCGGCTTCGCAAAGCTTCAAGAGAGATTGAATGGCTTTTGTTCTGACGTATGGATTCTGATCCAAGAATCTTTCGATCAATAAGTCCAACAACTTTGCGATTTGATTCCCGTGTCTCTCCAGCTCATCATCATCTTTGGAGATCTCTAACACGATATTACCACAAGCTTCCACAACAGCACACCGTAGGGTGTACGAACTGTTGTTCAAAAGCTGGGATACCAGTGTCATTTGCTTGAGCAAAACACGTGGAACCAACTCTGAAACTTTGACGATGAAAAGAGATATCTGTTTAGGTCCATTATGGTCGTTTGGGTTGAACTCCTTGTTGCTAACCTCTCTCAAGACGTCTTCTGTAAGCTGTGGGTAGTCATATTGGTCATTCAAGATCTGTAAGAGCTCGGCCATTACAGCGTTGAGATGGCCAAAGTATGTCAAGTTTTGAAGAATGGCACTCTGTGCCGCTGACGCATGGCCGTGGAATTTGACTGCCATCGATATCGCCTTGAACATATACATCTTGACACTAGCCACTTTCATTCTTGGTTCACTTTCCATCAGAATATAAATTGGTCTTGTAACAGCTCCAATGAAAAGGTCCTTTTCTGGAGTAGTGACAAACAACTTGTTCAAGTGGAGTCTGAACATTGCACAAACGGCTTCCAAAATGGCCTCCAAGTGTGTCGAATTGTTTTTGAATGTCTCAAGTGCCTGTGTTGTGGCCTTCTTTGTACTTGCTGCTGCCTGAGGGATATTCTCGAGACCAAGGTACGTTAACAAACAACTCGTAAGGTAGACATACGCCTCCAAGTAGTGCTTCTGCGACACGAAGGCATCAGTGTGACCGCTCTCTATCACGCTAGCAGCGTTGTCAGACTGGTTGTAAAGTGACGACGTCACCAAGTTAATCACAAGCTTCTGTTCACGCTTGGAAAGCTTTGGGTAAGCCAACACGAGTTCCTCAAGGGACTCAAACAAGTGTGAGTCGGAGATGGATTCAGGACTCACAGAGAGAGGCCCAGTGATCTGCTCAAGTTGTGTCTCGGCATCACGACAATGAAACGAGTCCTTGTCGGCCTGTTGAAAGGCGGTCAACAGCTCAGAAAGATTGATGTCCATTTGGGCTATCTTCCCTTCTTCTCTGATAAGGTATCGTAAGAGAACCAGATATATAAGGTCAATATAGGCAGTACAAGATCAACAAGATCAACACCGAAAACAAAAACAAAAACAAAGCCGCCGTGTCTTAGCGCGCCTGTCGCTGTGGCAACATATTGTGAATGGGTCACGTGACTCTCTTCAGCCTTTGACATAACTGGGCAAAGCGCGAACTTTCGATTTCAACAAACCGAGCTCGTGTGGCGTAATGGCAACGCGTCTGACTTCTAATCAGAAGATTCTGGGTTCGACCCCCAGCATGAGTGCTCTGTTTCGTTTCATTTTTTTAGCGGATTGTCAGGTTGAAAGCCGGGTAACCCCTGCTCTGATTCTCTATTAATCTTCTCTAATTGCTCTTGGTTCTAGATGAAATGAATTGTGAATGGTAGTTTATTATCCCAAGAAGCGAGAATATTCGCTACACATTAAGCCTCCACTGGAGACTGATAGTAATGTCATCATCATATCATGCAATTTTGAGCCTGTTGTACAGTACATAAATACACTTGAATGGGGAGGTGTGATAGTGCATGGTCATCAAAATGTCTTGGTCGTTGTTCTGATCACAAAAACCGTCGTACTTAGTCTTTCAACTTGGCATAGCCTTTTGCAAGTGTCTTTTCGACGCCAATTCTCTTCTTTTCGAGACTGTTGAGCAAGTCTCTGACAACAATGCCAGGCTCCTCTCTCGCCTCTCTAAACCTTGTAGAGATATCACCCATTGAGTTCTTCTGTCCTCCAGAACCAGCACTCATCCAGTCATACTTCTTCTTCTTTGTGCCTGTCATCATAGCCACCGTGGCATTTGTAGCCTTGTATTGTGTCTCCTCGGCGCCTTCATCCTTGGATTTATTAGTTATTCCGGCATTCTTCTTACGTTCAGTACGTGACTCCTCAACGGTCTTGTTGCGGACGGCAATGTCTCGAAGTGCAACTGTTACCTCAGAACGACGCTTGTTCTTAATGGCACGACGTCTGTGACGGGAAAGAACGACTGCATTTGTAAGAATGTCCTTCATCCAATCCTCGGTGGCATATGTGACAAGTTGAATTAGTGCAGCATCATTCTCCGTGTTTGCTCTTAGACGATGTGATGACACAACCTTGTTCATGAAGATTGCAACCTGGCGAGGATCCAAGAACGGTGTGTTAATGACAATGGGTTGTTGCACTGTGGCCACATCTGTCTGCTGGCCAGGCTTGGTTGGGAGAGTGGTAGAATTGAGAAGGGCCTCTTCGGCCTTGAGGTCAACACCAGCTGACAAAAGGGCATCTGAGAGTTTCTCTGGGTCTGCCGGGCCTGAGGGAGCAGCGCCAGCTCCCTTCTGGTTATCCCCCGTTGCCGTTGTAGGCGCCCCATTGGCACCATTAGCACCATTAGCACCGCTGGCAACTTGTACTGTTGTCTTGCCATTTGTGTTGCCAACTGATGGTGTTGTTTCCTGCGATGGAGCAGCAGGAGCCTCCGAAGGGATCTGTTGTTGTGACAGCGTTGGTGTCGCTGTTGCTGATGTGGTTGCCGGTGCTGAGGACTTGGCCGAGCCAGGCAGCTGAAGAGGCGTCTGTGTCGTCGCAGTTTGTGATGTGGCTGTGGCATTATCTGATGGTGGTGTCTCTGAAGGGAGTTCTGGCAGCTCAAGATTCATCTGTTGTGGTGTGCCCAGCGCTGATGACGAAGCAGACAACGGCGGAAATTGCGGCATTTCTAATAGAGAATCATCAATGTCATCTGGCATTGACAGTGTATCAACGTCAAAGTCATCTTTCAGGATGTCGTCGACCGTTGGCACGTCGTCTTCCGTCTTTGCCTTCTTCGTAGGCTGTGTTGTCTCCGTTGAGGCTGGCCGCTTCTGTGGCGATGCCAGCGACTCCGTCGGTGTCTGGCTCATGGTATGGCGGCACTGCGGTAGTCTCCAAGATATCTACTGTGTTTAATAGCAGTCTTGGACCCCTTTCCTCTCTTTGTCTCGTGTTTGTCCTTGCGAACAGATGATTATCAGAGAGAATGCTCTTTGTAAACGACGGGCTTCCCTCAAAACACAATTGGCGAAAAATGTCGTTGCGGAAGTGAAAAAGTGCGAAAACGGTAAGTGCACTTGCAAAGGCAAAAATTTATCCCTCGCAGCTCATCGCTCTTTAACAGGACATAAGTTCTGGATGGATTTATTGGCATTTGCAGGGAGACCATGTCCACAAAGGTCAAGCCAGTGTCATTTCAAGGCACACGGAACTTCCGTCTGCGTCTTGTGCTGTCGACGCTTTCCGGGAAGCCGATCCGCATCGAGAAGATTCGCTCAGATGACTTGAATCCAGGTCTACGAGACCACGAAGTCTCATTCCTTCGTCTTTTAGAAATGGTGACTAATGGATCACGTATTGAGATCTCATACACTGGTACCACTGTGGTTTACTACCCGGGGCTCATCACCGGCGGTGCATATACACACAATTGTCCAGACGATGTCAGTGTCGGATACTTCATTGAACCAATGCTCTATCTGGCTCCATTCTCCAAGAAGAAATTCCAAATCATGTTCAAGGGAATCACAGGGATGAAGGGCTATGCAGGCGTTGAAGGAATCAGATGGGGGTTGCTGCCCGTCATGGAGAAGTTTGGTGTTCGTGAGGCAGCATTACACACTATCAAGAGAGGTTGTCCGCCAAATGGCGGAGGTGAAGTTCACTTGGTTGTTGACTCGTTGATTCCACAGCCATTGACAATGCATGCCACTGAGACACCTAAGGTGTCTGCTATTAAAGGTGTTGCCTTTTGTGCGAGAGTGTCGCCATCGATGGCTAACAGAATGATTGACTCTGCAAGAGCAGTATTGAAAGCGACTGGGTGTGAGGTGAACATTACAGCCGATGTATGGAGAGGTGAAAATTCTGGGAAGAGCCCCGGTTTCGGTATCACGTTAGTTGCTGAAACCAAAAAGGGGTGGAGATGCTTTGCCGAGGATGTTGGAGGTGCTGGTGAAGTGCCAGAGGAGATTGGAGAACGTGTTGCATACCAACTCTTGGAGGAGTTGGAGAAGGCCAGAGTTGTCTCAAGAAACCAACTTTCATTAGCATTGGTCTACATGGTGATTGGGAAAGAAGATATTGGAAGACTGAGAATCTCCAAAGAGCAGATCACAGAAGAGTTGATTTGGATTTTAAGAGATATCAAAGACGTCTTTGGCACTGAGGTACATTTGGCAGAAGTCGAAGACGATGAGTCTGGAGATATGATTGTTACGATAAAGGGAGTTGGGTTCACCAATACGAGTAAAAAAATTGCTTGATTAGATCAAAGAAATTATTAATGCATTAGACCCTATTTATGTTCAAGTAGATGAAAGATGGTCTTAAGCCGATCTGCTCATTGGCATGTCTTGCAGTAGTGAAGAGAGTCTCGTCCAATTATCCATGTGCTTTTCTGTGAAGCCAAATCTATCCTGAGACAAATGCTGTAGAGCACGTGTAATCTGGAATTGAGTTTCCTGGAAGATAACGTACTCCGTCAGGACATTCTCCTTGATCAGCCAGTCTTTGTTTGTTTGGCGTGCAATCTCCTTTTCATCGGCATTGATCGCATCTGTAAGTCTATCCACTTCTGTCCCCTTGGCATCTGGCTTCCCTTGCAGCTCGGCCAACTTCTGTTCGTTACTTTCCTTGCGTTTATTGAGGTGTTCAATGCTGTTTCCTCCCAACCGGCGATAACGATCAAACAGTGCTCTTAGTGTGAACAGATAATCCAGGTGACGTTTGAACTCCTCCAATACTTTTTCATCACCACTTTTCGATTCTTCTTCCAACGTGTTCACGGATTTTTCAATGTGCTTAACCGTTTCCCTTAGTCCTTCATCAATCTGTGGGGCACGCGTCTCTTCAACAGGGTATAACAACTGGGTGGAGTCTCTAAACTTGGAGAATGCAGCAGAGAGCCTTAGTTGATCCTGAGCGATCTGTTTCTGACGAATGCAAAGTCTTTCCATAAGTAGACAGACACGACTCCAATTATCAATTGCATTCTTGAGCTCCTCCTCTGAGGAATTCATCATCTCTTCTAGTTCAGATTGAGACGACTCCCACATTGAGATGAATTGCGAGGAACTCTTCCTGTCCACAAACTCCTCTGAGGTATCGTATTGAGCTTGGCGTCTCCATCCTGCTAGATCAGTCGGTACAGTAAGGAACATGACAACAAGCGGTTCTGTCCTTAAGACAGGATGGCGTACAAGCGCATTGAGGAACCTCGATAATCCACGTCGTCTTCTCTCCAAGAAGAATGGGTCAGACCCTGAGGCAAGCTTCTTTGGCGGAAGTTCTGGTACAAGTCTGAATGTGTATCTCTTCAATAGCACTTCGAGAAGCCAAACAAAGTCGGAATAACGTCTGATGACTCTGCGCTCGCCATTGGCAGATGGGACTGCGTCTGATTCTCCCTCAAGTGTAATATGGTGCTCAATGAGATAATTTGTATGTTTGAACAACAACCCTTCACGCTCAGGAAGTTCAGACACGGTGATCACATCAACAGACGTCGCTGAATACGTTCCACGAACAGCCTCTGCCCATGAATGGAAGTCTGCCATCGCCCCATTCAGATTGTCGTTACGGGAGACGACGCTGGTATCAGTGGTGATACCAACACCTGCACCGCTACTCAAGATTGGATCCTCAACGCCCCAGATGCTTCCCTCGATGGGTGCTGGCGCAGGTGGACCAGCAGACTGTGTGTGTTCTTCCCCGTTGCTGTGGTCGTCCTCCTCCTCGTCATCAGCGTGGTGGTGGTGGTGGTGGTGGTCTTTAGGGGTGGATAAGGCTGCGCCCGTGGCAGATTCTGACTCGTCCCATTGCTTCGGGGCCGGCAGGGCCCACGGGTCTTCCGGCGTGGAGAACAGCTGACTCATTGTGGCCTGAGGGGAACAAGTTGGACGGGTGCAATGTGCTGTTAAGGTAAAAGTGCTGTCTGGAATTTGGCAAAGGGCGGAGGGCTCAGGGGGCTTTGTGAGGGAGCCGTTAGGAATTATCGGCACTGTTGTATTTGGCAGCTGCTGGGGCAACGCTATTGAATACTGGTGGTTTTTGGACTAATCTGTTTTTAATTATGTGTATTCATGGATGGTTCAATCATCATGTCTTCTAAAAAGACGGTCTATTTGTATATGCCAATCTATTCAACAGCCTTCCTCCTTTCCATGCGTCTCAACTCTCTCGCACGCTGGTCAAAGGCCCTGATGACCAGCTCACTCACAGTCTCTGCGAACAATGCGCTCACGGTGTTGTATATCTGGCTCCTGAACTTGTAATGCAGCACGAGCTCCATGTGGCATGCGTGTTCCTTGTGTGGGATCGGTGTGATGGTCCATTTGGTATAGAGGTGTTTGAACAACGAGTGTGTCATGCTCTCTGCAATGACAACCTTGTGTGGGGTGCATTGCAAATGACACACAAATTCTTCATCAAACGACCTCCAACCAACACGGATCCCTGCCTCTGTCGGTTCGTCTGTCTCCGGGTCTCTCACGTTGATGAACGAACGGGTGCAGTAGGGCACAAACTTTGAATAAGAAGAGACGTCTGAAACAACATTGTAGAAAAGAGAAGGTGGGTGTGGTAGAGTTCTCGTCACAATGTGCTCCAGATCGCCATCTTTATTGCTGGGGAGTTTTGCCTTGAGTAGGTTTGTGAAGTGATTCGTTGGAGTTGTGTGTAGTCGTCTTGTGATGGGGACTAATGGTCTATGGCTTCTCCTGAGCATCATTCCCCCTCCCAACTTTTCTACCTTAAATGAGTCAATCTATACCTCTTCCAATACCGAGACTCCTCTGTTGGGCCTATAAGCACACTCTTTAGTTGTGTCGGGCATTGGAGCATTAGAAAGAAGCGAGGTGATCGAGAGACTTTTGAGCTTTTCCCAATGGGAAAGTGGACGCGGACTCATATAACTATCACACTATTACTACTTTTCTCAATTAAACAACACATGTCGATCGATATCAATTGGCAGGACTTCGAGTCCGACACTGCGTTGAATGAAGGCATCAGGGAGTTCCTCGATAGCCAGTTCCAGTCCCTGCCATTACCGGACTACTTGCAAAACCTTCACGTTGCACAAGTCTCCTTGGGCACTGTTGCGCCTCAAGTGACAATACGACACATTGGCGATCCGTTTGAAGAGTTCTATATTCATCAGAAGGAGTTGAAAGAGGAGGAAACAGAAGAGAGGGATGAGTCCGTAAGAGTACGTGGTCGAACTGCTGAACTACACAGTGCAGACGTGCACTTAAACGAGACTTCAAATGTCGGAACAGTAACGGAAATGTGTGATAATGAGGAGGAGGAGGAGGATGATCAGATCACTAACAACGCTGCTGTGAATCCAAGCAAAGCGGAGGATGAGGAGGCTGTGAACAAGCAGGATCGGTCAAGAGATATTCAATTCTTGGTGGAAGTCGAATACAAGGGCGATGTTTCCATCGAGGTTCAGGTGGACTTGTTGTTGAACTACCCTTCGCCGGGTTTCATCAAACTCCCCGTGAAGCTACGTATTGTGGACCTTGGGATCCATTCGCTAGCGGTGGTGTCGCATGTTAGTAAAGTGGTATACCTGTCGTTCCTCTGTGACGTGACAGATGACCGGTTTGACAGTCTTGTGTCCAACCCTGCACAACTGGTCTCGATGGACCGGGATGCCTTCAGATCACGCATCGACATCATCCGTACGTTAAGGATCGAGAGCGAGATTGGTGACTCCCAGGGAGACGGGTCTGTTTTGAGAAATGTCGGCAAGGTTGAGAAGTTCCTCACGGACATGCTGAGACAGATGCTTCGAGACGAGCTAGCGTGGCCAGGATGGATCAGTCTAGACTTCAGTGAGGAGGACGAGGAGGATAAAGAGGAAGAGCAAGAGGATCAGGATAAAGAAAAACAGCAGGAGACAAAGGAAGAAGAACAAGAACATGAAGAAGAAGAAGAAGAGGACAATGACAATGACAACGATAACGAAGAGACGCACGGGACACATGAGTCGTCCGAAGACGGAGACTTAGAGCCAGCACACGATGCCCACGGTCTGAGTGCCGGCGACTCCATCGAGGAGTGACCTGTAAATTACACGCATAATACCATCGATAACCAAGAACTGACGCGTAGAGAGACACGCTAAACTCCACCGATGGCCGATGCCGGAGCTGGGCGATCAGCCTTATACGCAGACAGACGCAGATGAAAACACCCTGATCTGACAACGCACACACCGTGTGGCCATCAGCCCAACGGTCGGAGACCTACGTATAAATTCTAAAGTCCGTCCATTTTTGCAGACCTCTGGGCCTCATAATTTCAGCACAAAAGACAGAAATATCAGAGAAGTAAAGAGACCTGACCGTTTCTTTTGGAAGCTGTGTGCTGCGCAGATCACGCTGATCGTCATACATCCGTACATGTCAAGGGGAGACCCCAATAGCTCTGCGACGTGTGACACCTTTTTGCTCTGAAGACTGACACCGACCACCACACCACTTCTAGACGAGACAGCAAGAGACCTCATCCAGCGACGTGTCTTATTGCTACCATGATGCTCCGTACGCGGGTGCTGCGAGTCCCGCGGGCAGAGCAGAGCTGTGCTCGAGCCCGTGCCCGTGTGCCACCACCTCTTTCACGCTGTCTGTCGCAGACCCCACACCCTGAGGCTAGCCATCACGAGATCAAGGAGTTCCCAAGCTCTTACACGCACTACCAGATCCTCGGCGTCGGCCACGGTGCAGACTCGAAGGAGATCAAGAGCGCCTTCCGCAAGCTGTCCAAACGGTTCCATCCAGACGTTAACCAGCGCGTCCCAACGGCGCTGAAGCCCATCATCAAAAACAACTACATACGCATTCTCTCGTCTTATGAAACGCTATCAGACTCATCAAAGCGTTCTGCATACGATGCTGAGATGCAGATCCACACTCGGAAGGACTCTTCATTCGCCGATTCCGTGGCAACGCATTCCCCATTCTCCAAGAATTTTTCACCTGGTGGTATTAACATCACACGTAACAAAGTCCACTACGGTGCAGGGTATCGTCGCTCCCGTTCAAAATACGCCAACGTGCACCAAGCGGCTTCCCCAACGGGTTCGAACTATGACGTTCCGCATTTCGACTACGATACACATCTGAAGGGGAACCTCTGGTTTGAAAGACGTATGATTCAAAAGAGATTTATCAAGACATCTCCAGAAGTTGCAGAAGAACAAAATAACGAGTGGTTTCAGAAGAAATTCAAAAACCACAACAAAAATACCGTCGAGGCAGAGATTAACGACACGTTAAACCTGCAAAGATACGGTGGCCATCATCATCGTGGCCAGGCAAGTTACACAATCACTTTAACACCTTTGGTGATTACAGGATTGACAATACTGTCAATGGGGGTGTATCTACATTGATTTACAGGTTTCCCCCGCTCCTAGTCTTTTGATTAAATGAAAACAACAAAAAGATTTTCCATATTCACAACAACTAATGATCCTCATTCTAAATCAAGGTGTAGAACCTTCTCTCTATTGGTTGTAGATGCAAGTGCGATTGCGGCTGGTGGCTGGTGACACAAAGATCTTGGAGATTAAGGCTGTGGTGTCCGGGTGGGTGTTAAGCATCGATCTCAGTATCATTGGCATCTAGATTTGGAGGTCTCCAGGAATAGTAAAACAGCTTTTTATTAAAGTATATATTTTCTATAATGCAGTTTTATGCCAGGGTTAAGTCTATGGTATTATTTAGCCCTTTTCCATCAATTCAAAATTCAAAAAATCAATTTTTATTTAGAATGAGCTAGTCTCATTATAGATCTGGTACTCTCAAAATTAGATCTTTTATTAAATATGGAGTTTTCCCTTCTTTTAATGAACTTGCCCTTATACATTAAAATAAGAATGTTCCATTTCCAAGAAAGTACTTTATTAGGTCAAATACTGAAGGTGGTGCTGAGCACTTAACACTTCAACTCCACAGACCACTGAACAAAACAATCTCTACAGCAGAACTATCAATATGTTTAATTTATTGTTCATACGTAGAGCATATTCAATAAGTATAATGTAAGAGAAAACAATTGGATGCAACAAATGTGAATCACCGAAACCAGATTAAACAGAGAAAGAAACCTTATAACCACCAGCCATCAATAAATAGAAACGAATCACTTTGATTCTTTCTTGGACTTCCCGTTACGTGGAATGATCCACCACAAACCGACAGCAGCCAAGAACCCACCAAGGAACTTCTTATCATCACTGGAAACAGAACCATACTCGTACTCATATGGCTCCTCCTTGTATTCTTCAACAGCATCGCCCAGGATATCATCCACATTCTTCTTCAATGCTTCTGTGTTCTGCACTTCAGTCGTCTCAGAAGAACTCTGTTGGAAGATCGTAGCATCAGAACCTGGAGCCTTGGAGATGACAGCATCATTTGGATTCTGTGAGCTGGTAATCTTCTTCTCCATCATAGTGACTGCATTCTTAGAAGCATCTGTAGATAGCGAAGGCATCTGGATTGCATAGTCATCAGCAACAAGCTGAGGTGGCCTCATATCCACTGGCTTGATGTAATCAATGTGTGAATCGTCACCTTTGGCCTCTGCCTTGCTTGAATTGGAGAAACGCTTGATCGTCTGGCTTGACGCCTGTACTGAAGGACCAGGTGTAACAGCAACCTTCTGCTTAAGCTGTGGAGAAGCAACACTAGTAGCCTTGTTGGAAGAAACCTGCGGTCTCGTCTGTGGTCTGCTCTGTGTAGACATGGCATTTGACACTTTGGTTGAATAAGAAGACTCATATGTCGAGATTCTAGAAACAAGCTCAGACTTGCGGCCAGACACTCTGAGCCCACGTTTGCGGCACTCTGCCTTGAGTGTGTTGAGCGACATCAAGGCAAACTCCGACTTCTTGTTCATGATAGGCGTCTGGGACTTCTTCGACGTCTGATGAACAGCTCTGTTGAAAGTCTGGTATTTCAACGCATCGTGCTTGTAATCAGGGATGTTTGGGGAAACAAGGTTGTACTTGGTCGCAACAGTGCTGAAGGCCTTGGACTGTTGCTTGATGTCGCTCTTGACGACAGATTCAAGTACTCTGAGAGACGGCATTGATCTTGCTGTTCTAAGCATTGTGTGAAAGCTGAAAGAATAGAGGAAGAGCAGGGGGCAAAAGCTTGCGCAATGTGCTGGATCGGAATGTTTGTTTGTTGACTTCTCGTTGGGCGATCTCGATCCACAAAAGATAACAACACAGCGGGGCGAAACGAGCTTGGAAAGAGTCTTGTCTGTTTCCGTTGAGATTCGATCAATAAAAGAGACAAAACACTTCTCTCTTATAGCAATGGTAAATGAACAAATGAAATTCCTGGATCGTGCTGGTATTGTTGCTAAGAAGAAGCTTGTGGCTTTGCGGAGGCTTCTCTGATGGGCTGTGGTCCGGACCAATTAACTATTTACCTATTTCCCTTTTCGGACAGCTGGTTACCCGTCCTGTCATACAATAGCTCTACAGGTATCAGGTATCACCAATGTCACTAATAAAACACACAAGTTGAATATATATCAGTATATATAGCAAGAGAACAGAGCAGGAAATCTCTGCAAAAATTAGAAAGTCGTTAAAAAAAGGAATTAGCAAAACAGTAAAAATTAATCAATCTTGTAACCAGAAAACTCGGAATAGTACATATTGTTAAGTTCATCAAGGCCCTGAGGCCCCATATCGTTCCAGAAAGTGTCAATGTCGTTGAAGTTGAGCTCGAACGGTGCAATGCGGTTGCGGTCGTCAATATCATCATGCGACTGGACCGCTGGCATCTTTGGAGGTTGCGCCACTTGCAGAGGCGGTGACACAACTTGTTGAGCTGCGATAGCGTTGGATCTCCCCGATGGTAGTCCATTCTGTGGACCAAACAGCGGAGTTTTGAGACCTCTGTTGTGCCCTTTCCGGTCTGCCAGTGTTTCACCAGCTTTCAAAGTCTGCTCAATCTCCTTGAATTTTTCAGCAGACTTATTCACCAGATCCTCGTCGACCAAGGCACCCAATTGGTTACGGTAGTCATATGGAGTATGCACATCAACTGGTTCATCACGATCTTGTTCGCCATCAATGATGAAGGAGACTGTACATTTTTTCAAATAACTCTCAGTCATGTCCTTACCACCAAAGACATTGGAGACAATGTCCTTCTGGTCCTTTTCCAATCCAACAATGTTCTTGTTGATGTTCTTCTTCAACACGTTCAACACTTTGAAGCTTTCCTTGAGAATCTCAGGCTTCAAGATAAAGACATCCAAACCCAATATATCCAGATCATTCAACATGAGATCAATGTCCTCATACAACGCAGTCTGATCATTAAGTGACATCTTGTTCAACATTAACAGCATAGATTGGACGACTGAGCCCGTGAACGACTGGTGAATCTGCGGTAAGAACAATGGATTCTTCAAATCGTAGATACCTCTTAGTCTTCTGTACACTTGGAAAAGAGATTTTGCTGTACTCTTTGCAACTTCCCAAGCAACTGGAATGCCCTCTTGTAGGTAATTCTGGTAGATTCTGAATCTGTGGATGCAGATACACGTGTGAAGCATGTGATGTTGGAAATGGATCACTGGATTGTTGACATATGGGATATTGCCCTCCTTGTCCAATTCAAAGAACCAACTCTTGTTCGTTCTGCACAGTTCCATGTCAACTTCAACGAGACCTCTGAATACGTTATCCTTGATGTCCTGGAGTCCCTTCATATCCTTCGCCTTGAACAGATGCTCCTTCTCAAAGATACCATTCATGATTTTCATCATCACGGCACGATAAATGTTAAAAGAGTTATCTGTCGGCACGTTCATCGAGCACAGCTTAATCGAATCCGGAGTGATATCAGCATCGTTACAATTGGAAGGGAACGGCACCTGTGAGATGTACGAGCGGATCATTGGCTTGACACCGAGAGAAAGGGATCTAAAAGTGTCACAACCGCAAATATCCCACCAAAGCCTTCTCTTGAGTTCCAGCTCAAGCAAGTTTGGATTATCCTTATCATCCTTATCCAACCCCATTTCATAACAGTCATTAACAGCTTTCGACAAGATTTCATTCAATTGCTCAGCACGTCTTGTCGCGTAGAAATACAACTGACACAACGAACACCATTGCAAGATGAACAAGTTGAATTTTGAGGAGCCCTTCCTCTGTGATTCAGCAATGGTGATGCACTCCTTTGAGGCACTGAACCAGATGTTGTGAGAACGTTCAATCTCCGCTGGGTCGATGCTGATCAACCCCTTTGGAAGATGTATAGCCGCTAGACAGAGAACCAAGAAGAGCGTAGCCAACCAGCCAATATCAGCCTCGGTTTCATCCTTCCAGAAATTCTCCAACGAGGTCCTGAATGATGGATGGTGAATTGGATGATAAATGTAGTCGATATTCTGCAAATAGAATTCAATGAGTAGTTTCGTTTGGATCTTGGAGGGTAACAACTTGATGAACTTCCATTTATACTCATTTTCCTCTCTTCTCGTCTTCTGGGGTTGCGGGTTCGACTCACTATTTCTTGTGCTCAACTCACGCTGGAGTTCACTGATCCTGTTACGACAATCTGCGTTCTCGGACTCAAGCACCTGGATACGTTGGAACTGTGACTGGACTTGTTGCTGGACTTGTTGGACATTGTAAATGCCAGCTTGTGAGACAGCGGCAGACGACGGCGCACTGTTCGGAGACTTGTAGTTTGGCGTTGACGGCGAATACGTCTGTTGCTGTTGCTGCTGCTGCTGTGGTGGAGGTGGAGGAGCACGTAGTTGATGCTGGTACTGATTCTGGCGTGGAATAGGCTGTTGCTGTAGCTGCTGTGGCGGCATCTGCATCTGTTGCTGCTGCTGAATCTGTTGCCCAAGCATCGTGCCTGGACTTTGTGCTGGCCAGGAAGGCGTTGGCTGTGGTTGCAACCCCAACGGTGTCATCTGTGACAGCCCCGTCATCTGCTGTTGGTTTGCATAGGGAGCAACGTTTGTCGGCGTGCGTTCCTGAGCCGCTTGTGATAGTGGTGAATTAACATTAGCCCGTGGCGGTTGGTTATCCTCATTCTTGAGTTCAAACTGGCCAAAGTTGGCGTGTCTCTTGGTCTTCTGTTTCTTGTGGGTCCCGGTCGTGCTCTCTTCTGAGGACGGCGTCGAGGAGTGGATACGTGCGTTGCGATGGACATTACCAAACTTGGAGTTAACGGCAGTGAGTTCCTGGATATCACTCAGCGGACGAGCCGGGTTGGCCAAACACTCTTCGATCCTCGTGTTTCTGCCCGACTTGCAAGTTCCACAGGGGATTTGTAGGTCACATTTGCGCTTGAGTCTTCGGCACGGCCCACAAGCGTGGGTCTTCTTGCCTCCTTGCGTGCCTTTCAACTGTGGAGTAGCCGATGTGGACACCTTGTTGGGGTCGTCAGACTGGCTTTGCTGTAGTCGTTGCTGTAACTGTTGCTGCTGTTGCTGCTGTTTCTGCTGCTGCTGCTGCTGCCGACGCTGCTGCTGTTGATCCCCGAGCAGTGTCGGTGGTTGTGGTTGTGGTGCCTGTGCGGACGACATCATCTCCCCGTTGCCTTGTCGTGTGGTGTGGGTGATGTCTCTCTCTCTGCAAGGTTCGCTCTCCGTCACTTTGAGGGCGTCTTACAGCTGCTGTCAGGTGTGTGCTGTCCGCCCAAAGGAAAAGAGATGCAAATATGGCAAGAGGCCCAGCCAGGGGTGTTTGCGTGTTGGGAAAAGCGATGGCACGAGCCGCGTGTGATGCACTCAGACAGCTTTTCTCGCCAGACGGATCTTGTGGGCGGGAGGGTTGCGTAATTCGGGGTAACAAACAGACAAACAAAGACACGCAACACCGCAAAAAGTACTTGTAAATGTGGCCAAGTACTAAGTGTGAAGTGTTAAATGTGTGTGTGTGTATGGGTGTTTTCTTTGCCAAAAAGCGCAAGTTTGCTCCTGTCTATCACTTCTTCTTTCTCTTTCTCTCTCTCTCTCTCCGGCGACCGAGTACACCAGTAAGCTGAGTACAACGGGGTCAACGCAGGTAAAAAAGATGATCCCCTTCAGGAACGGCAACTTGATGCTCTCCCTTTGCCGCTCATCGCTGCTCTCATTTTTTTTTTTCATTTTTTCGCCTTCTTGGAAGGCCGGGCTTCAGACGTGCTGCAGCCAAACGCTTCGGCTTACTTTCCTCTTTGACGTGTATTCTGTCTTTCTTGCCAGTAGGCCTCTCTTGCACCTTCTCTCTTGCACTTTCCCGTTTGCACCGTCTCTCTTGCACCTTCTCTCTTGCAATTAATGCGCTAAGCTGCAAAGCACCCCTTCTTTTCCCCTTTTATTTGCTCTGCATTAATTGCCTAAACGGGCAACCTGCCCTGTTTCCTCGCACGCACGCAGCGCTAAACCGCCGAAGAGACCGCGCATGGTGCGCACCCCACCACCGCGCACCCACCACAGTGCCACACCCACCGGTTCCTCCTTCTGTCAGCTGTTTTGTGTGCATCAAGCATGAAAACGTCCCATGGCGGGATATCTCGCTTGTTTTTAGCAGTTGCTGAACCCCTGTCTGACTCGGGAAAGGACCGGGGCACGCAGAGACTCAGAGAGACAGGGAAAGAGGAGAAGAGAGGGAGAGTTGAGTGAGATATCCGTAGTACCTGCGAGTGTAGCCGGCTTTCCCTTTGCAAGTAGCACCGCTCTAGTGCCGGATACCCGTGCGGTAAAGGAACCACGCCCTCTCGTATTGCCCAAGGATGGAAGAGAGATTTGATCGACAGTTGATAAACCACCAGCTATGGGGTATGCCACTGCCACCCCGCAGTCTCAGAATTCAGGCAGCAAGGTGGTGGAGGAGGAGGTGGTGGTGCAGGTGGAGGTGGGTGGGGTTGGGATAAGCATGGATCGAGAGAGTCTACTGCAACTCTACGAACACTTTTTCTTTCTTTGTCCATTGTCCATATGCATCCAATCTATACGATCATAAGACACTCTGAAACACTCTGTGCTCATGCGAGTTTCGTCAACTCATTCTCCAGCTCCAGAGTTGGATGCTCTTGTGGTGGGTTTGGAATCTTGACTCTCCAAACCTCCTTCCCTTCAACGTAAATGACAAACGTAGGCCACCAGATCACGTCTATGCTCTTTTGAACTTTATAACCTTCTTCAGACAACCCATTGATCTTGTAAAACTTGAATGCATCAAACTTTGTTGCTAACGAAGTGTAAAGCGGAGCGACTACCGTACATGGCGGACATTGTGTCGAGTAGAAATCAAGAACAACAACTCTGGCAGAGTGGATTGCAGCTTCAAACTCCTCGAGATTCGTCACTTCATAAACTGGCCCACTGGTCATGATAGGCTTCTTTTTTTTTGCTTTGCTTGAGACTTTGGAGTGCGGACAACGGCGGCCACTTGACTGGATGTTTGCGATGATGACAAAACTTTGTTCAGCCACGATTCAGCGATGGATCCGGTTTAGTTCGAAGCTAAATGTGCGAGCCAAAAGAAGGAGAAGACACAGATGTCCTGTTGTGTGTGTATGTGTGTACAACAGTAACAACAGAGAAGCGGAAACAACAAAGGCCGGCAGCGTTAGGCTTTTATATCAACCAGCAAAAACTTCTGACACAACCGGCATATCGCTCTAAAAAGCAGTGCCTTCACACAGTATCGCCGCATAGTGCGGAGATGCAACTCTTTGCAAATGAAACTCCGCGAGTCCGCTCCAAAGTGCGGACATCGCGTCAGGAACCAAGCCCAGATTCAAGCGTGTTTCTAGAGAGAGAGAGGGCGAGAAGGGTGGGGGATGTCAATCCGCCAAAGTTACAGTTCTCCTTCATGACGTTGTGCGTTGCGTAGATTCTGGAGATCCCAATTGTCAAAACTACGGACTGCTACGGCTTCCGGAACACGAAATGGCGGGTCATTTCGTAGATCATGTTGGTATCTCCGGTTGTATGCTTCGGAAGCAGCCTGCGGGAGGATTTTCCAGTGGGAAAAACACCACACACAAGTGACAAGAGTACATTGCTCAACAAAAAAAAATGAGATAATGTCTCCATAAGCCTTTCACTGTGCCTCTTTTGGTCGAATGAGGACGTGTTCCTCGCTTAATCGTTACAACCATCTCCTGAGAAGTGTGCCGTTGTGTACACTGACGCCATAGCCAACTCCGCAAATCCCACGCAGCTGCTGCTTGTAAAACTATAACTGGTGTCCAACTGTTAAAAGCTACAAGAAGCGTTTCATGTTGATGCAATGGGTTATTCATATAGACAGCCCGCACCGGGTTTGAACCTCACAACGACATCAGTGCAGTGTGCATTGTGCAATTGTGCGGTCCGGCCCAGCGCAACTCCGTTCTCATTGCTGCCACTACTCAGCAGGGAGCAGGGTCTCATCTAATATAGACACCAGATCTCCAGTCTATCATTTTGCAACTCCCATGTATGGGTGATGACCCGGTGGTTGTGTCTCCCCCTTACCTCACATTACAGAAGTACAGTGTCTCTGCTGCCTGGTCGGAGCGACTCAGCAGTGTGCGGTCTGCGGAAGAGACTTTTGATTTGTTGGGCGCGCTAAAGGGGACGTCCATAAATGCAAAATTTGCCACACGGAGACCCGCTAAGGGCATTGGAAATGGGGGGAGAGAGAGAGAATGGATGAGTTGTGGTGGCTCGCGTATCGGGCGTTGAACGGTGTCTTATAACTGGATTGTTAGCGCAACGTCTAAGTCTATCCCAGTGCGCTTCTGGACGAACCTGTCCCTGTGCGTAGTTCCGTAGTTCCAAGGCCGAGCTGCTCTGTCTCCTAACTAGGCCGCTGTAAGAGCCCACTAGGCTACTAGCTGCCACTGTACGCCTGACAGATAATGATCTTCCTAGATTCAAAGGCGATTGGATCGTCATGCTCATGGTGTCTACTTGACATGTGCATCAGATCAGGGTCTTATGCTCGCTGGCGCTGGTCTCCCCAACGCAGACGTGGACGTGTGAGTCGTGACTCTCCATTGTATGTTTTCCTACGCGGATCCTTTGGCTGTATCGGCATTTCGAGAGTGCGAATACACATCAGCTGAGCCGCTGAGGCCTGAGGATCGTTACAGCGGCTGCGAGCCGTTGATCGCTAACGGTTGGCCGTTGAACTTAAAATGCTGATCCCTGGATGATCAGATTTAAATTGGTGGTGTGTACTGGATGAACTGAACATTCTCATAGTGTGGAGTACCGGGGGAAAGAGTACAGCGCCACACTAATCATATCAGTACTGACCGAGATGACGTTAAATGGCACATGAGACACTCCCGCAGGCAATGGGCTACAAATGACGTACGTACAAAGAATGTGCATCACGCAGAGAGTTCTGACCAAAAGCTTTGTTTCAAATTCTTCTGAACACGAGTCATTAGGGAGACCGAATGCTCTGGAATTTGGAAGAAGTTAGAACAGCTTATAAGTATGGGGCGTTTCCCTGTGGAATACTACTCCTCGTAGTAATAGCGCGTCTTTGTAGCGCTAGTGGGTGATACCTGCAAAGATAGCAGGCAAACAGAAGGAGCTCAAAATAAAAATTAGATTCCACATTTCAAAGACGCACTATAAGGTGTCAGCCACACTTTTAGATTGGACCATGGCGTGAACTTCTGAAGTGACACGAGCTGTCAGAATACGGCGCAATCAACCACCAGGCTGAAACGACCAATCCAAGGCCACGGGAATGACGCCAGTAACTTTGTTAGCGTGTAGTCTATGTGTCCCGTGAGGGGCGCTAGACCTTTCCTCATCACTGACCACTGAAGTCTGACACGAAGTCGTGAGTGGCTTGACTTCATCACCTCAAGCGTGGCGGTAAAGTGCGGTCACCAAGACAATAGGTCTCGGACGCTTGCTCTCCAGCAACCAAACCCCTGGGAAACACCCACGACCGACTCATTTGACAAACATCACCCACAACCTGCCCATCTCCTTCCAATATTCCCTCTTATCTCCCTCCATCTCTGTTTATCTCGCTGCTTGTGGGTGCGGTGACAGTTTTTGTGGCTGACCGACCATCCGGTCACCGAGGCATTGCTGACCAGAATATTCGAGCGTCGTGCTGCATGGACCAGTAGGCCAGGCTAAGCCATCAAAAGAAGAAAAGGCATCAAGGAGAAAGGCAACAAAGGGGAAAAACGCAATAGAGACTCCAAGCGGGTAAAACCAACGTCGACTACCAAGAACAATAGCTCACAATACAGGCACAGACGAGGCAGTTACCATCATTCTTTCCACCGTGCAGGGTTCCCAGAGCTTTTTTAAGCGTCAGAGATCAACAGCAGTTGCCGAGATACACCCTGCGCCGGGAAGATCCAGTCTTGAACCTCCTGGCCCCCCCAAACAAGACATATTGCTGCATCACATTCTCCCCCCACTCGAACGATCCTTACAACAGATAAATACAACGTGGCACCCAGATAACACAGCCCTCTGTGGGTATCTTGCCGCTATTTTTGCTCCCCCCATAAGGTCTCCCGCCCCTCAGCGTCTCACACTTGTTTGACTTCTACGAGCTGTCAGACCCTGCTGGTTGGCTCTTTTTGGATCATCACCGGAAATATACAGTCGCTTGATGGGTGTATTGTCTGCCTTTGCCGTGGGGGACTCCAACACAGTCGTCACTGATAATTGGAAGTCGCCAGATGTGATATGCTTGCCACCAGAGCGCCGGACATGGGGTCATTTAGACTTTCTGGGTTTCTGGAACGTGATTGCGCTGTCGATCTCAACATGGCAGTCATGCGGTGCACTCCTGTCTTTGGGACTTAACGTTTGGCAGTCGATGGTGGTTGTGATTCTGGCCAAATGCATCACATTTGGTATTGCACTTTCCCACGGGTGGGGTGGTGCTGTTTGGCATGTTGGATACCCGATCTATGCTAGATTTACATTTGGTATTCTCGGGTCTTATCTGGCTCTTGTCCAACGTATTGTGCTCTGCATTGTTTGGTACTCAGTGCAGTCATTCACTGCAGGCCAACTAGTCGCTATCATACTGTCAACCATTTTCTCTTCATTTAACACACTTCCAAACCACTTCCCGGACTCTCTTCCTATGACGACTAAACAGTTTACAGGGTTCATCATCTACCACGTTGTGTCCATTCCGTTCCTTTACATATCGCCAGAGAAGCTCAACTTGCCCTTCAAGTTCATCACCCTCGTTGCTTTCTTTGCAGTCTTTGGTACTGCCATAGGCTCGATGGTACACGCTAATGGAGCAGGTGACTTGCTCCACTCCAAGTCGACCGTCAAGGCAGGAGCTGACCTTGGCATGGCATGGATGCACGGGATAAATAGTGTTATCAACACAGTTGCCGTTGGGCTCGCCAATCAACCTGATTTTTCAAGATTTGCATCAAAACCAGGCAAGCAGGTTTGGGGACAAGTGGTTTCTATCCTGCTGTTTGGAACTGTTGTCCCGCTCTTTGGGTTATTGGGGACATCCGCTGCCTCTCGTTCATATGGTGATGTTAACGAGTTAAACTTGTGGAACCCACCAAACATCATTGAACAGTGGTTGCTCGAGGCATATACACCCAGATCTCGCTGTGCAGCATTCTTTGCCGCATTTGGCTTCTTCATCTCGACACTCGGTCTCAACACCATCGACAATGGTATCTCTGGTGGTATTGATCTTGTTGCCGTTGCACCTAAATGGATTAACATACGTCGTGGAGCATACATCATCATGATAATCTCCATCGTCATCCAGCCATGGCAGATTGTTGCAAACTCTGGAGTTTTCCTTTCAGTGCTGAGTTCGTACGGTTGTTTCCTTGGTCCAATGATTGGCACATTCACAGCTGACTACTACATTGTCAGACACCAGAAGCTCAAACTTACAGATCTCTACCGTGCAAAATCTGATTCGATATACTGGTTCTGGCACGGTATCAACTGGCGTGCAATGATATCATGGATATGTGGATTTGTTCCTGGTATTGTCGGGTTCCCATCAGTTAATCCAGCACTGAAGCACGTGCCACAGGCGGCTATTAAGATGTTCTACATCTCCTTTATCATTGGATACCCGATCTCTTTCATTGTCCACGTACTCATTAACAGATTCTTCCCACCAGTGGGCATTGATGAGATTGATGAGTATGACGTTTATCAGACATTCACGCCTCAAGAGGCAGCAAAACTTGGTGTCAGACCACACGAAACCTACGATTTGAAGATGACTTCCACGGAGAACGTGGAGGAGGTTGACGTGAAAGACATCAACCCATTAAAACGTCATATGAGCTGACGACTTTTCATTCATTACGATCTACTTCTCACTTGTTATGCCTCAGATTCACATTAACGTATCTTCTTGTTTTTTTTACACCTGTTGATATGGTTGTTGTTCCTTCCCTAATCCAAAGTTGACTCTGGTCACTTTCATAGACTCTTCGTTTTCCCCGGCAATGTTTTTTATAGCGGCTTTCATTCTATCGTTCTATTTAATTTACTGGAAATACTTCATTGCGATATCGATGTAATAATTATGTGCTGTTGCCACCCTAGATGTATTTGTCTTGTTAGATCCCTTAACTCCATACCTTCGGTCACCTTCTAGAAAGCCCGATATCGGGGTTGGACTTTTTATATTTGAGACACTGCCACACCAGTCACCAGGCTTGATTAATACGATCAAGATTTGGAAACACATTCAAAGAACGTCCTGGAATTCAAAAAGTCTTTAAATTTGTCGAGATTAAAAGGCCATCATCTAGGTCCGTCCCCACTCTGCCGGTTACTCTTTCCGCGCGTGTGCATACCGCAGTTTTTTTCCGAAAATCTATAAAAGCCAACGGCCATCCCTCATCGCCACCGAACGAGCTTTAATTTAGTGTTCCTCACCACACAAACAAACTCTTATACAACACTCACAATGGCTAGAAGAACAGGTTCCTCCCGTCCAGTAATGCGTTCTGCTCCTGCTCCAACGCAGCACAGATCCGCACACACCGCTGCTGCTCCACCACCACCAGCTTCTACTGCATACTCCCAGCCACAAACCCAGTCCTCCCAGCCGGGTCTCTTTGCCAACATGGCATCCACCGCTGCTGGTGTTGCTGTTGGTTCTGCTGTTGGACACACAATTGGTGCTGGTCTCACATCCGTGTTTGGTGGCTCCTCCGCCCCAGCTGCTCCGGTTGAGGCCGCTCCACCGGCTCAGCTACAGAGCCAGTCATACCAGCAACAGGGTGCAGCACAGTGTGATGTTGACGCTAGAAACTTCACAAGATGTCTTTCTGAGAACGACGGAAACATGCAGATTTGTGACTACTACCTCCAGCAGTTGAAGGCTTGCCAGGAGGCTTCTCGTCAGTACTAAGCACTAAGCACCAACCAGCGTGTTTTTTCCGCTTGTTTTCTATGCATTGTTAATCCTCATATGTCACCGAAGTAATATAATAGACATCTGTATATACACATTCATACATCATTAAAAAAAAAGGGTATCTTATAACATCCGAGTCGTAGCCTTGAGACGATGATGCTCATCTCGTCAGTATTGACTCCGCCGACGCCCACGAGGACCCCGGAATCGGATCCGGCCAATCAGAGCGCACACAGGCCGAGTTATGTAAGCACTTGAGAAATGAATAGCAGTGTGTACCTTGAATTATCCCATGAAATCAAATCAATTCTATTAATTTAGAACTATAAATATTGTCCTTTCTACTACCGTTCAACTGTATTCCTCAATAACACCGACAGTCTTGGTGTAGGTACCGACAGGTTTATACTTGACCTCATCGAAGGCAAACGCAGACGGTCCTCCAATTTCTAGTCCTTTCTTACTAGTCCAGTAGTCAGATGGTGCAATAGCGAGCACACATACTGCCAATCCGTACTTGTAGTCAGGTGTCCCCACTGCCTCACCGGTTTCGGAGTCGAGAACACAGATGAGATCTGGCACAGAGGCAACAACCTCATCACCAATCATCGCCAGCAAGTTCTCATTCTGGAACGGAATACGCATCGTTTCCTTCTCCAAAGATTCAATTACAACCTCACCAAACACATATCCCTTTTGAACTTTCTTCTCAATTCCAACGATCTTACCTTCAAACAACTGTTTAGCAGACGTTGGCTTAACGGCTTCTTGAATACACTGCGCCACATTTGAGAGATTCGACTTCTGCTTTGCAATACTGACAGCCCTCCCAATGCGCCATGCAAGTGACAAACTATTCTTGATGGCCATGGAGTGCACATTGTCAAGGGCACACACAAGTCCAACGTAGATTCCCAGCTCAGAAAGTGCAGAACGGATCAAGTTCTCAGCTGCCTTGTTAGAATTCGTACGCTTGACGAGTACGTCGTTACCATTACCATCACTGAATGCACATGGTGAGTAACATGGTTTATCACTCATAACAACAGGTGTGATTTGCCATATCATTGGATATGCCCTCCCCATGAGGTCACAATCGATAACTCTTTTACCAAGTTCAGCGCCCAGTAACAACGCCTGGAAGCCATTACCGCCTCCGATCTCAAGCGAGACAACAGTGTCAACATCACCAGGATTCAGTAACTGATAAGCCGTGGTGACTTCTGAACCTTGAATACGTTCACTAGCAACAGTAGGTGATCCGACAAAGCCAACAAATATGGATTGGGTCGACTCAGAGATGTCTTCGGGATCAACAACAGTCATCTTGTAACCTTGAGAAATCAAGTTTCTTGCAATAAGATATTGTGGGTATGGGTCACCACCTCCACCACAACCGAGTATGTATGTTCCAATTCTGAGAAACTCCAAATCAGTCTCAGTTAGTACCCACTCTCTATTAACAACAGTTGGTTTATAGTCTTCGTAGTTGACCTCAACCTCATCTGACTCGCGGCCAAGAGCATCTTTCGAAATGGCTTCTTCAATCAATTCATCATCAGAGACAATACCAATTTCTGTGGACTCTAATGATCTCAGCTTGCTATAATCAACATCAGCGACAACTTTTACTTCAAACTTGTGCATGTTCACATATGGCAATTCCTCTGATGCGATGTCGACAACAGTAACAGACTCGCTGCTTGCGCCATTCTTGACAGCCTTCTCGTGAGCCTCTTCCTTTAACTTTTCAACAATACTCTCTTTCTCCTCTGGTTTGCCAAAAGCCTGTGCAACAGCACTTATCTTCCCAATGGCGGCACCGATGGCGTTTGCAACTTGGAAATACTCTGGTCTCCAAACTTGTGAAGCACCTCTGATCTTATTCGGCAAGATGAATGAACCACCACCAACAAGTAGTACAGGGATATCTTCAGGAGATGTTTTCATTCTGTCAATGACTTTCTCAATCATTTCTAATACAACAGCAGAATAGGCACCCACAGCGTCTCTTGAGACTTTACCACGGACGAGTTCCTTATCACCAATAGCATAGATTGGATTATTAGGATTGCCTTCACCTTGCAATTCACTCCAAACAGCAATGTCTGATGCTGTTAAAACGTCACCGCCACCAACAAGAGATCTTGAGAAGTCATTACCGACAGAGTCTGGCCCAACAGCAACAGCTCCATCCTGCACACGAACAATAGAGCCACCACCTAGACCAATGCTCTCCGTCTGTGGCATCGCCAACCTGGTCTTAACGCCACCAATGAATGAAAATGATGAAGTCTTTCTAGGATATCCATTGGACAAAAGAAGACCAACATCAGTGGTTGTACCACCAACGTCAACAACGATAATCTTCTGGTCAGCTAGGTTGGTGTCGTGAGCAGAATTGACGAGGAAGGCAGCTCCTCTCATTGAATTGGTTGTTCCAGATGAGAACGTCTTAATTGGGGTGTTCAGTGCCTCTGAGACTGTCAAGACGGTTCCATCATTCTGTGTGAGAAGAATCGGAGCGCTAATACCTGTGCTTTTGACAGCCTGTGCAAACGTGCGGATGATTCTGTTGGCAAACCTCTTGACTGATGCATTAAGAATGGCGAGGTTCTCACGCTCCAGAATTCCAATGCCACTAAGATCATGCGAGGGAACGATGATTGCTTGAGGCAGTTCTTCCTTGAGTATTTCTGCGACTCGAAGTTCCTGGCTGGGGAAGACGGGAGAAAAGATACCTGACACAACCACAGCGTTGATACCCAGTGCACGAATTTCTTTGGCCTTCTTTCTCACATCCGACTCATCGATGGGACTAATCTCATTCCCATCCACATGGAATCCACCTTCTAGAAATGACGTGTAACCGTTCAACAGTGTCTTAAGGTCTGGTGGGAAGTCAGAGAATGGCGGGACTGTGTGAGAGTATGGCCCGCACAATCTAAGCACAGCGACTCTCTCGAGCCTCGATCTGTCTCTTTCCACAATAGCATTAATGAAATGTGTTGTTCCGATGGTCACGGAGAGCACATGCTCCTTCTTATGTGTACCTGTAGTGAATAGCTGCTCGATCGAGTCTTTGATACCCTTGGAGACATTTGGTGAGGTCACCTGTTTGTTCCAGCTCACAACGGTGCTGGATCCACCTGACGGCTCAAGCAGCACAGAGTCTGTGTTTGTGCCACCAACGTCAATACCAACAAGATATTTTGGCATCTTCGGATATGTTATGGCCTTCAAAGACGGCGAATCAGTTGCATTCTTGGTGCTTGAGAGGTGTTTAAGTACTTCTGATTTTGCGCTCTTGGAACTTTGGGTGGAGAAGGTATGTGCGTGTGCGGTAGTCCCAAAAAGGCAACTTCCGCTACAAGGGTCTGGATGCTTGACTGCGGGCAGAATGGTTAAAACTACATCTATAGCGGCCTCTGTCTGTCTATTACAGTAATGTTTTTAGCTTCATAGATGCTCTTCTTCAATACTTCCAGGACAGTTAGAGAAAAGATCGGCCTGGTCCTCATAACGTGCACCACAATAGAAGCAATAGTTGTAGTCAGACCTTAGGTGTGCATTTAGTCGTTCTATCTTCTTCTCCAATGGCTGTGCCTCAAACATTTCCAGTTCGACATCCTTCTCATCCTCAGCGTCCGAATGATCATCATTATCGTTCCGTTCTTCACCCTCTTTGACATCCGAAAGCCTCTCATTCTCTCTCTTCTTTCTGATAGCTTCCTGTACAAATGCCACATATCCCCTCCACATCACATTTAGATCCTTTAGATGAATCTTTTCGATATCAGTTAAGTCACCATTTTCAAATTCAAAACAATATTTTTGCATCTTTCTCAGAGTTCTCTCCAGCTTAGCTTGTGCATTCTTCTCTTGCGTTCTCTTCTTGAATTCATCTTCAGCTTCCTCCTGTTTGACAATATTTTCCTCCTCTTTTACAGCTTCTGTCTTCATCCCAATACCACCCTTATTGCCTCTCGGTACCACGATAATAGGTTCTAGCAAAGCATCCTTATTCTGGCTATCTTTCCCCAAAGTATCACCGACTTTAAAACCCATCTTCTCCATCATCTTGAGACCTTTGGATTTGATGGGCACATTCGGTACTGGTATCATTACAGATTGAGACTCTTGATTATCCATTTGCACTAATTGCCCGAAAAGTGATGTTTTGAGCTGTGTCATTTTGTCAAGCTTCGGACTCTTTTGCTCTCGTGAACGCTCATCCAACCTCTCGGAAGAACTTGAGTTCACAACATCCTTAATGTCCATACTCAGATAATCATCTTCATTGTCAGCGTTGTCTATTACTTCGTCAGGTATCCGTAATGACTGAGGGTTATATGCTGCATTCTGATCGATTTCCAGCAATGTCCTTGGTCTGAATATAGCCTTGGGCACTTTTGCTCTTTTCACAGGTTGAACTGGTAAGCTGTCCTCCTCTCCTTCAGATGCGTCTTCAAATCCTAAAAGTGCTCGCTTTGATTTGGGGTCATCTACCATTGTTATTGGGGCTCTGTGGTGTGCTGTGTTGTGCTCCGCAGCATTGTTATACGTTATGGGTTGACTTCTATGGCTCGTTTTCGTAGCAGAACCCCGAAGCCCGACGCCGTAAAGTCCGACTATACGCGGTTCAGTCTATCGAAGAACACTACATTGACCTTATTCACCTAACATGCAATCAATAGCTTAATCATTTCCCTTGCAATATTTTCCACAGTCTGTGATTTTCACCAATCAGATACGTCAAAGTTCTCTTCTTGAACCCTTCCTTTCCTAACCAATGCAACTGATCTATTACATCTTCCAACAGAATAGCCTTGCCAGCACTGATACTATAGCCAAGTCCAGGGTGAAGAAGATTAACACAATGTATGTGGAAATGGTAGTAACTTGGGTGGTAGTGCACGAATAATCTCAATTGATCAGGGTTAGCGGTTTTATATTTTTTGCACACCACCTCCTTAATGGTGTCGGCTATTCCTTGTAACCACTCAACATGGGTGACATTCAGGTCTCTCACAGATCTAATCTCATTTCCCTTGTTTACTATAGCTGTCAGATAGAGCTGTTCCATGTTGATGCCATCCCACTTCATATCGGGTGTTAGAACAAACCCATCATCACTGTCATCTCGATATATGACCCTGTCAGCTTCAGCACCTTCATACAAGATATTTCTTACCCATTGCAGTCTATCACCAGTCTGAGTCTCTATGAAGGGCAGCACAAGTTCCTCATACATCTCTGGAGTTTCGGAAACCAGATGCGATTCCTGACGAGTGTACTTGTTAATGTGGGCCTCAGTAGCTGGGAAAATAAGATTGATCTTGACGTCTGCATCATTTGGAAGAGATGAGGCCGTAGTTCCAAGCCCCCACTGGTATATGTCGTTTGAACCAACAACCATCACGTCTTGGACTATTCTTGACATTAAGGCAGAAAGGGAATCCATATTGAAATGCGCTCTCTCCAATCTGATGATGGCAGGCTCATTGTTGATAGTGCCGAGTAGAGCCACTTCCTTCGTCTGTGTATCCGACTCCAAGAGCTTCTCAAATTGAAACTTCCTCATAAGCTCAGGTAATGACATTTTGTTCTGTTTTCTTTTCTGTTTTTAGCTTCCAAGGAATACGAAGGTAATGGGTATGAGATGATCCATCGCAAGTTGAGCACCCTCAGATCCTAAATGGTCCGCTCCGGCAGTCGCGACTCGCAACAGGCGGTTTCACGAATTACACGCCTCGCGCCTCACGATCCGCAGCTCGGACTTTTTTTGCGGACTAATTGCCAAGACGACGCAGCGAAGAAGGTCAGAAAATAGCAGTATAACAACATGCTTTGGAAACCCCGTCTCTCCCTTTGATTCAGTGAATTTTTGATCTCCGTAGAGAAAGGAATATCGTCGAGGTTATGTACTGCTTATTGCAAGAGTGTCGTCATTGTGGGGGCTTACCTGGAACATGCTTACGGTCTTGCCCAGCATGTACTAAGCGGCATTACTGCTCCCATCCTGAGCAGTGGATTACAGGACGTGACAGGCTGCATACAGTGTGATGCAGCGTGATTTGAAATATGCGCGGCAAACGATTTCACAGTAGAAACGCACAGAACGCGCATGCGAGTACATACCACGGTCCTCGGGAGTCGGGACAGCCACGCGCGTTGCCTTCTCGCCCACCATTCCAGCTTGGACAAGGTATATGGCGGCAATCTCTCCTGGGATTCGGCCAGGAAGAGACGAGTTGGCCTGTTTCACAGAGATCAAACGGTCTTGAAGGTAAATTACCACTGTACTCCAGAGGAAAGTGCAGGATATATGGTTCCACACTTCTGGTAGAATCTACCTTAGCCTCCTTCACGTACAAACTGTGAAATAACATGCCATCCTGTTGGTCGCTGTCCGACTTGATTCAAACTTTAAATCCAACTGAAATAGAGGGGGAGAGAGGGCAGTGTCATAGGTAGGTAAGTACAACAACCACCGGACGCGTAGTGATATTTTGAACTTGTCACATGCCCACTTAGAATCTCTAAATGGTTCTTGCTTAACGTGGTTGTAACTTACAACAACACTCGCATTTCCACACTCGCAACAACCTTTCATGCTCGCACAAACTGAACTAATTGTAAGATATTATAGACAACCAACGCAAATTTTATACCGATCTACAAATAGGTTTATGATAAGATGTACGCCCGAATTTCATCCTGCCAGGTTTGTTAACTTTTAATCTGGACCTGTTCCTATCTCATAAGATAGTGACTCTAATCTAGAACTGAGGCCATAACGTAGCACTACCCAGATGACATTCTCTATTGGGTACCACATGACGAACACTAGAGTCATGGCAGAGGCAATATTTGGCATCTTATACCGCTACTGCTGCTGCTGTATCGTGGTTGACGGTGAAGTTGCAAGTTGCAACTTGATCTAAAATCTTGCACCGTGAACTGCGCGCACTGCGCGCGAGCACCCAACAACCCATCATCTGACGCGTACGCAAGGATTGAGCGGGGCTTGGTACTTTGCTTGATAATGCAGCGGTTTGTGTCATTCTGAGCAAATATTCCCTATGAAATTGCAACATCTTTACTGGGCTGGCCTAACAGTTAGTCTGCCTGGAAATCTTGTTTTTGTCGAGCCTGTTTGTACAGAGTAGAAGGTGAAAGACCGGCAAAAGCCTAATTCTTCTTTGCTTTCGCGGGAAGCAAGCTCTCGTGCAGTAATTAGCATATAGAAACTCGCATATTACTCTCCATGTATGCATGATGTGGTGTAACACATACATGCAAGCTGTATGTTACAACACATTCGCGGCAAGGAGAGACATGCCCCCTGGGTAAGGCAGCGCAGCCAGGCATTGGTTGGGACCTGGGGCGCAAATCCTAAGCAACCCCCACCACCCACCACACAATTGAAACAGCCCTTAAAACAAGGCATGCCGATCACGCTTGCCAACCAAAGTGTGGATTCAGAAAAGTTTTACAAGAAGCACAAGTCTTCACCGCATAAAGTTCAAATCCATTCAGCAGTACAAGAACCCGGATCTGTGTGTATGCAGCGTAATGTACATAGAGAATCTTCAAAGAGCGCAGAAATAAAAGCCAGAATGCCGAATAGGACGAGCTGCCTACAGGTTGAACTTTAACGGTTCTGCAACCTACTACGTACCGCATTCATCTTGCGCTTGCTTGTTAGAACTGAAACCGTGGCCTCCTGCCCCCCTTTTTTGTATGGCATGATGCAGTAAGGTATAGACATTTTGTACTGCCTGGTCGAGGTCGTGGTAGTGTCTTCTTCGGCTCATTCCTAGTTTGGCCAGTTCTTCTCCTGCGATTTGGCCATATGGCCTACCCCGAAAGGCGAGCGACAAGTGTGTGGTGCCGGCACTGCCGTGCTCGCGAAGAAGCCGGTCTTTAAAGGTTCCAAAGTTCCTTCCATGGAAGGTGAGTCAGATTATGATGCGGAGTGGTATAAAAATTTTTGCTGGAGGAAAGTTAAGACCACCCTGGAACTACGCAGGTAATGCTATGCATGCCGAGCAGGGAGGCTGAATTTACAATTCTAAGTTCCCAAGCTCGTGAGTGAGAAGCGGCAGATTCGCTGTCTGGAAGTTGCAGGCAATTTCCACAGATCTTTGCTGCCCCATGCGATGTGTATTTTCGCGAGCCCCAAATTACGAAATCGATCTGTAGGGCATAATCCCGGGCAGGCGGTATGTGCACAGTGCACTTTAGGCCGCGGCCTATTTTGGAACATGGCCACAAAAGCTCGTTGCTGGTCTGCTCTATGCAGCTTCTACCGGGGTGGTGTGCATCAAAAGCAAACCATCACCATGTTATCGTGATTCAGTTGTGAGTAGTCAGAAGGTTACCAGGATCTATTTTCCTCTCTCTTGCTGCGGCAAGCACAGCGTCCACTTGCAAGCCACAAAAGGGTGACTTGTCCTTGTGGAAATATTTAGAATAGAGAAGAGTAGAAACGCTCCATTTCTTTACACACCTGACACATAGCGCACCGAAATGTGACTAAGGTTAGAAGGAGTAGCCTATTGTGCACAGAAGCTTCCCCTAGTGTTTAATGTACTCGTTAACGCTTCATCACAATGAGAACTTTGAGGCATATCCCTTACTAGGCAGTCTGGCAGTCTCCACCCTCCACTATCAACTATCAACCTGCATTACACAACAACAAGCTTCTGGTCAATCTTACTCTGCAATGTATTGCCGGGGTCTACATGCAATACATTTCAAGGATCCGCTTATGACGTCGTATATTATGGTAACACACTTTATTGTGAGCTCGTGTCTGTATGAGTTAGGTCTGGAGTTGGATGTCCCCTGAAGATGGATCAGTTTTGATAGACAATCGGATGATCATTGATCATAACATATGTGCTCAGTATGCCGTTGACGAATAAAAAAAGAGGTGTTTTATTAGCATGAAAGATTTGCAAGTGTCTCTCTTTTTCTTTTTTGGTTTCTGCAGAACAAGGAATACTAAGTCAAGAATGGTTCCGATCTCGCCGTTAGAGGGAACTCTCGGTTATCCAATTCAGATAAGTTTGAATTAGAAAAGTAATGTCGTGTCAGGGTTAATTCGTATTGCCGCCACTGTACATGAATATAACTTCTGCGATACGCTACGCTCCCCCTATCAGTTCAGCTGTTTACAGTTCACGATATCTCAACCAGCAGAAGATGATAATGAACATTGAATCAGTGATCAACTAGAACCTTTGTACATGATTTACACAGCTTTTAACTAATCAGATCTTACTTATAAAGACGTCATACTTGACGACCGAAATACATTCGGATGTCCTACTATTGATCCGTGACCTAGCCGCATTCAAACATTCTTGAGCCATGATCCATCTGAGCACTCACATGGTTTACTCTGTACCTCTGTCAACTTCCGGCAAATTGTAATCACTCTCAGAATGATGACGTTTCAAAGGTGTTACAATAAACGGGACATTCTTGTGGAGATTAGCGTAATCCTGTATTCCCGAAAGTGGTCATTGCGCGGGATTCAAGTTCCAAATGTGTGCTTGAAGGAAGGAAACCATGGCAGCACCAGCTTTCTTTACTACAACTGCCGCTTTCTCCAGAATTAGGACATTTGAACGGTTAACATGCTCGTAGAGCCAACGCTCGACTTACGAATGTGAGCCAATCGAGTCATAGAATATGTAGGAAATGGAAAGAATGGTGTTATTATCCATCACCAAAGCTTCCCCTGTTAAATTCCCGCGAAGTACAAACAACATACATACATCAAGCTGCCTACGCATGACGAAGGACTCTTTCGGCATTTAGTATCGTAGACCCTGGGCCGATAACCGAGATTAACCACACGCTTAATGCAAGTAGAGTGAGGCCAGGAAACTGTAACATCACCAGAGTTGGTTGCAATTTGCAAACATCTATGATTCTATAGGAGATCAAAAATACCTTACAGAAGGCGCGCTCGCATGGGTAGATCAAACGATCAAACTGCCTGAGTTATGAATCAAGTATATTCGCGCAAGTTATGGTATGCGCTCTTTCTTCGTCGTGGAGAAAATCACGGACATATGATCAATAGTCGAGATGGGTCGAGCAATTGGTAGGGGTAGGAATTTGGGAGGATTGAACACCAATACACCAATATTGGTCCTGGCCGCATCCTACGATATGGGCTGGATGCAGAGGCTAGAAGAGCGAATACCAAAGGCTGTAGGTAGTCGTTTCATGTCGATGCAGATTTGATGTATGTCTCCCTTTCTTTCTAGTTTCCCGCTGCAAAGTTAAAGGCAAACATAGCCCGCCGGCAGCTGCCCTCCTAAGTTCGCAGGCAGATGATGCGCGAGGTGTGGACGACGGCGCGACGCCCGCTCTTCGATACCGCCAACTCCCCTTTCTGTGCCAGTGCTAGAGCTTAGGACGGAGTCGGACCAGGCTGTCCGCATCGACCTATGCGCCAGCTTTAAAGGGAGCATGTGGCTGCGGGCCTTGTGCAGCAAGGAACCAAATAATGCAGGCACTGGCATATTCAGGTTGGCAAACTTTCGGAAGCCATCGTAAACAAAACAGGCGGACCGCATGCATGGCATTGCATATATGTTGGAAGCTGCAGATAGAACCCCAAGCATATGCGATATTTGCAACGTCCACTCTTCGTCCATTTTCTTAGACAAAAGTGATATCCCCCCTTCCTTTCTTCTTCCTTTACATACCACCGTCTATCATATCAGAACACACTTCTCCAGGAGTACACCGACATTGAATATCCCTTGATTGTATTACTCTTACGCCCTGATAACGCTTCCAGCCAGACGAACAGAACGAATCCTCCCGTGACCCTAGCAAGAAACGGAACAGAAACTAGCCACACGTCACTCTACACAGTACCTGCCAACATGGCCAAACATTCACTTTCGCCTATTCAGAACCCAACATCCAAGCGGCCTACACAGGGCCCTTCAGAATCCACGGAATATGCTATTGCTACGTCGTCAACATGGTTCGCCATTGGCCAGTGCGCACTGACACTCGACCTGGAACAGCTTGCCCTACGAGCTTTTGAGGCTGCGCTTCGCCACACACCAGACCACGTCGACTCACTCTGCAATCTCTGCAAGATATTAGGCAAATCCAACAAGCAACAGCCTGTTGATATTCTTCTCTCTGCATTTTCCCGCTATCCACAACTCAACAATGAACCACTACTGTGGAAGGAGCTGGCCGAATCACATCTCGCTTTGGAACAGTTTGAGCAAGCACATCAGGCTATTAGCAGAGCATTGGCAATCCGCCAAAACGACCCAGAACTACTATTAGTTGCTGCTCGTGCCCTTGAATCTCTCAACCCATCGCATGCACAACACACATATCAAACTGTGCTCTCTATGATATCCGCTCAGAAGCAAGGCCCAAAGGAGTATGACATTGCACGCGAGTGCCACTATAGACTTGGTGTTCTTGCTGCTGGTGTTGGCAACTGGAAAAATGCTATTACCGATTTCCAGGCTGCTATTTCATTTGCCTTGCAATGCAATGCAGAGACTGAATTGTTGTGGTGTACGCTTGCCAATGCCAGGGAGAGAACACAAGACATTGAAGGTGCACTCCAGGTGTGCCAGGATGCTCTTCAAGTTGTTGGTTTCCAACGCAGAATCTCTATTATGACAGCCTACCTATCGATGATCCCAAGAAAAAACCAATTTGTGGACCCAGAGTATGCCATATCTCTTCTCTCTCCACTTGTGGTAACGGAGAAAAATGACGATTTGGACTGCTTGGCTTGGTATTTGCTTGGTAAAGCTCACACGATGAACAACAACCCACGTCAGGCTTATGATGCATTCCAATGTGCTTTGAAGAAGGGTAAATCATCACCATTGCCATGGCTTGCCGTGGGAGCTCTATACTTGAAGATGGGTCAGTTACCGGATGCACTTGCTGCTTATTCACAAGCAGCTAGTCTTTTTGTTGATGATGGCTCCCAGATCAGCGCAATTGCAAGTGCAGCTGCATGGGATGGACTTGCCTGTGTTTATGAGCGTTGTGATGACCAGGCCAACGATGCTGCAGACGCGCATGCTAGAGCTGCTAGCTGTTATAGAGCTGCTGATGACATGAGGGCTGCCACACAAGCTGAACAACGGGCACATTCTTTACAGGCTGCATCTCGTGGCGAGGCGCCCGTGCCTTCCCTGAGACCTATTCCTGAGACATCACCTGTATTGTTAAGAAACATGGTGATGTGTGCCATGGAATCAAAGCCAGTACCAGACACGGAAGTGCAGGAATCCAAACAGTTCCACCACCTTCCCCTTCCAAAGAGATCTCTTGCTGGTGGTAGCAACTCCCGCTCGCCTACTGAGAAGGGTACACCACAGCACAGACAGAATCCTCCTTTGCACGTTTCACCGTTGCAAGCACAACAACCACCACAGCAGCAGCAACAGCAGCAACTACAACAGCAACAGCATCCACCACTTCCACAACCACCACAACCGCTTCCACAGCAACAACGTCCGCAACCGCCAATTGCTATTCAGACTCCACAACAACCTCCCCAAATGCAGTATCCGCCGCAGTTACAACCGCCTATGCAACCATTACAACAAATGCAGTACTACCCTCCTCCTGGAGTTGTTTGGAGATGAACAAGGAGATACGAATACTAGGCTTGTTAGCTTGGAGTTTACGACTTGCAAATCATGTTTATTGAATGTAGAATGCGTGATTTGTGGAAAGGCAATGATGTAGTCCTTCACTAGCATTATTTGTAGCGGGGAGAATCACGTTTCACAGACATGTCCCCCAATGTACGCAATTTATTCGAGTGTGTTATTGTGTGCGTGCGCCGTAGTTGTCACTGGTAGTTGGCTAGAATCTATATATAACCATGTATTAAATATAGAGTCTCAGCCAGGGGAATGGGATGGCTCCTCGATACATTGAGACCAGCCGACTAGTGGACCAGTTAAGACTACGCATGGGACCGTTTGTCAGCTTTAGAACACAGCCAAAACGTCTAGAAACGGTTACACCTCTTGATAAGCGCAGGAATCGAATCACTCAATGATCAAAGATGTGTGTGAGACATGGCTCAGACGTTGCTCCAGTTAGGGGAAACCTTTAACCGGGTGGTGGGGTGGTGGGGGTCGAGTGGTGGAGTGCTGGTCATGAAGCCAAAAGTGCTGGCTGCTGATTCGTGCAATTGGTGTACTACTGAGGGAGCGATCAATTAGCAGAGCATCTGATCAGTGGGGCTAGAAGCAGCAGCAGATTGGGCCATTGGTGGGATCGACAGTCAGAGGGAACATTAAAAAAAAAGAAAAAAAAAACGTTGATGCAGATTAATGCCGATTCACCAAAGAATGTGGCTTTTCTCTGCTGTTCTAGATCCGGGTGAGCACTAAGTGGAGTACTCTTGTACGGTGTACTTGGAAGTTGGATCTTTCTTGTAGTAGCTGCTTACAGCTTGGAAGGCATCAGTGGTGGTGATCTTCGCTTTCTTCCTTTTTCCCCCTTCGCAGCCACCGCTTTTGCCTGCTGCTTTGGGCGACTGACGCGTTTGGCGCGTACGCGAAATTGCGCGCATCACTCTGCCTCTGCCTCTGCGCGCCCCTGGGCCCTGGCCCCTGGCTAGCCGAAAGGGGCAATTGGCAATTGGCAAAGGTGCACAATACGCGCCAATGGCCCCAATAGGGCAAGACCGTCTGCCCTTTGGCGCAAACAGTGCTGGACCAGCACATAAGACGGGGAGCATAGAAAGGAGGAGGGAAGGCAACGAAGGAACGGGCGATGACGCGCTTTGTTTCGGTAGTTTACACCTCCTTCAACAGTCGCAAACTTTTCGTGTTTTACTTGTTACATATAACGGACGCTGCACGCCCACACCCACCATCACGTCTCTCTGTCGCCGACTTACACCTCTACTTCAAGTTTGCATTTGCCAAAAGACAGAGTCGAAAGTTAGTCTCAACAAAGCTCGTACCCTTGACTTCTAAATAGATTGAGAAGAGCCCAATTGAAGAGTTGATACAGCAACATGATGCACACAACGAAACCAACTGCCAACACAGTCGACGGGAAGCAAAAGAAGAAACTTTGGTCCAACCCATTCGCCAGAGCGTCCAAGAGACCCACACGCGACTCTAGACCTTCGAGTATTTGCTCTGTCTCTCTGGTCAACACAACTGGTACGATCTCAAGATCTCAGTCACAAAAGTCCACAAGCTCAACAACTACACAGGCTGCCGACACAACAGCGAGAAAGAGAAGCTCTCTGATGGCTGGCGGTAACGATAGGGTAAAACCGGTGTCGAGACACTCGTCATACATTGGATTTGGTGTTCTGAAAGTCGACACCTCCACTGTTACGGACCCAAAGGAACTTGAGTTTTACAACCAACTGCTAGCAGGATTTAGCAGTCGTGACGATACCATCACCGAGGAAGCTGAAGAAGACATCACAGATATATCCCTTTGCTCTGTCTCCCAAGCAAGCGATGAGGTAAACTCGAGTTATACACCAGCGACGGCAAAATCAAGAACATCGAGTATGTGTAACGTGAAACCGTCTCTGGCGATTCAACCACAAAAGACTGATTCTCTTTCGTCTGCATTGGAGGATTATCAGATCTTCACTAAGCGTACCAGCTTGTTGATCACGCCAACAACGCCAATCTTCCCGACAACGAAGAAGACAGAAGAACCTCAGATGTCATCCTCCAACTCGATACCGTCTCTGGCCTCGTTAGATACTGTGGAATCCGAGTTGAGCGTGATGAAAGTCTCAAACTCGATATGGGTTGGGTTTGCAGATGACGAGAACTGCTCTGGGTGTGATGCTCTTGATGGGTTTGAAGCAGATGCACTATTTCACGACAAGGAAGACACTTTCTTTAGACCGCTGTTGAATTCGTCACACAAGACCGTACACAGAACGTCACTTATATTTGTCTGAATTGAATTTTACGAAACAGGAATACAACTACACTCCTTTAGATTATGAATTAATGCTTTACACGGGATGAACAAGGGTGTAGATCCACAGTGCCACGTACGATCCACGCGATCTGCATATGACCATCTCTCAGAAGTCATAGACCTACATCCTGCACAGCGAGTAGCCATTCCACCCCTTCCATCGAGCCGTCTCTAGCCATAATAGTGATTCTAAATTTCTAGGCTTCCAACTATTTCCACAGATTTCTAGAAAGAAAGTGTGCGTTATTTTGAGTGTGAATTGTGGAACAAAAGGGGTTCGGTACCCGGCGGCTATTTTCCAACGGAACCCCGGATAATGCAAAATGTGCCACAAAAAATAAAAAAAAAAAAAAAAAAAAGACACAATGCAGTGTGCACGTCACTTTTTCCCTTTGTTTCCATTTTGTTCCGCGCCACATATGTGGTGCCGGGTCTCTGGAAACTTCTAACCAGTCCAGAACACCATAGAGTGCTTCACACAACGTGATCCTGTCGCTCCAACCGGGTAGGAAATCAACTCGAAATTTCTGGAAACTGTCCATGTTGAATTGTAGTTGGCACACACCTCTCGGGTATATAAGGAGGTGTTGCTCTCCTCTTTTACCATGACCTTTGAGTCTAGTCTTGCAAACCAAGAACAACTACAAACAGTTCAATTCACTACTTCGCAACACAAATCGTATAACAATGGCTTTCAACTCATTCAACGCTCCATTCTGGGACTTCTTTGACAACATCAATGACGAAGTCGCCCAGTTCAACAGACTTCTTGAGAACAGCGGCTTCGACAACAGAGTCAGAGTGGCTCCTTCCAACAAGGCTGTGACGGAGAAGGGCGAGACTTCGAACCAAGTTGCTAAGAAGCAGCGCAACAATGCCAACTCTTTGGCATTCCCTTCTTTGTTTGATGCTTCATTCTTCAACTCGGACAACAGCGTTGTTCCACCAGTTGACATCTTGGATAACGAGAACGACTACGAGCTTCATGTCTCAATTCCTGGCGCTAAGAAGGATGACATCAAGTTGGACTTCAACCCAGAGAAGAACGAGGTTGTCGTCTCTGGTGAAATTGGTGGTCACAACGAGGAGGCTTCCAAGAACTTGAAGTTGCAAGAGCGTCGCTTTGGTAAGTTTGAGCGTCGCATTACTCTTCCAACATCTGCTAAGTTGGACGAGGAGAACATCAAGGCCAACTACACCAACGGTGTTTTGACCTTGAAGGTTCCAAAGCTGAAGGACGCCCCAAGCACATCCAGAAGAATCGAGATCACTTCAAGTGAGTCCTGGGAATCTGACGAGGGCAAGAGTGCTTGATTAAGTGTTCCAGTGTTCCTCGATTCCATATGATCAACTCCAGGTCTGGTTATTTATGGAGTTAGCCTTCACTTCTGACTTTTCCTTTTTTAACCCTTATTTGATATTGCTAATAAAAGAATAGCTCTTAACATCGACTTGTAGAATTGCATTAACATAGACACAAGGCATTAGATCTAACACCTCCACACGCATGTTGCACTTCACAATCTCGAAAGAGGATAGTAGAGATGTCCAGGTGTACACTTTTAGTGACTGCTCTTTGGGGAATCCGATATCCGAGGGTATTCTGCACGCACAAATGACGACTCAAGCCCAATCTGCGCACGTGATGTTGCCCCCGATTTCGCGATTTTTCACACTGTGCGCTTTGATACTGGAAAATTTTTGAGTGAATGCGGTGTCAACACACACAACTTGATGGGAAGTGGTTTCTCTTCATCAAAGAATAGTCTGCGAACTTACGCTTAAAAGTGATTATTCTATCAACTACACAATAAAATGAAGTACTTGGCTGCTTACTTGTTGCTTGTTCAGGGTGGTAACGCCTCCCCAGCTGTCGCTGACATCAAGGCTGTTCTCGAGACCGTTGGTGTTGATGCCGAGGAGTCCAGAATCTCCGCTTTGTTGGAGTCTCTCCAGGGTAAGACCCTTGAGGAGGTTATTGCTGAGGGTAACACCAAGTTGGCTTCTGTCCCAACTGGTGGTGCTGCTGCTGCTTCCGCTGGTGGTGCTTCCGCTGGCGCTGCTGCTGATGAGGCCGCTGTCGAGGAGGAGGAAGAGGCTAAGGAGGAGTCCGATGATGACATGGGCTTCGGTTTGTTCGACTAAACTGTCTGCTGAATTGCTGGTGTTTTGAAAACAATAAACTTTGCATTAATCCCCTTTATATGTGGAGTGTAGTTGTAGTGATAAGCCTACTGCGGCTCCTAGATCAGTTCTATGATTCGTATACCAAAACTGACTTTATCATTAGTACTTACACGACTCCAGTTTCAATGTACAAATAAAAGATATATCATTAAAGGTCATTAGACATTATTTGAATCTGGTCACAGATCAAACTGTAGGTTTGTCATTCATCGTGTTCCCGGAGAATCTCGACCAGCTTCTGCTTCTCAGCATCGGGCAGATTATTAATTTTCTCTAGATTAACCAGCAGTTTCACCATCTCTTTTCGTAACTCGTCCCGTCCAGCGATCGGTAAGTTCCTCTGTATGGTAGCACGACTTCCTATTCTTGCAGTCACCAGTTCTTTGTACTGATTTGCCAACTCGATCATCGTCTTGAGTTCCTCCATCTTCTCAATCTTTTCCATCAATTCCTCCCTTTTCTGATTGTATTCAACGTAATCGGCATCATCAACCTCGGAAAGGCCTTTCACTTGTTCCACAATGTCATCAAGAACATAAAGCTTGTAGTCAGTAGAAATATCCACTGGGACATCGATACCAACAATAGATTGAAGAGCATCACGTTTTTGTTGGGCCTCGTCCTCCCACAGTTGTTGAATCTGATCTGCAGCCTGAGCAATGGCCTGCTTAGAGAAGTTTTTTTGATAGTGTGATGATACCTTTGCATTAACTTTTGCTTGTTAGTACTCGACGCGTACAAGATGTAAACAATGACCACATCTCCTTTCCAACGCTGTAAGGTACTCACTTGTTTGTAGAGCTTGTCTCATGTCCCTTCTAGGGTAATCTTCGGTATCGAGCAGACGTTCAATCTTGGAATCAAGCTTAAAAGGTTTACTCAAAAGACGCACCTGCTCTTCAATGAACCGCGTCAGGGATAGGTAATTGTGGTCAGTCATGATGGTGATACAATAAACACGAGCAGGAACACCAAAAAAGAATATTACCTGATAATATGCAAAAGTCGCCTCTGTGCGTAGAAATACCTCTTGTCACGTAACCAGGTTAATCCTCCAAGATATCCGACGACGCTTACCCATCGTTTAATTGACAACGCTCACGGGTATACGCGCAACGTCATATTTCGTCACTCGCGACAGTGAGAATGAGGTCGCACCGCCAGGGACTTGGTGGGCGCCGAGGTCCAGGGATCAGGTCTGGTTTTCCCGCCAACTTTTGTTTACGCTATCCAACCTCATCATACGGAAGCAGCCTACAACGTTTGACTGATGTGTTTGGCATTCGCCATTGTGTCAAATGTATCAGGAAAGGGGTCGCTTAAGCTCACCGCATAGTTTAGTGTTCGACCTGTTTGGTGACGGAATAAGGAAGAACATGATCGTTCGTTTTAGTCTCCAACTAGGATTCTTCATATATCAAGCTCAAGAGGCTACTGTAGTCAGTTGTTATGGCTTGGCATCCGGGTCGTAACACAGAAACTCCAGCAAGACCAAAACCCAGTGCCCACCATACTCCTGCAAAGTGCAAAGTGGAGGAACAAGTACACACAATTTTATCATAGACGGCACCACTTTAGGCCTATTCGCCGTACAGTGCTAACCACTTCTGAACTGACAATTGTTGGTACTCAGACCTATTCTGCCATGAATGCTTGGAGAATTTCCTATACATACAAATGCTTGTTGGCATGCCGCTACCCAGATACAGATATTCCGAGTCATAAAGTATGTTATTATCTCATTGACATGGTTAGATGCGGAATACATTTCCGTTAGTTTTGCGATCATTGACATAAGAGTGACGCAGTGGAGAGTCGAGACTAGGTCATATGAGCACTTTGAACCCCACAAAGTAATAGATCGACAGGGTTCATTAGAGTCCACTCAATCAACATAGGGAATCTGGTTGACGGTTTTTACCGTCCTTCCTGCAGTTCATACACATACACCACAAGCAAAAGTGGCATGCAAAGAAAGAAAACTATACTCACTCGTTACAAACAACTCTTTCTGTTTCTCCAAATGGCTCGAGCCAAAACCTAGCTAGAAGAGGTTGACATTAAACCCACGTGATATGTACCAATAGACGCAATAAGCAGTGCGGTAGTCCTTAGGCCTAGGTGTCTAGGATATTGCAGAAGGCAATATTCGGAATCCTATTTTTTGTCACTTTTGAGAACTCTGATATGCGAGAAGACATCAACTAGTTTCCTGGCACCACCTCGTGTCTAAAACCCATCACACTATCCCATTGTACTATGATTCATGCGCAACCGGCCCGAAATACTGATGATTTGATAGAAACCTCTCTTTAGTCTGAAAGTATTGGTTCTTGTAATGGTTGAAATGCTATTTTGTGTCAATTCCCTAGGTCTCCAAAAGAGAATAGAAGTATACTATTATGCACCAACTGGTCTTGTATTCAGACAATGCACAACAACGACACAACCTTATTTTTTTTTGTTGGACTTTTGTTTCTTCTTGATTTAAAATAGAACGTGTCTTATGACTCAAGTTGCACTGCAGTCTGCAGTATTGTTTCGTCGAGGTTGATAGGGGACAGTAAACAATTTGAGACTATCCCAATTTGAGTCCTAATGAACTAGTTTAGAGACTGATCTAGGACAATATCTATACAACAGACAGCAGGGACTGTCTGCTCTCTGTTTCTCTGTGTTTAGGTCCAGAGTCCGAGACGTTGATGTCGGTATCAGTAAGTTGATCATTAGGAACCGCCGAACCGGGTCAAGTTAATAATGATGGCTATCACCGGTATCACCTTATTAGCCGCCTATTCCCTAGAACAACCCTGCAATGCGAACATGTAAAGTTCATCAACTTTTACCCAGAGGTGTAACCTCAGCAACACGATTCAAAAGGAACAGGAGAAGATTAGACAATTTCAACACCATAATGGGTACAGGCTGATTTACGAGTTGGCTGTTTAACCAGTTCAATTAGTTAGATGTTGAATGGATGGATGTAAGAATCGTAATGCGTTTTACAAGACGTCACTGGGCAGATAGCGCCTGTAGTTGGTTCTTGTGTAGTGCATATCCCAACATATCGAGTCTTGAGATGTGAGCCTTTAGATCTTGCAAAGACCGAGTAACAACTTACAAGTGGTAAAGAAACAAGGTGCGTGGGACATGAAAACACCTGATATTCACGGAGTATAGGTGCATCATTTTGGCTGAGTAATTATCTTACTTCTCGTTGGTGCTCGGTGCTCCCCACAAAATCCATTGATATATTTCTATAAGCAGGTCCTAGATATCGGATCGGTCACGGCTACGGGATTCACCCTAGAATAAGATCATCTGATTACCAAACATCATATTTTCAGGAAACAATCTTACAGAAACCACTGAATCGCAGATAATTCGATGATTTTGTGCTGCATCGTAGATCTCAAAATGCGGCGATGATCATTCAGTTACACATATTGAGTGGTGGCGAAAACCTTGGCCAAAACTCCATATGATACCGCTTCTTCCACCTCCTGGTTGTCTGACCAAAGGCGAAAGAAAATGGATTTGAGATCGGCATGGTTCAGTGCTCAGTGATTGTAAAACCGTTAAACCAGGCTTGCCGCTTCAAGTTCTCCTCTCCAAAAATTTACTGTTGCAGGTCGCTGCTAGTATAAGCTACAGCCCAACTCCACATATACGAGAAGTCCTCGGTATAAGACACGAAGGGCACTGGATACTTTTCACATTGATAGTAAATGTGAACCACATCTCTGTAAACAGTTTGCTCGTGAGTGCTATGGTAGTTGTAGTGTTAAGCGCAGAGAAGAGATCGGATAGCGGGATATCGGATCCAAACCACAGTGTTCCGACGGGTCGCCAAAGAGGAAGGGACTAGACTAGAGGTGGACCAGACTAGACCCCAACCTACGCTTAGAAATTTCTAACGCCACAACGCCCTGGTGAGTCAAGTGGAGTACTGTTGGGTATTCTCTTTTTCAGTAACTGTGCTCTTTCAGACGACGCCCGCATATGCAATGTCTCCCCTTTCTACGGCTGTGCACTGCGCGTCTCTTCCCAAACTGTACAAGAGAACGGACGTAATGTCTGGAAAGAGCGTTTATATCCGAAGCAGAGCGCCGCAATGTCCGTTACCTCTTTACTCTTTGCTTACTATTTTGGGACCAATGCTCGAGAATTCTTCCGATTATTCCCGTGAGGCCTTTTCACTATGTTTGCAATCGTGCTGAAGCTATATGAGAAAAGCTCGAAGGTTCAGAGCTTTGAAACCTGGGTCGTCGGATGATTTGGCGAGGAGGAGGAGGGGCTTGTGGATTTGAAACCAACCGCTGCGCCCTTGATCTGTTATGATTCCCTTTTCTGAGTCGCCAAGAGGGGTGGTGATATTGTCTAGTCAGAAGTAAAAGTCAAAGAGAGCAACACTCCTTTCACGAGTCACCAACTAGGCTACGGTAGGCTACACTACATAAATATGCAGATTTCTGAAACTCGAACGTTGTGATGAGCATGTGATTGAACTTTGAGGTTTCTACTTTTGTGTGTGGATCTGTGCTTGGCGATGGCCCGTGGCTTTCGCGAAACGCATCTCTGCTTCACCCACACGCTTCAAGTTTATTCGGGTCTCGCATCAAATGTCTCCGAAACCTCTCCTTGTCTTGTTGTTCACGTTTCCGGTTTAAGCTGTTCCCTCAGTGAGATAGAGGTTTTTGTTCTTCTGCGGTGGTTTGTAAGTGGACATTTTGAGTGCTCTCATTTTTAGTTGTACGTAGATGCCGTTCCCTGATCGCGCCGGTAACAGTTTGCGTCCTGCCTCTCGTAGTTACGCAGAGTGAAGCAGGAAGAGCCTAGCCCGTTGGACCTTTCCTTCTCTCATTGTGCCTTTCTATTTCTTTCTCCCTCTGTAATCCCCTTTCCTTTTCTGTCTCTGTCCCCTCTTCTCCCTCTAGACCTGGGTCGTATCAAGCTTGCAGTGCAGTAGTTCCCCGTGATTTAAGGGTGGACTTTGCGATTTTAGGCTGACTTTTACTGGATGAATATGGTGATATCTCTTTTCTCTTGCGGGGCCGAGATTCCTGAGCGTGTGATAGGATGGATGCCTATGAGCCGTATACAACTCTATATCTGGTTGGTTTCCATGTGCCACCAACAGAAACGACATAGATATACACACATACAGACCAGGCAAAGCCCCTGATACTTTGAAGCGAGCGCTACAAATGCCAACCATTCTGTCAACTATTACACCGCCGTGGCTGCTGGGCCATAGCCGGACAAACCAAAATGTAAAAGAGCGGGCTTATTTTGTTCTTCTGTCAGGCTGCTTCCTTCACAGAATCACAGTTCCAGCTGTTGATGTCGGCCCCTCGGCACTGCTTCCACCGCTGTGCTGTAGAGCCTCACTGTAAGGCCCACCCAGATCGGTCACTCACAGTCATTCTCTGCTAGTCTCTGCTAGTCCCCCGAATGCACCAGTCCGCCACCGTTCGGTCTCCCTAGGGCAGAGGCGCTGGGCCTAGTCCCCACATACACTTCCTGCCTGCCTGCCTGCCTGCCTGCTTGCCTGCCTGCGTGCGCGCGCCCCGCTATCATATCCTTGCATGAAGGAAACAATATTGGTGGATGCAAAATCTCCGTCCGAATCAGGACGATACCCGTCGATGTGAACATTATATTTAAGCTCGGGGGATGTATCGTCTCTGTGGGTGCGAAAGGGCCCTACAGGCGTCGATGTGTCTTTGCACTGCAATCTCCTTTCTCCTCCCTTCTTGATCACTGTGTTGGCAAATAAGACATATATTATAGAGAGAGAACCTACGACTACTACTGCTATTACTACTCCGTCTCACTGGTCACGCACTCACACTCACACTCACACTCTCTCTGTCGTTTCCTCTGTTTCCGGCACATTAGAGAGTACTGTCAGATCCGAGATCAACAAGCCCCCACCGCCTTTCCTCGCTCTCCAGCACTCGAGCAGATCCACCGAGATTGTGCCCGTTCCCCTGGCGACTGGCTCACTGTCACTAGCTGACTGACTGGCTCACTGGCTAACCGGCCACCCGTCGCCTTTTTGTGTCTGACCTCACATGGCTTTTTGTTAGGCAGAACAGGACTCAAAGACTTTTATCACCGAGCATCTATCTCCCACGTTGTTGAGTTTTGCTTATCCCACATCGCTGCTCCCAGCAGCTTCAAAGTCAGATATGGCCTCCACTACGCAGCAAGATTGTAACACGCTTGCCGAGACATCGCCCAATCTGCCGTCTCTTTCCACAGCAGTGCACACTAGTTATACCGAACTCGACGATAATGTCAAGAAGCTCGAGTACAAGAATCTCATCAAAGACAAGGTCCTCAAGCAGTCCAAACTTGCGAAATTCGACATTGTCCGTGGCCACCATGCGCATCTCGTCATCAGAGACTCGCATTACCTGATTAAGTCCCCGACTTCGTTCATCACCTGTGCATCATGTCATCGGGGTCGTGTCCTGAAGATAAGCACAATCAAGGAACGCACGACAGAGCAGCTACTAGACGAAGTTTATAGCACGATCTCGAAGAATCCATGCACAAAGAGAAAGAACACGGCAAAGGAAGATCAGGTACTCACCGACATCCAGAAAAGACCGAGAATGTTACCACCAGCTCCTACGAACTTCAGAAAGACATCAATTGACCAGCTTTCGTATGCATCACACTCTCATTCCCAACCCCCATCGTCTGCCCCATCGCTGATGGGGACAACGTCTGTCTCCTCTTACCCATTACCACCAGCGTCAACGATATCGGGTATATCAAATCAGAATTCAATACCCGGTGAGCTACCTACTTTTGATGACTTCTTCAATGACTTTGAGCCTCTTCAAACCATCCCACATGTGTCTCAGTCATTAGACATCCTCTCAACCGGTTCATCCATGAAGATTACCTCGTTTACGCTAACATCATTGTTTAATGCCCAATCCAACTTTCCGGCCAATTTGGACCTCTACATGTCGCTGGCGATGGAGCACCAATTTGGTCCAAACTTCTACTCACAGGACACTCTCTTTGTTCCACTGCCAACATATGCCTGTACCCTGTTCTGTAAGGACAATAATAAGGATCATTTCATTCGTGATGAGCCTTTCCAGAGAGCACTCCAGACCAGAATCCACAACTTTGTTCACCAACCCAACGTGAACCTCGCCAACTTGACTATTGTGATTCTCTTCAACTTCTTCCAAGAGGGCGTTCCTGACAGACCACAGGAGAACCAGAGCCACAAATATGTTGGTAACGTCTACCTTCTCCACTCCTTCTCTGTGCTTGCAGATTCGAGTCTGAGTTTCTCCAACCACAGATATAGTTTCAACCATAACTACACTTGGGTGAACTCCAAGGAGGAAGCCACAAAGAATAACCTTTTCACGGAGCTTATTCTTTCCAAGCTCCAGAATGAGGTGTTTATGAAAACCAATGAGGTTGCCCTCGGCACACACGTTAACCCACTTGTCATTGAGAGACCTGCTTTGATGACCGTGATACCATTCACAACTGATGATACGTTCATCCTGACGGCCAGTGGCAGTTTGTTCGTCGTCTGCTTCATCACACTCAAACTCCTAAGAATCCTACAGGGCGAGGATGGATTACAGATGATTGGATATGTCGGCACAGTGCACTTCAACTCCAAGTTCCATTTGTACTTGTTAAAAGTTTTACTCGAGCAATTGAGACGCTACACTATTGAGCACAAGACGGCATTCAGAACCTCGGATTTCCAATAGAAGTATTTCCCTGGAACATGCTTTACCTGTGCAGATAGCACTCATGTTAGTTGATTTATGATTTCCTTAATGATTATTTTGTTCAATTACCAATTTTGTATACTTCAGAGTAGCTATGTACTACTTACATGCAGTTAATACGTCAACATTTGTCAGCATCCCACAACATTAGTCCCCCAGATCATTCCAGTCTACAGTCTACAGTCCAACATTTTTTTAATTATATCTCAATTGCAATCAATAAAGAGGTAAACAGATTTAAAAGAACATTATTACAACGAAGTAAAGCTAAGCACCTTACAACTTGTCGTAGTACTCAGTGTAGTCTGGAACGGCCTCCTTAAGACCGTGTCTCTTACGAGCAGCGACAACAATCTCACCAGCCTTAGAGGTTGGGTCGGTTGGGTCGGTTGGGAGGGTAGCCCAGTGGTCGAACACCATCTGTGGGAAAGCCTGACCACCGGTAGCCTGTCTCAACTCACCGGTGAAACCGAAGGACTCGTTAACTGGCAAGTAAGCCTTGACAGTGAACAATGGAGTACCTGGTCTCTGCTCCTCAGAGATGACCTGACCTCTCTTCTTGTTAAGAACAGAGTAGATACCACCAACAGCGGTCTCTGGACACTGGATCTCAACCAAGAAGACTGGCTCCTGGATCTTTGGTTCAGCCAACAACATAGCAGCGTAGGTGACTCTTCTCATGGTTGGAAGAATCTGACCAGCACCTCTGTGGATGGAATCAGCGTGCAAAGTGACATCCATGATGTTGAATCTGATAGCACGGAGAGACTCCTCAAGGATTGGACCAGCACCGGAAGCCCAAGCGAAACCGGAAACGACAGAGTCCTTGATTTCAGACAAGTACTGAACAGCCTTGGTCTGGTCAACGACAACGTTTGGACCGTTACCCTCTGGACCGAAACACCAGATCTTTCTGGCGTCAGTGACATCCCAGCCGAACTCGTCAGCCATGATTCTGGCACGGGCCTTGAAATCGTCCTTGGCAGAGATCTTACCGCTCTCAATGGCCAAAGCAGTCTCCTCACCCAATGGCTCAGCCTTCAAGTAGATACGGTTATGTTTGTTTGGAGACTTGGACAAAGCAACCATCGAAGACTCAGCATCAACGGTCTCTCTGTAAGCAACAACTGGTGGGGAAATCTTCAATGGAATACCAGCGTGGTCGTTCTCCAAGTCCTGAAGACAAATCTCCAAGTGCAACTCACCGGTACCGGCAACCAAGTGCTCACCGGACTCAGACATGGAACAGAGAACACATGGGTCAGACTTGGACAATCTCTTAAGACCCTCAACAAGCTTTGGCAAGTCAGAAGCGTTCTTAACCTCAACGGCAACCTGCACGACTGGGGAAACAGAGAACTTCATAACCTTCATGTTGTGAGCAGCCTCGTTGGTGGTGATGGTACCAGACTTGAGCAAGTACTGGTCAATACCGACCAAACCGATAATGTTACCAGCTGGACAGTCGTCGATTGGCTCGACGGTTCTACCCATCATCAAAACAACTCTCTGGATGGCCTTGACGAACAAGTCGTTCTTGGAACCTGGGACGTAGTTTGGACCCTGGATTCTAACCTTCTGACCAGACTTAACAGTACCGGCAAAGACACGACCGAAGGCGTAGAATCTACCCTTGTCGGAGGTTGGAACCATCTTGGAGACGTACAACATCAACTCGGCCTTAGCGTCACAGGCCTTGATAGCCTGACAGAACTGGTCGTCAGCTGGACCCTCGTACAAGGTCTCGGCTCTGTAAGCCTGAGCGGTAACTGGGGATGGCAAGTGGAGAACAATCATCTCCAACAAAGCGTCAGCAGCTGGCAAGAACTTCTTCATGACAACCTTCAAGAGAGCCTTACCCTCGAGCTCCTTCTCGTCAGCCTTCAAGTTGATCTCAAGCTTCTCCAACAAGGTTGGAATCTCGTCCTTCTTGAAGTTCATGATAGCAGCAAAGAGTCTGAAGATTGGGTCCAAGACGAACATGTTGAAGGCACGCTCCAAGGTCTTTCCGCTGGCGTCCTTGTCCTTGTTAGTCCACTTCTTGGTCTTTGGGTTGAAGTAAGAGTCACCCCACAATCTGTCCATCATCTTGGACTTGTCAACACCAAACTTCTTGGAGTATCTGTTGGCAAACTGACGGACGGTGAAGGCCCAACCGTGCAAACCGGAACCGAAGGCAACGGTACCACGCTCTGGGTAGACCTGGACATCACCAATAGACTTGTCAGTGTAAGTGGCGATGATAACGTTGACGGACTCAACAGTTCTGGAGAAAGACTGGTACAAGTCCTCCTTCTCAACCTGCAACTCAAGCAAAGCTCTGTCAACCTTGTTAATGATGACAACTGGCTTGATTCTCTCACCAAGAGACTGTCTCAAGACGGTCTCGGTCTGGACACAGACACCTTCAACACAGTCGACAACGACCAAAGCACCGTCAGTGACACGCAAAGCGGCAGTAACCTCGGAAGAGAAGTCAACGTGACCTGGAGAGTCAATCAAGTTGATCAAGAAGGAGTTACCATCGGTCTTCTGCTTGATGTCCTTGACGTCTTCGTCAGAACACTCAGAGTAAAGAGAGATAGCAGTGGACTTGATAGTAATACCACGCTCCTGCTCATCCTTTCTGGTGTCCATGAAACGGGCATCACCGGCAGCCTTAGCAGAGATAATACCAGCACGCTGGACCAAGGAGTCGGTCAAAGTAGATTTACCGTGGTCGACGTGGGCAATAACGGACATGTTACGGACGTTGGTAACCTTGTCCATAAGGCCACGCATTTGCTATGAAAAATGTTAGTAACCTGGATCACCTGGATGGTTTGCACCAATACAACGCAACTGAGGATGAGGACAACCCGACCTGAGGGAAGAGTGATCATGGCTTGAGCATTAGCAAGAATTCACCCCATCAAGCGTAGTGTTCCGCCATGTGGTGCACTTGCCATTCCGATGCCACGCATCTCAACCCCCTGATCCCAAACAGCCGTCTCCTCTCAATTGCCAATAAACGAGCGTCGAATGGAACATACATCAACTGTGAAGTTCACTGATTAGAGTGTTAGTAGATGTCTTGTGTAACTCTCTGGTTGAGGGGGACTCTGTCGCCGTCCAATGTGCCACCCGCCATAAGACGGTCTTGAAAGCGCAAGCAGGGCGGTTGCAACACCACAACCGAAACCCGCCAGCGACGACCCTCATCCCAACCCTCAGTGCACATTACTTACCCATCTTGACTGATTTTTTCTAATTACGAGTTCAGATGATGATCTGTTACACCAAGAGGAAGCCCAATAAGAGAATGGCGAGACAAAAGGAGGAAAGCTGGGACGCAAAATTTTCAACGAGCGGCTACCGCAATTTTTTTTTTTTTTTTTTTAATTTGTTACTCCTCCTGTCCTTTTGCGATGACATGGGGAGCGTGCGGACAGGGTGTTACGCTGGGCGCGGCTTCCCAGTCGAGCCTGGCATGCAGAGCCGGGCAGGGGCATGCTGAGAGTTACGCTACGGGGATCCCACACCGCTTGTCGTGCGCGATGCCTCTGGCACTCTGGCACTCTGGCCTCTGGCACTATCTTTAAGCAGCTGAGCAGCTGATAGTGCTACTGCTTCTACCACCAATACTACTTCTACTAATACATTCAATATCTTGTTCACCTAGAAAGTGGACCCTCCCAGCAACGAAGCAGCGTTGCGGGCGTCGATAGGCGTCTCATCCACTACATCCTGCTCGTCAGATGGCTCCTCAGGACGCTCTGGGACGACAGCTGGCTCCCTCTCGGGCTCTTCCTCGCGTAGAAGATCGCCTACAATGTGCGATACCTTACGGTCTCCACTCCAGCTGTCGCCGTCTGGGCCCTGGCTCGACGACGTTATCGCCTTCTTGACCGGATAGGCTTCACGTCCGAGTCTGGCAAGACCACCGTTCTCATCCACGAGTCTCACATCGATCCTCACCTTCTCGAGCGCTCTGAGCTTCCGTCTCTCGTACTCAATCTTTCTGATGACAAAGTCCTTCATCACAAGCTTCATCTCCTGGTCCAAGTACACCATGTACTCTTGCTTCTCAATGAGCATCTCTTGCGTGATTCGCTTGATCTTCTTGGTCAGTGCTTCTTCATAAGCCGTAGCCTCCTCCAGGGATCTAATAGCCTCGTCAACTTTAATTGGATTGATATCTCTCTTCATTCTCAGCTTTCTTGCGTTTTCGTGCTTGAGTTTCGTGTTGGCCTGTGCAGTGATTAGATCCCTCATCAGCAGATGTCTGTTCGTCAATGCCTCTTTGATGATGTATCCGTCATTAACAACGTTCTGTAGCCCGTCACCCAATGTAGCCAGATCAAATGACCCCAGAATGGAATCGAAATCACCCAGCGCTGTCACAGTCTTCCCGACTTTCTTCCACATGTTCTGCATTCCGGGATGGAAGTTCTCAAGGGCATTCAGTTCGACAATCTTGGCTCCAAGGTCATTCTCTTGCTGTGCCAGTTGCTTCCTCAATCTCGTCATCTTCTCCAATTTCTCAATAATGCTCTTGCAGTCCTTGTATATTGACTTGATCAACGGTCTGAACTCCGCCAACTCCAAAACTTCATCATAAGGCGGCTGGAATTGTTTCAATGTCTTTCTCTTAAGCCCAGATGCCGGCAGTTTGGACTTGTTAACAGGTGAATAAGTACCAAAATCGCTGTCAACGAAAAACACGAGTTCTTCATTGTTCATGATGATCGGATTGGATGTGATTCTCTTAAACCACACTTGGAAATTGTAAATCGTACGTCTGTAATCCTCCTGGTTCTGAATTCCATAATTTGTATAGGGCAATGGCAAAGCAGGAACAAAACACTCTGGATTAGCACCATTGAGGAACGTCCAGAAAGTTGTGAATTCAAAATACGACTTCTTGATTCCCTTGTAAGACTTCTTTCTGAAATGTGGTAAGTCTGTCGTGAGATCAAATATAACACCAGGATTCTCCTTCTTGTTAGCCAATGACCCGCTTCTTTCCAATGCCACCACTTTGACCACTATCTTGTGCTTATCCTTCTCAACGCGTTCAGGCAGTAGCTCTGATGAGGGGTGCGGTGGCTCAGCAGGCGTTGTTGAGGACTCCTGTTGTACTGCCCCTTCAGTAGCAGTGGTCTCGCTGCCTTCTGGTGCTGTGGAATCCTGAGCGACCGGCTCCTCCACTATTGCAGGCTGCGCTGCTGCTGGCTCTGCAAAGGGATTGTTGTCGAATTCATCTGGGTCGTATGCAACAGTGGACGACATTCTCACTTGGATGTGATCAATGGGTAACTGTGCGTGTGTTCTGTTCAGTATTATCTATGAAAAATGGATTGCCAATCAACCAGATCCCTTTCCCAGTGCTTTCTGTTTCTGACTTTCTGCCTGTAGTCGTTGATTGAGGGAGGGTGGCATTTTCGACCGAAAGCTCCCCGCCAATACACCCTTACACCACCAGATCTCACGGATCTCTTCACTGATCGATATATGCTTGTAGTTTATCTCTCCTGGCTTTCTGAATTTCTCTCATATTACACTTTAGAACTGTTTTATAGGATTGCTGCCAAAGTGCATACACCACTACAATGGCAAGACGAATGATCCTTGAGCCAGTATTGGAAGCAGATGTTCCCATCAAGGGGATCGTCTTCGATATGGACGGAACGCTATGTCTCCCACAGACCTGGATGTTTGCCGAGATGAGATCAGAAATTGGGCTCAATGACATAAATGTTGACATTCTTGATTTCATCGCAGAGATGTCACCTGAAGATCAAATTGTCGCTAATCAAAAGATTGCAAATGTGGAGAAAAAAGCCATGGATGAGATGGTGAGTAATCCGGTTCCGCGTTGATGACACATATCGTGAACTAACAATAGAAACACAGGAACCACAACCAGGCCTCGAAGATCTGATGAGGGTATGTTTAACTGATTAACTTAAACTTCCTGAGACTTTCCCACTAACATTTCCAACCAGTTTCTCTCCACTATCGATATCCCGAAGACGATATGCACCAGGAATTTAATAGTGAGTTACCAGTCATGAAATAGTTGAGTTATCACTTTGTTTCAGCACTAACATTCTCTTTACAGACTCCTGTAAACTATCTTATCTCCAAGTTCATCCCAGAGGAAAAGTTTCACCCAATTATGACGAGAGCGTTCACTCCACCAAAACCACACCCTGCTGCCATCCTACATATCGCTAAAGAATGGGGCGTTAGACCGGAAAATCTAGTGATGGTTGGTGATTCCATTGACGATATGAGAGCTGGTAACAGTGCTGGCGCTGCTACAATCTTGATCAAGACACATGCGAATGAGCATGTGAGAGACATAGAACAGACAGACTGCATTGTAGATGGTCTCGCTGATATTATCAACCTGCTTAACAACGGCTTTACCACCAAGAGCTAAGAAATACACAATCCATCATAGAGTGAAACCTATGTGTTATAACTGTTTCTGTAATGCAAGAAGCTTGTTGTGAGTGCACTTATTTCATCAATTTCAACCTCATTCACAAATATCTTGTACCCTACATGGCCATTTGGCACACTCATATTCATGAGACCAATTCTCTCACAGACTGGACCAACTGCACTTTCTCTTGCTCTTTCAAGGTTTCCCACCATGTCCCATTCAAATCTGCACGTAGCTTCTTTGCTTAATCTGAAGTTACACTTTTTAAAATCTTTGTACATCTTCACGTGAACACAGTGGAGGCCTCTGTGTTCTGGTGTTCCCAGTAAAAGCAAAGGATCAAAGGGAATTTTGTCCCCAACCAGTGCAACGTTAATAAGAGCATTATCCAAAATACTTGACTCGATAGTGGGATTTCTTGGACTCTCAATGATTTCTCCTGGTTCCAGCAGAGATTGTGAATTTTGCGAGATAAAACCGGTTTGAGTATTCCCAGTGTAAGGAGACCTTGCTAACGTCTCTGAAGACTCTCGGGCATTTGTGGCAGGGAATAAGTTATTCTGTTCCACCAGTACAGAACTATTTCCATTACTTCTTGGTAAAAGAAACTCAATGTTACCATGTATCCACCCTCTGTAAGAGTAGACAATCTGTGCCAACTCAAACCCACTGCGATCTTTGAATTCCCACCTTTCAACAAAGCAGCTCTCCCACCACAGAACAGGTAAACGAGAGATCCGATATAAGTGGCTTGTACTGCCCTTCTGAAAGACATTGTACGTTGTTGTTGTTTGTGAAATATCTTGATAGATGGTGTATTGTTTAGAGTTCTTCAAGCTCATTGGGAATAAATGACGCCGATTTCTGTATGTCCTCTCTTCAATGAAGGACTTAATTTGAAACACAAGAGGATACGATATGGCCAAGGTAAGAACAAAGTACATAATGTTGAACCACATGAAGAAGAAAAGAGAGTGTATTCCTCCAAAGAAAGCATGATGTATTGCTTGTGCTTTGAGAGTTGTGCTTGAGGGTGCCTCCGTGTTATAAGAGAGTGGAGTCCCATCACTTATAGCAGTTTGGTTTAACTGATTTAACGGATCGTTGACTGATACCATGTTTCTCCTGTTCCAATTTAGTTTCTACTCTTCTTATTGTGATTTATATGTGTGTAGTATTTGAAAGACAATCATTGATGTCCTTAAGTGACACAAAAACGCCAACATGCATTCAGCCGTACTTTCTAGGTATTAGTCTAACATTAAAAACACTGAAAATGACTGATAACATGGGTTTCAGTGAGTCTCAGCATCCATCATTGAAAATTCTTGGGCTGTGGATTCTGTGTTTGGAGCTGGCCGAGCAGATTCATCCCATGACATTTCAAGTGGTGGGGTGCCATCCAACTCAAGCTTCTCATTCAAAAATTTCTCAGCTTGGAATCTCTCCTTGAAGGTAACATTTACACGGTTTTCATCTTTGGATTTCACATCCACAATCTTGTCTCTTCCAAAGAGATTCAATGCCCTTTGGAAGCTCTCATTATTAGGGTCTGACAAGTTGTTGATGGTGATGGTTTTTGTACGCAGATCTAATGAACGACGAGCGATGGGGCGGGTAGTGTATGGTGCAGAACGATAATTACCTCTTCTTTTAACAACACCACGGCCTCTCATCCACGCGGTAGTCCTCGATGCTGGATTTTTGCCTTGTAATTTGGCTCTGTCTTGACAGATATCGTGCGGCGTGATCTTGTTTTGTTCCATCTCAGCTTGGATAGCTTCCACTCTTGATCTGACTCTAGATTCTTCCTCTGGGTTTGCCTTTAACTGTTCCTCCAAGGAAGCCAATTCCTGTTCGAACTTACGTAGCATCTTCTCTTTCAAAGCTATGAGCTGTTCAAGTTTGGAGTCACGCTCCCTCTTTTTGTTCTGTTTCTCTTCAAACTCCTTTTGTTTTTCGAGCTGCTTAGCTTTGAAGGCCTCAATGTCAAATTGTTTTGGCCGCTCTTCAACTTTCTTGCAGTAGACCTTGATAAATCTGTTGTCAAAGATTGGGGTAGAGCTAGAGCATGCGTTCTTAGCCGCCTTGTAATTAAAATATTGAATCTCTGCAGTTCGTAGCTCCGGATTCAATTGAATATTTTCAATCTCACCAAATCTTGTAAAATACGATCTGATGACAGACTCATCAAGTTTATCAGATGGCAAGTTGGAGACAACCAAGACTTTTCCTGTTGGAACTCTCGAGGAACTGGTGTTTTGAGCTTCTCTTTGGATATGAGGTTGATTCTGTTCCACTGATGGAAATGATGATTCTATTTGTGTGGTTTGCTTGTATGAGACAGTGTCCTCTTGTTTCGGTAATTGCTGTGTGGAGACTGGTGTATCACCCTCTTTGCTCTTACTCCCTGTGTTCTCGGGACCAGCAACGGTCTCCTTAAAAGTCTTGTCTCTGACAGCTTTCACAATCTCATTGGCAAATCCAGCTGGAGACCCATCCATGAAATCACCCAGTGAATCTGTGAGCAGTGTGACCATCTCCTCGTCTGAGATCTTGTTGCGTAGAAGGGCAATGATGTACTCTGCCAAAACATCAGACTCGGCCTCAGAGACCGTCTCGGCACGCTGCGTGAGCCAGGGCTTCAAAAGAGCAAGGTCTTCATCTTCCAACAATGGCATTATCACCGATTGATCGAGAAACACATACTACTATCGCTTGGTCTGATGGCGTCCTTCTTCTGTTGGTCTCTCTTGAGCTACTTTACATGGTTCGCACCACACGTGAGAGAGGGCGTTACGCGGCACTGGTATTTCTCGGCGTTACTCGGCGTTATGCAGCTAGTGTGAAGCGAGCTGCTCATCGAGAACCGGGGATTAAAGAGAGCCACAGTCGGAGTCAAGCACGTTGATCACCAATAAGTGCACCAAGGTGTTGTTTTTCTCTGTTTGAAGGGGTTGCATCAGCATAGACATCTGTTTCTTGTTGGCAGTAAGTGCAAAAGTCTCAGATATCCTGAAGGAGAGACAAAATGCCAAACTCTGAGTACGTTCTAACTGTTATCGGCCATCAGCTGATCGACGGTAACACGTTTATTCGTCTTGAGAAGTTCATCGAAGGGCTCCCTGTTAAGATCACTGGGGTGCGCACGCTGAGTAAAGATCGTGTTTATGACTTCAAGGTGACTTTGAAACAGTCGGAAGCATTTGCCACAGAGCAGGAGAATGCCAGCGTCGTCCAGTTGATCAAGGATATGGTTGCAGATCATGAGGCGAATAAGGCGTTCGATATCGTGTTTCAGAGGAACGACGAGTTCAGAAAACACAAAAAGTTGTTCTGCTTCGATATGGATTCGACTCTGATCTACCAGGAGGTCATCGAATTGATTGCTGAATATGCTGGTGTTGAGGCCGAGGTGGAAAAGATTACAACAGCTGCTATGAATGGTGAAATTGATTTCAAAGAGTCTCTAGCACAAAGAGTCAAGCTTCTAAGAGGCATTGATGGAACAATTTGGGAGGATTTGAAGAAGAAATTGGAATTCACAAAAGGTGATCATGAGTTGATGAAAGGCCTCAAGAAAGCTGGGTGTAAACTCGCCGTTTTAAGTGGAGGGTTCGCCCCACTGGCGAACTACGTCAAAGAGACACTTGGTCTAGACTATGCGTTTGCCAACACCTTAAAAACCGAAACTGATGAGAATGGCAAAATCATATTCAGTGGAGAGACTGAAGGACCTGTTGTGGATGGAGACAGAAAGGCAGAATTGACCATTCATCTGGCTGAGAAGGAAGGTATAGACCTTAGAGCCGCTGTCGCTGTCGGTGATGGTTCCAACGACTTGAAAATGATGTCCAAGACGGGACTTGGTATTGCCTGGAATGCAAAGCCAAGAGTCCAACAATTGGCGCCTGCAAAGCTGAATAGTGATAACATCAGTGATATCTTCTACATTTTGGGTTACAACGATCATGAGATTAGATCACTTCTGGCGGACTAGAGCACTTTTGGCGTGGGTACTTGCTCTTTGTTCCCCCATAATACCAAGAAGAATGAAATGGAAATAGAGTTTATTTTCTGAAACGTCCTGTATAGTAACCGTTTTCTGTAAATAAAACCTACAATAATCATTTGGTTACTCTCTCCATAATTTTTCCCTTGACGACACCCATGAGGCCATTGAACAGCAGGATTTCATCCCCAAGTTGCACCTCACTGAGACTGATTTGTCGTTCTATGACCAATCCTTTGGATAGCAGCATGTGCCGTACAACACCACAAAGGCACCCCGATGAGAGTGGTGGTGTTACCCAGGCTTCGCCGGAGTTTGAGCGGTCTCTGATTGCAATGTTAGTGATTGAGCCCTCGGTGACTTGGTTGGCCGTGTTGTACAACAGCACTTCCTGTGGTTCGGTTGCATCTTTCAGGAGAATACGGTCGCGTGCTTCGTTATATCTTTGTCTTCTAGTAGTCTTGAATGAGGTGAATGGGGAGATGGCAATGGGTTCGGTATCAATGTAGACGTTCCACAACGGAGATGTGTAGTTACCCAATGAGTTGAATCCATCAAGCAAGTTGTATCTCACGGGTGTTAAAGCAGCAGTGATGTGTGCCTCACCTTTCTTATTGACTGTCAATCGAAGTCTATACGGCTCTGATATGTCCAAGTTCTTGAGGGCCTCGTTGAGTTTTGCCAATAACTGGTCCCGAGTTAATTGGTACTCAAAGCCAAAGTACCGCATTGCAAAGTTTGTACGATGTAGATGCTCGTCAAAGAGGAAGAACAAGTTGGAGTTGTCGGAAGCCCCATCAAACATGACTATGAAATCAACACTCTCTGATAAAAGTGGATCATAACGAATGGTGGAGAGCACTTCAAAGTCCTCGTTCTCGTGGTTGAACTCTGCATCGACATAGTAGCTGCGGATGGAGTCTGCAACTCCCTGGAAATAAGCTTCTTTCTCTTCGTCGTCGTCTTTCTTCTTGCCCATCTTTGCCTCCTTCTGTTTTGGTGGCATTGTATGAGGTTCTTTGTGTATAAAGAAAGAAAGTGTCAAGAGAGTGCTGTAAGTGTGTCATGAGTGAGTGCCCCACGACAAAGGTGCAAAATCGCACCGACTCAATGAGCACAGATCTTCCATCAACAAATATTTCAACCGCAACCACAGTCGATTCTCCACGCACACGCCGTCTTCTCCACCGTCTTCCTCTCACTGATCACCAAGTGGAGATGTCGATGTCCTCAGAGCTTGCGGCGGCGATAGAGGAGCCCGACCTCCGTCCGCAACCGCACACAGCAGAGCCCTCGATCACGCCCGCACAGAGGATGCTCTCAGCGTGCTCGGGCTCGATCCTCACGTCGCTCTTCGTCACACCGCTCGACGTCGTTCGAGTACGTCTCCAGCAGCAGGAGCTGCTTACAGCAGGAGCATCACAGCAATGCTGCAAACGCCATGTCTTCTGGGAGCAGCAACCGAGTGCTGTGTGCGCCACCAACCCAGGATGTGCCACAGAGAGTGTAAGACCTCTTAGGGGAACAGGCTCTGCCCTTGTCACAATTGCAAAGACTGAGGGCATATCAACACTCTGGAGGGGTCTGTCGTTGACACTCTTCATGGCCGCACCTGCTAATATCGTCTACTTCACCGGCTACGAACTTCTCCGAGACTCATCTCCGATCACATCTTATACCACTCTCAACCCATTACTATGTGGCGCCTTGGCCCGTGTTCTCGCAGGAACTGTCGTTGCTCCTATAGAACTACTGAAAACACGGCTCCAGTCCGTACCAAACAGCAGTGCCCTGCTCTCATCGCTTGTAAAAAATCTCACCAAGGACATCACATCTGAAGGACCACGTGTATTGTTCCGTGGACTGGCATTAACACTATGGAGGGATGTTCCCTTCTCAGGAGTCTATTGGGCCTCATATGAGTTCTTCAAGCAAAAATTTGAACAAAATCTCCGCTTAACAGGCCGTCCAGAATCTGATCTATTCATTCACTCATTCCTCTCGGGGAGCATATCGGGTTCCATCGCTGCACTACTCACAAACCCGTTCGACGTTGGGAAAACAAGGCTCCAGATCTCAAGCGACAAGGAAAAAAATATCGTCAAGTTCATGTCGGATATTGTCAGATTTGAAGGTGTTTCCGCTCTTTACGTTGGATTCGTACCACGTATCCTCAAAGTTGCGCCTTCTTGCGCTATTATGATCTCAAGTTATGAACTCGGCAAGAGATTCTTCTCAGCCTCATCGCATCCGTCTGCATCTTCACTCGAATAATCCGTTCTGTTTGTTTGACTACGTTTTTGATTGCTACGCTTTTCTCAGCCTCGTGTACATACAAAGGTTACATTCATCGCATACATTGAAAGAGATTGCATAGATTGCTGGTAGATATACACTTCAGCATTTCACAAGCCATTATGATGTAGTCAAATCCCCCATTGGTGTTGAGGGCTTCCGTGAAAGATTCCAATAGAACCAGGTGTAGTTGTGTTGATGATGCTGACGTTATCGAGAGACCCAGGCATTGAATCATTCGAATGTTGCAAATGCTGCTCATCCTGACCATGCGTTCTAATCTCATCTTCTCTGACATTCACCATACTTGGTGTGGGTTTTTGAAGATTGGTGTTTCCCTCATTGGTTTCGGCATCCAGATTGGAGTCATTCTCGGCACCATATGCATCCTTGAAGCCCAGAGATGTACCCGTATCTCTTCCAGCAGTGAGTAATGCACCATTGTACTTGTTCTGCAAGATCAACTTTTGAAGACTGGATGCAGAGTTCTCTGCTTTGGTGGTGAAGTTGTATGTGTTCAAGAAGTGGTTGCTTGCATCCTTGTACTTTGTTCCAGAGTTTCTCAAGGTCAAGACATAATCTACCAATGAATTCTTCAACCCATTGTTAACAGATCTCACAAACTGATCTTCCACAATTTCCACTGAGCATTCTAACTCTTCCAAGTTCTCCTTTGTCAACAAAGTCAGTGGGCTATCTCCAACTTTATTCTCACTCTCTCTCAATTTGGTGAGGATCTTATTCCTCTTTAACTTCAAATCGTTAGTGCGTTTCTCCCTTTTATTGACATTGCTCAACTGGCCAATAATCTGGCTCTGCTTCTTAATCAACTGCTCGTGGACGTCAAAGTCCATTTCTATCATCTTGATGAAGTAATACATCAACTTCTTGCACTCATCATTGGGCAAGACGTTACACCACGAAGTGATATCCTTCATCAACTCCTGCTGCTGTCGCATGACTCTCTTCTCCGCCTTGATCAATTTCTGAATTCTCAGGTCCAATGTATGTGAAGTCAGTTGTGAGCTGGTATTCAACTTCTCAAACAATGACATCAAGGGGAAAGAAGATGTAATCGGCGCAATGCTCACCGGAGCTGCAGATTGGGATAACTGCGCATATACTTCATACCTTCCTGACGAGGAACGACGAGTTGAACCTCCTTGGATTGTAGACAGCAGATCATCAATGTTTTCTAAGAGTGTTCCAGCTGAACCAGATGGGTACGCTGCACTGCGTGGTCTGGGAACGGAATCAAAGCTGATGGAGGAACGAGAAGGTGAACGGTACTCATGGTGTTGATATGAGGCTGCCGTGCTGACGGGTCTCGAGCCATCAATGCTGTGCCGATATGCTACCATGATAACGTGTCAATTCTCTGATAATATGGTAAAGTATGTATATTCGTAGGTATGTGTTAGTGCTTGTATCTTATCCCCGTTGTGCGTTGGAGGAGGTCCTATCGGTTTTGTGGCATTTGTCCTTTACTGCATGTAATTGCGTCTCTGATTTCACAACAAAAGAAACCGCATTGTCAGACTCAAAACCCCCGACTACAATAACAAAACGTTTCATGCGCATGTTGTATTATTTTCTTTTGGATGTAGGAATATATGTTCTAAAGTTCCTGCTCATTTCTTGGAGACCTCTTCGTCGATATTGAGACCAGTGTACTTCTTAACTTGGGACTTTGCCCTTTCCACAATGTTCCCAACCTGCTTCTGTGCCTCTTTCGTCTGGTCTTCAGTCTTGGTAATGAGATCACCTGCATTCTTAATGAGCTCGTCCTGCTTAGATGTCAGCTTTGGCAATGCTGTTTCTTCCACCTTGTGTGCAAATGACGTCGCATTGGCAAATGTGTGTGGAAGCGTATACTTAAAGGCTGCAAGCCCCAGGGCAATAGGTGCAACTGCCTTGAAGACAAAGTTGGAACGTCTTGTGAGGATTGTACCCGAGAGCGCAGCGACGACAATGTATGCTGCAGCTGGTACAAGGTCCTCTTCCTTGTTACGCAAGCTGGCGAGCGTTGTGGTGAAGTGTTGCTCTTTCGCGTGGTATTTCTTTGTGAGTGTGTCCAACGTCGAGTTTGCAGAGCTGTAGATGTTGTTGAACGAGCTTCTTACTAACTCAATCTTGGATTCAAGGAATGAAGGAGAACGAACAGAGGTGCCGTTGATGAGCTTGTTTGGACCCAGCGCTTCGATCTCTGTCTCTGTGGCGGCCACAACAGTGCCCGGCAGCGGAGTCACTGCCTCCTCGTCCTCGTAGAATTTACGCTCAGTCATTTCACGGTGTGTTTAGCTCTCGTTACCGTTGGGATAAACGTCCTTCTCGGTCAGTCAATAAACGAATGAGAATACATTGGAAAGCGCGTGGGATGCTTATGTAAGCTTATATGATAAGCTGATGTAAGCCATTCGTCAGTTGATTTGGCCACTCTTAAGGAATGAGAACCGCTGTTTCTCCAAGTTTGAAACCTCCAAAGTTCAAACACTGAATAAGTCACTTTTGTAGTTAAAGTGTTGTTATGTTTGATATTTGTGTTATATTCTCTTCATATTCATTATTATATATTTATTAGCAATGGAATGTTGAGAAATAGAATGTATTTGTACCTGTGAGTCCGGAGATCGCCAACTGCGATAGAGATGAGGTTCCCAATTAGGCAGCTCGGTCCCCTTGGAACTCTTTTTGCCACATCACATCAAAGAAAACTATTAAGTCATATCCTTAGATCTGTTGCCAGTGCACACAGGTTGTAATATATACAGCATTACAAACTACAAAACCAGCTGTGATCCTTTGCCACCAGCATCCGTTACTAAGCTTATCTCACAAGCACTGCCTCGGCTCGTTTTTCCTGCGTCACCGTCAACTCCTCCACACTGCGGACTCCACACTTGCACAGTCCATTTCGGTTTATATCAAATACTCGCATCCGTCCTTCTCTTCTTTTTGCTCTTGTTTTAGGACATACCTTACAGAAACAGATATCATGTCGTGTGGTCCTACAAATGCCCTCCAGAAGCTCTCGAACCACTCACAGGTGGACCGCTCCCTCCAGCACGAACCGCAGCAGAGACACCACGCTGCGTCGTCTTCGTTCAGAACACAAGATGCCCATACGCTAGACAGAGACTTCCAGGCCCATCAGCATGCTGCCACGAGCTTTGACTCTGTGTTCCACCAGGCGTTCCAGCCCGTTCCGCACGCGATGGCACAGCATAGAGCTTCACCACAACCTGGTGCCTCCTCATGGGCAAATGACTTCAACATGAACAAGATGCAACAACGGCGTGCACCACAACCATCACAGCAGTGGAACGCGCAGTTCATGAATCAGATGAACACTCAGGGATCGACACAAGTCCAATCTCAGCAACAGATGCAGATGCAGATGCAGAATCAAATGCAACAATCACATATGGGTTCGATGATGTATACACCACAAATGTCGCAGAACTATGCTCTTGCAAATGGGATGTCTCGTATGAGTGAGCACCAGGAGTTGCATAGGCAGGAGGTGAATCAGCAGATGAATGATCACTATGATGATGCATTGCAGAAGGAATTTGAGAATTTGGAGAAGGAGTTCCAGAATGTCCAGATGGAAGAGCAAAATGTCAAGGTTGATCAACCACTTGTAAATGACAATGCTGGTTTCAGAGAAGCAGCAAAGCAAGTTGCAGATGTGATGAAGACGAGTGATTCGAGCAAGTTTGCCAACTCCAAATTCCTCGATCTGATGAATAGAGTCAGTGCAGGTGAGGTTGGTCTCAATGAAAGCTCTTCCAAACTTGTCGATACTCAAGGTCGTGATATTCATGAGCTTTCTCAAAAAGATCCCTCGCTTGAACCTGCACAAGGCGGATCACATGCACACCTTCCAGACCCTTTGGAGTTTATCAAGGATGGTACATTGGAAACTCCATTTCAAGCTGCTAAACTCGTTGGGAAGCAACACAATGAAAAATATACCTGGGACGACGTGTATGACGACTACCGACATGACGACACCTCGTTTTAAGTCTCGTTCGAACGGATTGGTTCCCTGTTTCATGACTACAGGCATTTGGGATGATATGGCGTTCGATCGTGAGACGCTTTACTATGTACTTTAATAAAGTGGGAGAAATCATTTGATGTATGATGTTTGATGAGCTTGTAGCTACCTGCGCATTGTCACCATCTCCTCTGCCTCATCGTCATTGTTATCATCATTTTTTGCAAGATCTTTTAGTTGCTTGGACCTATCTTTTGTAGGCGATTCCTCTTCGCCCAACAAGCCGTGTTTCATATCGTTGACAAATGACCATATCGAGTATCCGCCTTCTTGCTTGGTCTTCTCTGCAGCTGCTTCGTTTGGATGCTTAAACCCTTCCTTGTTAATGCGTTCAATCTCCGTTTGCAGAAGCTGATCAAACTGATTTAGGAAACTGACTGGTCTCGACCATATGCTTTCCCTCTTTGAGCGGTCCTTATTTGCACCTGTGGAGTCAGAGGCACCAGTATTACTCTTGGTTGCAATGTGTTGTGGTGATATGCCTTTATAAATTGAGTTCCCGACTTTATCACGCAACTTCTTCAACTCCTGTTCCTCTGATTCAATCTCCTGTTGAAGCATTTTCAACTTGCGCTTCAACTCCACGAGCTTCATCTCCTTAGCGGCAAGTATGCGTAATGAGTCTTCAACGTCGCCAAACTCGGACGATACAATGGCGCTTGGGTTAGTGTTTCTTCTATCTCGTCTCGGCTCTGTGTTACTGCGCATTGTGTTGTCATTCGAAGCACCTGGTGTCGTGTTGGCGGACGCAACAGCAGCGAGTCTCGTGTTGAGTGGTGTCTTGGACGAGTGTGGGGCATATGGTTGTACTTTACTATCCGTGTGAGGACCACTGAGTCTCTTTACCGGGTCAGCTGTTGGAGTCGTTGTCGACGATGATGTTATATTACCCGGTGGTGATCTTAGTGAAGATCCTTGTGTGTTGTTCAAAGAGTGTGATGTCTTTGACGCTGACGGAGCCTGTGATGGCTTTCCCGTGGGCTTCAACAATCCCAAGTTCAACCCTCTACGCATTGAGGGCAGTCTGTGCGCTGAACTGATTCCGCCCATTGTGTTCGAACGCTTGAGCCCGCTCACGGGAGCAGAGAGACGTACTGCCTTGATTCCATCTACTGGTGGGCCCAGCTGTTGTGGGGCGAGTGGTAGACTCGACGGTGGTGACACGGAGGACGCAACTCCCGTTTGCACGTTGGGTCTTAACTCCATACGCTTGGGTGAAGGCTCGACATCTCTCGTGTTTGTGAACCCAATGCCAGAGAGCGGTGCATCATCCGGGGAGATCGAGTTGCGACGCGCTTTAGTTGGCGTAGCGAGCAATGGCGACTGTGGACTTGCCTGGACAGAGGTAGCATTACCACTAGCACTGGTGCTGTGCTTGGCCCGTGGGGAAGAAGAGGGTCTCGCGAGCAACGTCTTGTAGGAGGAGGTGTCTGTGCTGAGCGACTTGTCGAAGTCCTGGATGAACCTGTCGAACTTCTCGTCCTTGTCCATCTTGGGAGCGACCGGTGTCCTTGTGATGTCGTCTCTGTGTGTGTGGGGTGTTGGATCAAAAGGTCCAAATCAAAGAGATTACGAGATGAGCGACAAGACGGCCTGAAGCGCGTTTCGCGTTTCGTGTTTTTCGTTTTTCGTTTTTCGTTTTTCGCATTTGCATTTTTGCATTTTCGCTTTCATTTTCGCCTTTCGCTTGTAATTGTTCTTCGCTTTCGTACTTTTTCACTCTGCTTCGTTAAATTGCAAGGTGAATGTTCCCGAGAGACGCGTCTCTCCCAGCGCGTATTTGAAGGACCCTTTTCGCTTCCCTTCTCCTTCCCTTCCCACATCCCCTCCGTCCCTCTTCCCCCCAAAGATCCGTGGTACCATCCACAATCATTCAACCTATTTGTATTATTTCTATAGAATTTGTAGATCAAAAGGGCTGTCTCCAAACCTGAAACGGCGGATCTGAACTTTGAAGTAGTGTGTGTGGCACTTACCGATCTGGTAGACGCACTGCTTAATAATAATATTGTTGTTGGCGCGTCAACGTGCAAATTCCCACGGAAAGAGGACGATCCACACAGAGAAGAAAGGCAGGGTGGACTCGCTTAGGACGTCATCATCAACAACAACAACACAGCGGACGCTTTGTTTTGCTCTTTTTGTGTGGCAGCCTCGTTTCTCATCTGACTTTGTGGAAGCGCCGCTATGACTCCCTTCAAGTTTGGCAAGAAGAAGAACAAGGACGCTGGTGATGCATTCTCCTCCTCACACTCGAGCAACCACCACACACCACCACCAGCCGCCCAGAAGCAGAACTCGCCACAGGCTTCCAACGTCTCCACGGCGTCGAATGGTAACAAGGGCAGAGACACTGGCGGTGGTGGCGCTGGCACACCGGGCCTTCGCCATAACAGCCAGGGAAGCTTGAACTCTCCCCAACAGGAGCATCATCAACAACAACAGCAGTACCGCTATACAGGCCAGTTCCAAGGCCAGCATCCTTTCCAGCAGTACAGTCAGCAACCCCAGCACCAGGGTTTTGCTCAGCAGCAGCAGCAGCAGCCACTACAAGGGACAGCCATTGGGTATGACCACAACAACAACATGTACAATCAAAAATCCCCACCGCGTCAACAACCGACCCCTTACCAACAGTACAGCTACTCCCCGCAGAAAGCAGTGAACGGTACTCCTACTCCCCCTCCACCGCCACATTACCAGAACTCACAACAACAGCCGCAGCAGCAGCAACAGCAACAGCCAGCGCAGGTTCCTCCAAAAAGCTCTCCTTGGGCAAGATCCAAGCTTTTGATCTCTCCTTTCCCTCGCTACAGACATGCCGCATCGCAGTTTGCCAATGAAAAGGGCGAAATCTTTGTTATGGGAGGTCTCCATAACACCTCAGTCTACGGTGATACATGGATCATCAAGCCAGAGAATGATTCGTTGACGTTCCAGACCTCACAGGTTGACATATATGACAATTCTCCAGCTCCTAGAGTTGGGCATGCAGCTACCACATGCGGTAACGCTTTTGTTATCTTTGGTGGTGATACCGTCACCAACGACGATGGTGAGATTGACAATGACCTCTACTTGTTCAACATGAACTCGCACACTTGGACAATCCCACACCCAGTTGGAAGAAAACCATCAGGTAGATATGGCCATTCCATCGGTGTCATCGCCATCACCAACTTCGACTCCAAAATCTACTTGTACGGAGGTCAACTCGATGACACCATCTACAATGACTTGTGTGTTTTCAACCTCAGTTCCTTCCGTCGTCCAGACGTTGCCTGGGAATGGGTTACCCCAGCAGATGCCGTCAGACCGCCTCCTTTGACAAACCACACAATGGACGTCTATGACAACAAGCTATGGATCTTTGGTGGGTCGAACGGGAAGTCATTGACGAGCGATCTTTGGAACTACGATCCAATGACGAACAAGTGGGACAAAATCAAGACTTTTGGTACCACACCAACCCCACGTGAAGAACACGCCTCGGTCATTTACAAGGACTGCTTGATCGTGTATGGCGGTAAGGACTCCCATGGTGATGCCATTGCGGATCTCTACTTGCTTAACTTGGTCACCAAAACCTGGTTCGAACTCCCATCGAGCTTTGCTGGCACGCCAAAGGGGAAATACGGCCACTCCATCTCTCTCTTGAAAGGTGACAAACTCCTCGTTCTTGGTGGTCATCTACCAGACTATGCCAGACTGGGTGATAACCTCGAGCCATCAATGGAAGACAATGGTGTCGGCACACTTTTGAACACATTGGATCTTTCAAACTTGGAGAAACTCATCCCAGGCTTCCAACAATACAGAACGCCCGGTAACTACAGAGACCAGGATAAGTTCCAAGGCCCACAGTCAATTTTCACTCCACCATCAGCTCAGCAGCGTTCTCCGGACGACCAGCCTGTGCCAGAGAAGTACACCCCAAGAACTGCAGCTGCCGCTGTTGTCTCGTCCTACTCTAATCCAGCATTGACTGGTGGTGTTGGTACCTCTGGTGCTGGTGCTATCACAGGAACAACCGTTGCAGGTGTTTCTTCTTACACGAGCATTGACAAAGTTCCAACAAGCTCAAATGAACGCGCCATATCTGTTGAAGATGTGTTCCAAAGAGAGCGTCAAGCCGAGGTTCTGGACAGACAAGTACCACAAAAGTTGCCTCAACAATCCTCCCAAGGAGCATCATTTGCCCGTACTGGTCGTTCCGATACAAAGGATATCTATCCTCAAGGAGATGAAGAGGAATTGCCACTTCAGTTGCCATCACCTGTAAGATCAGCTACCAAGATTCCAGTCCCTGCACCTCTTCCAAAGGATGACTTGCAGAAACCATCAGTTGAAACCATATCATCTAGCAACCTCGTCGAGTCGATGCCAGGTTCGTTTGCACCACAGGACAAAGTTGGTCAAAAAGAACAAAAGTCCGAAGAGAACTTCCTGACACCATCGACTTCTCCAAGCAAGCCAGATGGTAAACCAGTACTAGCTCCTGCACAACCGCCATACATGGGTGATCACAATAGGGACTCTGACTTCCTGGATAATTACGTTAATGGAAGCACGCCAGACTTTGAAGAAGTATCACAGGATAAATTCCCTGATCTTAACGATTCAAGAGACTTTGCCCAATCCACCGATATTGAGAATGATTTCTCAGAAATACGCGGTACAACCAAGTCTGAAAACACTGAAATTCCATCATCTGCTTCATCATTTGGGAAGGACGCGGGCACATTTGCTGTTGGTACTGCCGCCGTCGGCACTGCTGTTGCCACTGCTGCTAGTATTGTCGGTGGTGCTGTGAAGAAATCCGTTCCTGCATCATTACAGTCACAATCACGTGAGGTGGTATCTCCCGTTGGGAACGCAGGTATGACAGGTGGCGTTAATGCCAGCAAGAATACACCCGCAGACATTTCACACGATGAGAAGGCTGAATTCCAGAGTATCATCTCCTCGCTTTCAAAGGAGTTGGAAAACTTGAAGACGTCGACATATGAAGAGGTCAAGAGTGCAAGTGATAAAGTTCGCTCATTGGAATCTGAGAATGAAGAGTTGAAGAAGAAACTGTCTGAGAATGCTGAATCAAGTTCTCAAGAAGCAAAAGATAAACCATCCATGAAAAGACAGATTATTAAGCTCAACACTGACTATCAGTTGCTGAACCAGGAACACCAGTCTATGAAGTCCAAATATGAAGAATTGAACACTCTGTTCACTTCGCACTTGTTTGACTTGCAGAAGTTGAACAAGATCATCAAGGACCAGTCTTCAAAGTTGGAACAGCAACAGAAAGAATTGGAAACATCCAAGAACCTCAAGCAGCAGTACGATGAGCTTCAGTCTAGATATGACTTATTGGCCAAAGAACATGAGGCTACTCGTGACTTGGGCTCAGAATCGTTCCTTGAATCACATGAGGAAGTTAAGAAACTTAACACTGGTTTGGATCTATTCTTGTCTCAGTACCTAACCACTGATGAGGCCACGGGCGAGGTCACGGCCAGATCTATTGGTGAAACATCTGTTGTAGCAGATGATGCTGTGGTGACAAGTTTGCGTTCTGAAATTGATGACTTGTTGAAAGAGAACGAGGATACGCATAACACTGTTAAGAAGCTTGAGACTGAGTTGGCATCAATGAAGGTTGAGCATGCTGAAATTGAGACATTGAGGGCTAAAGTTGCTGAGATGTCGAGAATTGAGGAGAACTACAAAGATTCTCTACACTCTGTTAACACGGCAACAAGGGCACTTCAGTTGTCTCAGAGTGAGTTGAGCCGAGAGAAGGAGATGACATCCAAGCTTCAACACGAGCTTGACGAATTGAAACTATTCAGAATCAAGAAAGGTTCAAGAAACACAACACCAGTCATTCAACAAAGTGAGACAGTCAAGAATGAGCAAGAAGATGACGTTGATGATGATGACGTTGCTAACGCTCATTACAACCTGAAGATTAGGGACTTGCAAGCCGAGCTGTACATTATTAAACAAGAGAGGGATGAGCTCAAGGAAGAAGTATTGAGTCTGAAAAAGAAGATCTACAATGCCTCAAACCCATCAAATAACTTCTGAGTATTGTGTTCTATAAACTAATGCTTAATTACTGTTGTGTTTTGAACAATCTGTAGTCGTTAACCAAGATGGTTTTGACCTGCATTGCCAGGAAGTCTACAGATCTATCTGAACTAGTCTTTAACGTAAAACGAAAATATTATATCTAATTACAATGGGCACCAGCATTACTTCAAGCCCTGCAAGATCTTCTCCTTATCCTCAGTAGACAACAAGCCAATAACTTCAGCCAACCCACTAATGGCCGAGTCATGGTTACTTCTAATCAAATGAGCAATGTTCTGAGCAAAGGCTTCATCCTTCAATTGTTTGACGTTGGTGTCGAGTTGCTCGTGACCTTCCTCAATCCAACTGGCCACAGCTCTATCGTCTTCATAATCAAGTGTTGGTGGATACCACGATCTCAATCTAGCAATTTTTTCAAGTCTTGTAGCGTGCTGAAGAGTTTCTCCAATTCTCTTGATCAAGTATTCCTCGTTCAAACGACGACGAATTCTCCAGAAGAAGAAACGACGAGCATTGACCCATTCCAACTCCTTACGGATAGTTCCCTTGGCCAACATACGGCCGGATCTGTCATGCAAGTCAGCGAACTGAACAGAGATTTGCTGGTAGATTGGAAGCAAGGCTTTTTCACGGGCCGCCAATTGAGCAGAAAGTTTCTTATGCTCATCTGCAGATAAGGAAGTGTCAGCCAACTGTTTCTTCAAGTCACCGTATGTCTTGTCCAATCTTGCCATTGTGGCAATCAACTTCTCACGACGGTACTTGATACCAACCATACCTTCTGGCTCAAGAACACCACCTCTAGATTCAACATCGGCGTACATTTCCATCATGTCAGAGTTGATAGTTGGATCCACAACAACCCAAGAACCACCTCTCAATTCACCAGTTGGAGGAATATAAGTGATGATAGGCTGCTTAAAGTCGACCAAGGCATCAACGATGAAAGAACCGTATTTCAAGACCTCGTAATACATATCACGCTGACCACCAGAGAATCCTCTCCAGTTGGCCATGATCATCAATGGCAACTGCTCACCGTTATTGAAGTCGTTGATGGCTTGCGCAGTCTTGAAAGCAGAGTTTGGATACCAAACCTGGCCAGCTTCTTGAATCATCTGTTCAGTAGAATCTGGGTTGGCTGGGTCAGCTGGGATCAAATTCTCGACCATACGTGTCTCGACTCCGATAACACCAAATGGAATACCACCCAATCTGGCTCTACCAACGACAACACCCTTGGCCCAGCCGGTCAATGTCTCTTGGAAAGAGTTCTTGTCAAACAAACCAGACTCAAAGCTACCATCTTCGTTCTCACGACCAGCAATCATCCATCTGACGTCATACTGTTCGTTACGAACTGGGGCGTAATCAACGTCTCTGTCCCAGTTGTCTTCGAAGGATTCCAAAATTGGAACAGGCATGTTACGCTTAGCTGGAACATAAGACAACCAGTTCATGATTTGCTGGACACCTGCCAAGTCATCTGGAGCAGTCAAGTGCGAAACACCATTTCTGTGCATAATCTGAGTACCACCCAATTGCAAGTTAGAAGAGTAGACCTCACGACCCAACAATTTGTTGAGAGCTGGTGCACCAGTCAAGATAATAGGCTGACCTTCAATCTGGATGGCTCTCTGACCCAATCTGACAAGGTAAGCACCAATACCAACAGATCTGCATGTTACCAAGGTGATAGTGAAAATATCCTTGTACGCTCTGGAGGTGGCTCCGGCGATCAAACCGGATCCTCTCAAACATTCAACACCCAGACCGTCTTCAGCACCAATGATGGCCTTAATGACATGTCTGACATTACCATCCTCCACAAGTCTCTCTGTCACAACGGTCTTGGCGTGATCAGATTTTGTCAGCTTCTCCATTCCCTCATCTGACAAGTAGAGGTATTGGAATCCCTTCTCTGGATGGCCCTCCTTGTTCCAAGCGACTTGGAATAATGGAATCAACTCCTCAGCAACACCAATTCTGGCACCAGAGTTGGCAGACAAATAGATTCTTGGGATACCAAGCTTTCTAGCAAGTTCAGTGACCTTGTCGAAGAAGAAATCTTCTTGTGGGCCAAAGGAACCAATCTTGAATGTGATGTCATTAGCAACAATCAAAAGTTGACGACCTCTTGGGTACTCTGGAGTCTTGACAAAGATCTTGAAACCAACCATACCAATGTTGTTGGCACCAGGCTCTCTGGAGACCTCTGTCAAGATGTCAGCGTCATCCAAAATAAGTTCAGTAGGCTGGAAGAAGTCATCTGGAACTTTAGCATCTGGAGCGTACTTCTTCCATTGAGCCAATGTAGCCTGGCGGAACAACTCTGGGAAGTCGTAGACATATGTCGTACCCATGATGTGAGCCTTGTAACGTTTTGGCTGCAATTGCTCCTTGGCTGGGTATGGAGTAGAGATTGGTCTCAGGTGCATAGATCCTGGGGCGCCAATGGACTTGAAGACCCAGTCGCCATGAGAGTTCTTGACCTCCATGTACAATTCGGACTTGATAACGTAACCAGAAACATTGTTGATCATGGCTCTCAATGGGAATGGGGCACCTGTCTTTGGATCAGTACACATAATTCTAATCTCAGCAGCGGCAATACGCAATCTCCATAATCTTCTGCCAAATCTCTCCAAGAAACCACCAAAGGCAGCCTCAACATCTTCTGGCAAAACGTTGAACACAGCAGAAAAGTTGATGAAGATGTGGTTTAAGTCCGAGTTAGAGGTATCAATAACCTCCAAAGCATCCAAAATATCAGACATCAATCTGTTCGCCTCGGAAGTCAAATATTCCTGAATGGTAATATCATCACGAATACGTCCTGTTCTGATAACACCTCTGGTGAAGAATCTCTTGTCCACAGAGGAGTTCTTTCCAATGGCCTCGTAGACGTGGAGGTTTCTGTTATCAGTAAAGACTGGCTTGATGTTGAAGTTTGACAATCTGTTTAGCTCAAGCTGGAAGGCCAAAGCTGGTTCGATATGACGAATGGTCTTGTCTTCCTTGTAGTCTGGACCTCTGAACGTGTAGTATCTTGGGTATGAACCATCATTAGAGCCAAAGACAAAGGTAATACGACGAATCGAGGTAGCAATCAAGTCATCCTTAGCATCAGCAAGAACACCTGCCAAAACCTCCAAAATCTCTTCCTCAGTTTCGAAACCATCAGCATTGGAAACAACAACATTGGCAACATTTGACAAAACACCATTGGACTGACCTGCTCTGTTAGGAACTGGACCGCGAGACAAGTCAACAGAACCCTTGCGAGGAATCTTCTCCAAACCTCTGAGCAAGATCTCTTCAACATCGTCCAAATGCTGAGCTGGGACCAAAAGACCAGTTCTCAATGGCTGAGAATCCTCGGTAGAAACAAATGTAAGATCAGAAACAGACACAGCTCTGCCCATGGAGGTCTTCTGGCCCTTTTCTTGAGGCACGGCATTAAATGCAGCAGCCGAGAGAGATGGCAACTGGAACTTCCACTCCACAATTGGAGGTTGGTTGGCAGCCGCAGAGTTGTGGTATGTCAAGTTACCAACAACGTTGTAAGCACGGTATGCACGACGAACGTAAACTTCAGCAGCAGCAGCAGCAACGTATGGGTTCTCGTGAACCAAGAACTGTGTCAAGACATCGAAAACAATGTACTTGGAGTCAATAACATCCTTCAAGACGTCCAACTGTGGTGAACGGTGTTCACTCTCAATGGCACCGTAACTTGGCTGCACGACGGAAGACTTCAAGATGTGTTCCAATTGCTCAGATCTCTCCTTGATAGATGGTAAAGAACATTGAATCAAAATTTCCCTGGCCTTGATAGAAACCTTGGCGTTGACTCTGGACTCCAACTCAACAATCTTTCTCAATGGTCCACGCAAAGCGTCGGCAACCTCACTGCTCTGTTGACAAAGCGGTTGGTAGTGTTTCAAGATAGCCAAAATCAATGAGTTCTTCGAAGAGCATCTGGAGTGAGAAAGGACGATGCTAACAACCTTGTTCAAGTCGGACTTGTTCTCGTCACGCAATTTCAAGATCACATCTTCTTCTCTGACACTGGAACCAGAGAATAGACGCTCGACATCATAGTACTCAGTAATCATGTTAGCAAACACTGAGTGTTCATGAGCTTCCAAACCCTTCGAGTAACGGTGGGCAACGTCGACCAATGGTGCAATGACCTGACCAAACAAGGGTTCAACATCGGGAGAGCTGGCAGCCTTTTCAAGCAGTTTTCCAATCTGTCTGGCAGGGAAAGGTGCTGATCTCTGTCTAGCTCTGTTCACTAAACCAGTAAGATCAGAATCCAACTTGGATGGGAGTCTGGAGTGCAAAGCAGAAATGTGCAGCTTCCACTCAGAGTATGGCAAAGATTGATCTCTCAAAATGTGAATCAAGCTCTGCAATGTGGAGTTCATAACAACCTGGTTGTCATACCCAGCCAAAATGTTCTCTAATGTGGACAACAAGGCGTGGAACTTGTGAACTGGTCTGGTACCTTGGACAGTTGGAGCACCAAAGTGTGGCAAAATACCCTCAAATGGCAATGCATGTTTGACCTTAGATGGGTCATCCAATGCGAGAATGGCAAGAATATCACCAGCAGCAAGATTGGATCCCGGCTGTTTGACCAATTGGACAATACCAGCTTCTTGAGAAATCAGAGGCATAACCATCTTCATGACCTCAACTTCAGCATAAGCTTCGCCAGCATTGACGTGTTCTCCACTTTCCAGGAGGTACTTAACCAACTTACCTGGAGATGGTGTTCTCAACTGGGTTGGGTCATTCTCGACCTCCAAGAGACATGTCTTGGAATCGACAGACAATCTGGTTGCGCCAACTTCCTCCTTCCAGTAGACAGAGTGAGATCTACCATCTAATGCAATCAAAAGTCCTCCGTCGGAGAGTGACTTGACACCAACCTCAGTCTTTGAACCGTTGATGAATAAGGTGTACTTGTCAGCAGCAGACTGAGCAGCAGTAAACTTGAATCTGTAACCCTCGTAGATGAACTCAACTGGGTAGATAGTCTTCAGCAAGTCCTTGCCTGGAACCTGACCCTTCTCCAAGGAGGCAATGTATGATTGACGTGCCTCTTGCGACATAATATGGGCCTTGGTAACAGCACCACAGATAGTAGCAATGGTTGTGTCTGGTCTCTCGGCGGTCAACTTCTTGGAGATCAGCTCATCCAACCAACCAGTGGTGATAGTGTTATCCTCGAAGTCAGTTGTTTCCAAAAGTTTGATCAAGTATTCAACAGTGGTCTTGAAGTCACCTCTGATGGACAACTCTTTCAAGGCAACAACCATATGCTTTCTAGAAGCTTGTCTGTTTTCACCAAATGCAAAGATGTGACCAAACTGGGAGTCAGAGAAAGAATGGATCGAAGAGTGGTTAGCGACAGAGAAGTAACCCCAAACATTAGATGAAGATCTGAAGTTCAACTCCTGCAATGAACCACCAGATGGCTTGAAACCTTCTGTTGGATCTTCAGATGTGATACGACAAGCAGTACAGTGGCCTCTTGGGACTGGACGTCTTTGAGAAACCTTTGAAGCATCAGACTCAAAGTCAAAGTCAATCTCGGTCGAAGTGTGGGGATCAACACCATAGAACAATCTGATGTCTTTGATTCTATGAAGTGGGATACCCATAGCAATCTGTAACTGGGTGGCTGGCAAATTGACACCTGTAACCATTTCAGTGGTTGGATGTTCGACCTGAAGTCTTGGGTTCAACTCCAAGAAATAGAATTTGTCATCGGCATGAGAGTACAAGTATTCAACAGTACCAGCAGAAACGTAACCAACGAGCTTACCCAATCTGACGGCAGCCTTTTCCATCTGTGTAAAAGTCTCACTCTTGGCAACGGTGACAGGAGCTTCCTCGATGATCTTTTGGTGACGTCTCTGGACAGAACAGTCACGACCAAACAAGGAGATGTTCTTTCCATACTGGTCAGCAAGTAATTGAACTTCCAAATGTCTGGCATTACCAGCCAACTTCATAATGAAGATTGGGGAACCTGGAATCTCATTAGCAGCTTGGTGGTACAAGGCTTCAAAGTCTTTCTCATGTTCAACCTTTCTGATACCCTTACCACCACCACCTTCTGAGGCTTTGACCATGACTGGGAAGCCAATCTCTCTGGCCTTTTGGAGACCTTCCTCTGGTGAATTAACACAACCCTTGGCATAAGTCTCGTCATTCACAGAAACCAGATTCGTCTCTGGGTCAACTTCAACGTCCTGGACACCTGTACCTGACCATGGAATACAAGGCACGTCTGCGTGTTGAGCAACAATAGTGGACGAAATCTTATCACCAAGAGATCTCATAGCAGAACCTGGAGGACCAATAAACAAGATACGTCTCTTCGATGCGGCCAATTGCTCTGGCAAGAGCGGGTTCTCTGAGGCATGACCCCAACCTGCCCAAACGGCGTCAACTTCAGCTCTCTCGGCAATCTCGACAATGAGGTCGACATTGGCATAGTTATTGTTGTTTGTACCACCTGGGACTTCAACGTACTGGTCAGCCATTCTGATGTACTCGGCATTTGCCTCCAAGTCCTCTGGTGTGGCCATTGCGACAAACTGGATGGTTCTTTCATTTCCAAAAGTCTCATATGCCCATTTTCTGACAGATCTGATCTCCTTCACAGCAGCAATACCATTGTTGGCGATCAAAACCTTGCGGATGACTGTGTGACCACCATGCTCCTTTACAAAATCCTTGAGGGGACCTGCAGGGGCGACATCGATGGTGTTAAGACCAATGAAGTATGGAGGAATTGTCTTGTGAATAGCAGAGTAATCGGTCTGCACCTTTAAAGGAGGGGCGCCGACTTCGCTCAGACTCTCTTCACTCATGCTGCGCTTGTTATATGTGTGACGATGAGAGTAATAAGAGAGTGGTGAAGAGTATGGCCGTGCCTTTGTGCTCAGGCAGCAGGCTGTACTCTTGATACAGGATAAGTAGGGGAGAGGTAGTAGTCCTTGTTGACGTGATGGTATGCGCCAAAATAGGAGGGAAATTGGTCTTTGAATGCTGAATAGGACTCGTTAGTATGGTGCTCACACAAGCATTCAATCTGCCTGCTTTGTTCTGTTCTTCTCTGCTCTGCGTGCTAAGTCTCAAGGAAGTCTCGTTGGTGGGGTAATTCGAGATGAGTCCAGTAAACACTGCAGAGTGGTTATATTCGTAGTAGTAGTCAAGGTTTGTGGTGTCCTCCCGAGTGAAAAAGCCATGCTATGTGCTGCCTGGGGGCCGATGGGCTCGTCGCCGTGTCAAGCCGTTTCGCGGCGCACAACTCTCTCGTGAGCGAGCCCAACAAAGTTGAATTTTTTTGGCGCGGGACCACACACGTCAACAACAAATGCACGCGCCTGTGGTGTGTGCGGCCCCCAGTTGATGTTTCTGAACTGGGCGGCTAGTCGATGAGAGCAAAAAGAGGACGCTTGAGCTGGGCGGTAATTGAATTGAAGCATCAAAGTTTCACTCTTTAGATTCTCTTGTAGCTCACAGGTTCATGTGTAAATTTCATCTGTAATACGGCTGTTGGACAAAAGAATAAGATGGCCCTGCAAAGTAGGCGATGAGATGGGATCAAAAGACTGTAGGCAGAGGAACAGAACAGCGCCGGTCAATTGAGCAAAGAATGACAAAGGGAAAAGTACTTACTTTTTCTTTCAAGGACCTCTGATAGCTATTGCTTGTGAATTGTGCAATAGAAGCGGGTGGGCGTTTTTCCTGGGTCGTGTGTGAATAGGATCAACTAATAAATCCGCTTGAAGTTTATCGGCGAAAGGAACAAACAGCAAAATGAATGGGGCGGTTCAATAGTGTCACTTGTCAGTGGGTGGGTGGGTGCGACAAAACGTGACAACAGCTCAACAGCCTTGAATCAGATTCTTGTTCCTGTTCTACAAACTGGTTGATGGTTGGTGGTTGGCGCTTAGTGGAAGGGATTCAGATTTCCTTATAAGCGATGAGCTCCTTCCCGCTGCCAGCGAAGTTTGTTGAATTCGCCAACAAAGGGTGTGCCGGTTGCTGTGGTAACGACGCATTGACGTAAGCGTCGCTTTACAGCGATTTCCAGTGGTTGCAACTTGCTTCGTACGTATTTCTTTGATCAACAAGACATACACGTCACTGACATTGCACTGAAAACACAAGCATCGTTGGGCATTGCACTTCATTCTGTTGGTTTTTATAATTTCCATCTAAAACTAATGATTCCTCTGGCGCCCTCAGCAACAAGGAGCCTCACACTCTCCTAAAGCAAGAATTTTTTGTGTGTGATTTCATGGCATGGCCGGCCGCGGCTCATTCTGTTGGCTCCCTCCTCAAGACATACCAACTGGATCAACTCCCTTAACCCCTATCTGCCAAATTACATACTAATAAAACGTAATGTTAAATTGGCAAGCAACACTCTTCTTGTCTTGTCCCTTAAAACACGACAATTACCCTCTTTCTCAACAAAAAGTATGTGGTGTCTGGATGTTTTGTGGCGGATTTTACAGAAATATGGGCCATAATTGCAACTCTTGAGTGATACTCTTAGATTAATGGATCCTTCTATGGTCGGGATTGTTATAGTTAGATATTTTCTGGGATGTAAACCCGACCTTCTGGCTCAATGTGATTGATTGAATGCATGAGATGCGTGGAATCGTGTAGTACTAAAAGGTTCGATCATCTACTTTACTAAATTTCGCATTTGAAGGGATTCTGGCTTATACGTAGAGATATTGGAAGTAACAAATGGATTTAAACGACTCAAATTCGAAGTTTTCCGTAGTTTTTCTTACTCATAGAATTTTTCAAATTCTGTTTGATTTGCGTTACGATAGTTAATGAAAAGCTGAAAACAGAGTCCATTATCTTTGACCAATTTCTAAAATATTAAAGATTGGGGTATTATCCTTCAGTGCCAGATGATGGAAATTACGAAAGTACCATCTTTGAATCAAGGGAAACTGAATCCTACAAAGAATAATGGAATTGGAGGAAAGCGCAGCTAAGAATGGCAACGCCAAATATACATTATCTTAGACATTCGCTGTCGTCTACTAACTCTAAGATTCAAAAGAACACATTACCAATCAGCTCTAAGTATTCTGCTTGATCCCCCTAATTCTGAAGGAGTGCGTAATTGTATTATCACCATAAATGATAGCTGTATTTACAACCAAAATCAGATTGACTGCCCAATATGCGGCGCCAACCAAGTTTTCCCGAAGCTCATCGCCTTGAAAAAAAAAAAACTATCAAATGAAGACTCTCTCAAACATCAGCAACGTACTATTCTAACATCTGTAACGTGATTCTAAGATAATGTTGAGATCACTACGGCCATCACAGAAGGTCACACGAACCAGACTGTGTCGGTTTCAATCCACACAGGAAAGCAGAAAATTCACAGGGTTGTGGGAACATGACTCCGACCCTCTTGACGTACACAAGTCTCTCTCTACAGACATGACGACATTACCTTTCGCTTATAGAAAGGAAAGTGAGGCATTTGGACAGCTTGTGAGAGATTATCATTATGACTTGACGGGTATTAATGAGTCTAAAGTGAAAGTTATCACCAGAGAAGAGATCCTAAAGAGAAATCAAGAGTTGGATAAGATGGATGCCTCACTGCTTTCAGAGGCACCTACACAGAGACTTCACGAAAAGACGATCATTGGAAGAGTGAATAGAAACCAGATCAAGATCCCGGAAAGAATCACAAAGAGCATCTATAATCACATGCTTGCTCTTAGATTACCAAAAGTCCTGAGATACCAAGTGGCGCAGAAATATATCAAACTTCAGGATGAGCAAGTATACTCACCAACCAGAAAAGTCCATGAGAATGATATTCATATTGCCGCTTTTTTTGCACAGGATTATGCAGCAGCATTTCAAGTGCTCAGTGAGCTCAAGCAACGTATGCCTGACTTCAAACCAAATGCTGTGTTGGACGTTGGATACGGCCCTGCAACTGGAATGCTTGCCTTGAATGAAGTAATGGGACCAGAGTTCAGACCAGATCACAAGGAATCTGTAATCATTGGACACCATGGTATGCAGGATAGAGCCAAGGTTCTGCTTTCAAGACAGATATCTGAGTATCCTGGTGCTTTGGAGGATCTGTTCACAGAGAAGGAGATCTCAGAAGGAATCAAAAGTGACGAAGACGTTCTGTTTGATGATTTTATTGGTGAGGTGAAAACAAAGAAGATTAAAACCAAGACAAAGATTTTTGGTGAATTGAGCTCAGATAAGAAATATGACTTGATTATTGCTCAACATCAACTACTACAGGAGCCAACACGATTCCCCTATGAGGTTGATGAAAACCTTGACCTCCTCTTGAAATGTCTAGAACCAGGCGGTGTTCTCGTACTGGTAGAGAGAGGTACACCGCTGGGATTTGAGTCTATTGCCCGTGCCAGACAGATCATGATCAGACCGGAGAGATATGAAAATGAGAGTGGCAAGATCCCAAGACCATATATCAAGGGATCTTCCGTCAAGCCTGGGTCTAAGATGTTCGCCAGTGAGGTTTCTGAAATTGATGGCTTTGAGGACGATGGTATTGCTGATGAGTTGAATTCGAAGTATGGTGAGGTTTCTGAGAAAGATTTGGAGTTTGAGGATGATATTCTGGATCAGGCAGAGCTTCTTGACTTATCCACGGACATTAGTGCAAAACCTGATTATCACATCTCCATAATTGCACCTTGTTCACATCACAAGAAATGCCCATTACAGACTCTCAATCCGCAGTATTACTCATACCCAGCCGGTAAGAAGCTGAATTGGTGTCACTATGAGAAATCAGTAGAGAGACCAAGATATCTGATGGAGTTAAAGAGAGGTCAAGTGCTCTCAAGTCGTTGGGAGAAAAAAGATGAGATCTCTCCAGGGAGAGGTAGCACAGGTTCTGGCAGAGCAGGTGCTAACAACTACGAACTGACGAATTACTCATACTTGATTGCCCAGAGAAGTGCTAACGATACAGCAACACTTGAAGACATTGATGTTCAACGTGAGAATGCAACAAATGAGTATAAAGTCGGCGATATCACTGCTGATGTATCGTTATGGCCAAGAATCTTGTTGAATCCAATCAAGCGCAAAGGTCATGTGACCATGGCACTTTGTGGAGCTAGTGGTGAAATTGAGAAATGGACAGTGACAAAGTCATTTGACCGTGTTGGTTATCACGATGCAAGAAAATCCCATGCTGGTGATTTGTGGCCATTGGACGCAAAGACAAAGCTACTTGGAAGATCCAACCAAGATGACGGGCTCAAAGCGAAGTTGGATAACTACGAGAAGCAGATGCTTTCGAAGTTGAAGAAAGATGCAAAGTTGAGAAACAAACAGGATAGAAAGAATTTCGAGGTTAGAGCTGCTGAGATTGGTCACAGAGGCAAAGAGTTGCCAGAGGAAATGATAGACTTTTACACTTCCAAGTTCAACATGTCAAAGAAACAGAGACAGATGGATAAGAAAAATGGACTTCGGAACTATAATGACTAACGAACACATATTTATACTTAGAATTGTTGAGACTTGTACATAGGTCATTGGAAATTAGCATACAGATTCATAAGATGATGCGTAGAAATTCTTCATTTGAAACTATTCATAATCGTACTCATAGTCACCTTCGTCGTCATCCATAGCACCATTTCCATTTTCATCTTCTGCAGTTACTGCCTCATTCAGTTTTGTAAGCTTTGACATCGTCTGTACCACAAACGGTCTGATCTCATTGATCTCCATAAGAGATAGGTTGTCTAATTGCAAATGCGACTCGTTAATAAGCTTGAGACCTTTCTTGATCTTGATTAGTCGTATTTCCTTCAGGTCTTGTACCAGTGATTTGAGCTTATGGGGTTCGTCACCGAGATCATCCGATGCTTTTTCAAAGAATATCTTTGCAAGTTCAAGCCAGTTGTGTGGCAGTTTGGAGAAACTCTCTGGTTCGGCAACTTCAAAGTTGTATAAATCCTGAAGCTCCTTATGTGAAAGCCACTGTGGTGGGACAATCGAGCATTTCCGTTGTGACTTTAGGATTAGTGCAAGCCACAGTGGGACTTGTACTCTGTGCATTGCCCTTATGCTAGGTATCTGGTCTGTGATGAGGTCGATGCCGTTCATGGTATAACGCGGTAGAATCGTGATCATCTCACTCTCTGTGAGGAATTCGATCTCTGCCGGCGTGAAAGTGTTCTTGAGATGGTTGGGAAGAGCCATGCTTCTGCTGATAGTCTATAATTCGAATTGGAAAGGCTCAAAGAAAGCCCGTGTTTGGTATTATTCCTTGAGCCACAACGCGTCAGGGTTTGAACTTCTCCACCGCGATGAAAAACACGATAAATCCCCACAATGAACCCTTGGAAGAATCCTTTAGTCCATTCTGGAGGAAGTAGCATCTTGCTAACACTCTACAAGGGTAATATAAAATGCTTCACAGAAGTGCTAGAGCGGCACTTCTTGTGCGACATCCTCTAAAGAGGCGATTCCTGTCCTCGCTGACCTACGTGGAGCCCGTACTGCTGAAGAAGAACCAGGAGACAGAGTTGAAAAAACGCTCGAATGACAACAAGGAGCTCATTCTCTCGATTTTGAAGCTTACAACCACGAGAAGAGAAGCTAAGTTCTACCTCAACAAGTATTCTTCAGAGAGTAAACAGGATAACCCTGAAGAGGCTCCTCGCAGAATCGTCATCATCAAATTCAGAGGAAACGTGCTTGACTACGATACAGATCAGCTCGCAAAGTTTAGTGGAACTCTTGACTACTTACAACGTCTTGGTGCTTTCCCCGTGATCCTGCTGGACCCGGATTTCCTTGCTGAAAAACACGACTTTGATTTCTCCAAGATAGACAAGTATGTTTTTGATCAGTTCTTGCATCTAAGCAAGTATCTCTCCACAAAGACACTCAAACTCTCGCCGTTGAGAACACTACTCCAAGCCAAGGATGATGGGAAGTTGAGACTTGAAGTTCCCCAACAGCTTCTTGTTTCACTTACAGACCGTTATGTTCCTGTTGTCTTCCCATATGTCACCGATAGCTCAAGCAAGGAGTGGGTTGTTGAGTCTACAGACTTCCTTGCCAGTCTTGTTCCGGAGTTGCACAACTTGAACAAGAAAGGTAAAGAGGTCATGACAGTGGAAAAAATTATATTTATTGATGCATTGGGTGGAACTCCCAGTATTGAGCGTTCAGCAGCACACGTCTTCATCAGTCTTAACCAGGAGTATGAACAGATTTCTGCTCAGTTGAACGTTGGGTATCTCAGTGTCTGGGAGAAGGAGATTCACATGAACAACTTGAATTCTATGAAGCGCATTATTGACTCGGTGGATTACCCAGACCTCACAGGGATAATCACAACACTCAAGGTTGCCAACGAAACACTTGACACAAACCCAATCATTTACAACATTCTTACAGACCGTTCTCTCGTCAGTTCGTCGCTCCCTGCAGCAAAATACACACAGAGACTTTCAATTTCAAACAAGATCTCCAAGACCACAATCATTAGAAAGGGACTTCAAGTACATTCCTTTGATTCATTTGAAGGAATTGACCTTGTAAAGTTCAAGGAACTCATTGATGATTCTTTCAAGCGTTCCCTAGATCTTGACCACTATCTTGCAAGAATTAAAACATCACTGGCCAAAATCATAATTGTGGGAGATTATGATGGAATTGCCATCATTACAAATGAAACATCGCCCCAAACGGGGATTACTGTGCCATACCTTGATAAATTCGCCATCTCACGTCATGCTCAAGGCTCATTGGGAGTTGCTGACGTTATTTTCAACATCTTAAAGAGCCAATTCAAGAAGAGATTGTTATGGAGATCAAAAAAGGCCAACCCTGTTAATGGCTGGTACTTCCAACGTTCTGATGGAAGTTTGGGCTTGTCAGATAGTGAGTTTAGGATCTTCTGGAGAGGTGTTGGTGTCTCAGAGAAAGAATTGGAAGCATATGTCGAGATTGGAAGAATGATCACCCCATCTTGGGAAAAATGAAACAACGAATACTATAGTTATATCACATTAGTCATATATGCATATCATTAATCACTCCGTTTGTCTATATGTATTTCTATATGCAGATTAATCAGTGCCATCTATATGCTGTCCAATGAAGTCGCCATATTTTTCATTCAGCACATATCCAGCTAAGTTCGATCCTGTAAATCTTATAAGATCACCATTATCCAAGGCCTGTTGTAGGTATTGGAACTGATCAGCGTGGTGATCCACATTGAAACTCTTCAAATGCCCCTTCTCCACTCTCAATGTGATTGTGAAGTCTGGATGAACTATATTCATTTCAAATTTTGGTGTGTTCCCATAGATCCACTTCCACTGCTGAAGCTCCTCTGCTGTTTTCAACACTTCTGGTGGTAACTGATCTTCATCAACTGGAACGATATCAACCTCTTGATCGAATAATTTGGTATACCCATCAGCAACGATTTCCATAAACGTTTCATTGTCCAGACCTACGTTCGTCACTGGTGATGGAACACTATCAACAGATCCGCATTTGAAAGAAACATTTGCATCTCTTGTCTTAGTATCAAGCAACTGTTTTAGAATGTCAAGCTTGGAGTCCAAGAGCATGGTACCATGGTGATAACTCTTTCCTTTTGAGATCTTGAACGCTGAACCTGAGACTTTTTTACCCTCCTCTTTAGTGATTATATCACCTCTCTCATTCTGTGCTAACTGCACACCAAGCTTTGCAGAGTTGATGGAATCCACAATGACACTGCCAAAAAACGTACGACTAAAGTCATTTCTGGTGGTGACGTAGCTGTAGTTGACATTTCTCAGGTCATGTACCACAGTGCCGCCACCAGAGCGTCTTCTCAACAATGGGATGTGTAAAGAGTTCAATAACGAGATGTTGGCTTCTTTCCAAGGGTTCTGGTTCTTCCCAATAACGACACAGGGAGAGTTGATGTAGAAAATGAGTCTTTGAGCTTGGAATGGTTGTGCGGTGGGTGTATGTGTGAAAATGTAGTCCTCCAAGGCAAGGTTCTTGAAAGGATTTGTGAATGTGGAAAGGAAGAGCATTGGTTTGTTCTGTGTGATCGTAGAAAGAAGAGACATTTCTTTCTTTGGTGTTGGCGTTGGTGGTTCCGCTGGACAAGGCGATGTTACCGGATCCTCCATAACAACATCAGTACCGTATAACTCAGCCATTTCCCTATTCAACTCAGCAATATCATCTGACTCTGCACTAGTGGGTGTACCAGCTTTGCTTGAAACATCTCCAGTGAACATATCTGTGTAGAATGCGTTAACATCTTGATATTTCTCATCTCCCTCGAGATCCTCTGCCTTGAACGGCGGGCTGTTGGTGGTAAGGGATCTGACAAAGCCACTTCTTCGTATCAAAGATAATATAGGAGGTCTTCGTATGCTAAACATTACAGTTATTGTTACCTTCTATGAATGTTCGTGGTGTAAAAGCCCCCTTCAAAGCGTCTTCATCAAGTTCAAAGAGACGATGGATGTCATCACCGTAAAAAAAAAAAAAACACAACAGAATAACTTCATCACCACCAACACTCTTCACCGGAACACCATACCGATCGTTATAAGCAATGGACAGGAAATATCCACTGGAATCACTGCTCCTTTCCCGTTCACACTCATCAGCGAGGGCTATAGAGCTGTTGGAACAACGCTACGCTGTTAATGACAAGCCGACTCTTTCATTACGGCCGACAGAAGGTGAATCCACAGAGAGGAAGAAGAAGCACAAGACAAGTCTCTTAACATCCATACTTGATGCGAAAACCACACAGAGGAAGCTGAAAACACAACATCGAGACCAAACGAAGATTGTGTTTAAGAGATATATCCAGCGATGCCTGAGTTATCAACGAGCCATCAAGCACAGAGCATATCAAATCTCCAAAGATACTGGGAACACCGTCGATTATTCGACATTAAAACAGTGGAAACACATTCCACATTTTGAAGAATTTCTCACTTTGAATAAGCTGTGGACGAAATATATGCAGGATCTCTTGGGAATAACAAAAGATACGGTCGACAAGGCAGCTACACAACAGACATTAACAAAACTCGCAAGTGCCGACTATAACGGATGCTTCCTCCGAGTTTTGAAGAGCAAGAATAGAAACTGTGTTGGGAAGTCTGGTATTGTCATTTGGGATGCGAAAAACTTCCTTATCATTGTTGAGAATGGTGGTGAACTCAATGGTGGGCTGAAGATGGTTGAGAAGAAAGGTTCAACTTTCAATTTTGTTGTCCCACTCTACGATTTGGACTCGGATGATGTTGATGATAACGACGATAACTATTTGGAGTTTTCAATTATTGGCTCAAGGTTCCAGTACAGAAGTGCAGACAGGGCGGGAAGAAAGTTCAAGTCTCGCAATGTAGACGACCTATGACGTTTCTTCTGGTACTTGTACCCAACAACAAGATTTAAGGTAGGGACTAATGGAATACCAAAAAGATTCAAGAGGTGGACTAATCACATTGTGATATTCAGAGTAGTACAGGAATTTTAGCCCAGAGTTCATTCATTTGCAGAGCATCCTAAAAGGCCGGAATACTTACCGAGAGCAAACACATTAATCGGACATAAATACAAAAAAAAAAAGAAAAAAAGAGAGAGGGAGAGAGAAATACCTGAATATAGAAGTGTGTCAATGAGACCAGATGAACTGAAACAGTATATTGTAATTAGGTGGTTGATACCCTGTTGTCAGGACAAAGGGGGCGTAGTGGGAAGTGTCCAACAGAACAGGGCGTTAGCACCTCTTCTTGGCCAGTTTCTTCTTAAACTTCTTGACCGGGAACCTGTTACCCTTGTCGTTGTACAGGGTGTCGATAACCAGTTCATCATCAACCACCGTATCGTGGAAGGAAGTGGCGGAAGTTCCCTTGTTTGCGGTCACGGCAGCCCCACGCGTGTTGTTGTGATCCGCGCCGATGGACCCAGCAGAGGTCTTCTGCTTACCCAAGGTAGCGGCCATCTGGCAGTCTGAAACGTCGGTCCCCAACTCAGACTCGTCAATGAGCTTGACTCTCTCAGACTTGTCTGTGGCGTAGCTGGAAATCTTGATGGTGCGTGACAACGCGGCAGCCTCGGCGTAACTCAACTTCCTCAACTCCACATCGACAAAGTCGTCGACGGAGCTGTCGGCGATGGAGATGACCTTGTGGTCGGGCGTCAGAGTCTCATTCTCATTCTCAGCAGCAGCAGGAGCAATAGAGCGTGGGCCGAAGAAGCCAAAGTTGAAGGAGAACATGTGGCGTGGGGGATCTGTAAATCCGGGGAGGTGGCGATCTCGAGAGTAAGAGGTAAGAGACGGAGTAAGAGACAGAGAGTGTGTGTTAAAGAGAGAGTGTGAAGGATAAGTTGCAATGCTAAAGCCCCTGAAGTCCCGGGCTTTGTAACGAAGACTTCCAAGAGACGAAGCTGGTGGCAAACGGAGGGAGAAGCAACAAACAAAGAGGGAGAAAGCGTGTGACGCGTTTGTGTAAACAACTGATAAGAAGCGATAGACGAGGTGACGTTGGTACGCGCCACACTCAATCTCGGAGGACCGCCCGCTTCCCATTGTTCGGTGCCTCTTTGACACATTTTCCGTTGGGGGCCGTGATTACACAGTGTAGATCGTCTCTTGATAAGATTGAACTATACTACAGACCTACTGAAAGCAGTATTTCAAAAATTTCCCGTTTTTTTTGGTGCTTTTTTCGAGCAAAACTCTCATAGAGCAGTAACTAAAATACAAGCCGTGACGGCACAATCATCTCCTTCGCAAATCCCGACGGAAATAAGAGCACCAGTAAACAAGACGAACCGTGGAGTTTATTCTTTTTCATTCCACCCGTCGCCTTTATTAATCATCCCCTCCCCATCCTTGTGAATTGTTTTTGTGTGTGTGTGTGTGTGTGGTTTTTCTTTTTGTGATATCTTTTAACTGTAATTGTCTCTATCATCCAGCTTATTTCTTTCTGTAAGAAGAACCCTCAGTCAACTTGGCCTTACCACCGGTTGGGTGGGTCAGGACTGTGGAACAAGAGTCACAGGTGACAGCAGTCTGAGCGTGAGAGAAGACAACTGTGATGTTCAAACAACCTGGGCACTTAACGTCCATGAAGTAAGATCTTGGGGCCTGAACAAGACATTTCAATTTGTGCTTCTTGGCCTCAGAGGCAGCAGTTGGGTGCAACAAGTCCTGAACCAAAACCTAGACAGAGATTGTTAGTAAACTGTTTGAAGATCAGCTGTGGCGTTACAGCCATCGGGAAAGAGTTAGAGTATCCAGAAACAAGTACCACCTAGACAAAAAGTGCAATATTCCACCCTATCTCAACACACTGATTTGCTCATCTGAGCCCTCGTACTCCAGAGAATAGTGGAATGTGTTTCTTTTGCAGTTCTATGATTGCTTTAGACATGGTCCAAGGTCAGGGGTCGTCCCAGGTGAACTTTCAGTGGGTCTTGACAGTGAGGTCAAAGTGCGCAAAATCAAGCCTAAAACTCCCGAATTTCCAGGTATAGTGTGTCCATCCATGCCAGTCATGTCTCTGATACTCTCATTCAACTCCCATATGCCATTCTGACGTACCATTTTGATGTTATTTGATACTTTGTGTGCTATCCTCAGTGGCGCTGAAAAGTGCAAGAGCGCGGGCCTCCTCAAAAATTTTAACGTCTCTCAGCTGGAAACAGGGGCGCGCAGTCACACGATCGAAATCGCGGAGGTCCGGATGTTTAATAGGGCAACGGAAAGCGCACGTGATAGAATACTATCTCCAAAAACCCTAAGATCCTTTTGACACAATTTTGGGGTTGACACATTCCGTGCGTATAAAGATGGCCAACTTCAATAGCAACACGGATTCGCACCAATATCTGAAACTTGGTGTCTACAGATCGCCTCGTTTGTGATCATTGTTGTACTGAGCAATAAGCAATATCCATTTCGCTTCCTGTGAGACATCATATTGTCAACTTCTTGTCTACGATGGCCCAAGCACAGTTATCAAAGGGTCCGAGACTGAAGAATGCAAAGGTACATGCTTCAAGAACGAAGCAGGCTTCTTCAGATAACTCACCTATACATGCTGAATTTGGAGGTTCTATGGAAGATCGATCTTATTCCCCAATTCAACGCAATGGGTCCTCAAGTATCCCGTTCTTTGATGATGCACGATCCGAGATCTCTAACATCACTACGCCATCAGCATCCTCCCGGCGTGATTCCACAACAGCCGATGGGTCTGGGATGGTATTCATATCAGACATTCACACTCATTACGGATTGCTTGTTCAGATGTTGCCAATCCTCATTGTGTTCTTGCCCTCATTACTCAAGCTGTTCTTTCCAGGGGCAATCAAGTTTGGTGGGTTTCAAATCGGAGACGACAAGAATCATCCTTCAACTATCATAGTGGATGTTTTTTCCATTCTGCTTATTTGCTGGATTTTGAAATTTTTGCTTGATTGGCCATGGAAGTGGTACCTCCAAATCAGTGATCTGGAATTGAAGTTGAAGTTGTACCTTGAAGGTATGACCATGGGAGTCAACAACCTTCCACTTGATTTAGCAAAATCAACCGAATGTGATAAATCAGAGGGAAAGGTGAAGCTCCATATGACCACCAATAAAGGTCTGCAGAAGTTGCAAGTACAGCACTCTATTGCACTTTGCATCTGTATCTTGGCACCTTTCATCTGCGGTGGAGTCCTGATACTAGCGAGAAAACACATTGTATTCATTGGATCTGGAGCTCGAGATGATAGTATGATCTTCTCTGATTTGAACATTGGTATCTTCATTAGTTGTGGATTGATTCGTGTGATCATTCAAATTTCAGAACAGGTTCAAAAATCTACTGCAGCTATTGAAGCCACCACAGAGAAGCTGATACAGGCACAAGCTCATGAGTTGCTCAACACCGAAGTTTCAAAAAGTTTGGATGATGTTGCACAACCTGTCAAAGATGACAAAGAGAACATATATCCTGAGATTACAGAACTTCAAGCCCAGGTCACCACATTGCAGACCGAATTCAACCACTTGAGCGGACGGTTTGAAAGTTTTTACACTAAGAACAAGTTCATTATTGACAGTGACTCCAGTTTCCTTTCCTCAAAACACTTTAAGATACTCGAAAAGGAAATCAACGAAGTAAACGCAAGACTGCATCACAAAACCATCGAGTTAGAACAGATGATTGAGCAGATTCAGCATACCGCAACTTCCCAATCATTGTCCTACATACCAGAATCCTCCCAGTATCTTGCGATTGAGGATGGAAGACAAGATTCTCTTCATGGTGTACCATTGGCTAAACACAGTGCTACTTCTTCCGGTGAGACTGGAGATGCAATGAAATATCCAATAGAGAATTATGTCACAAGCTTAAACTCCAACATGCCTTCCTTTGAAAAGATAAGGGAATTATTCCCAGTACTTTGCTACAACAAGGCTAATTCTTCCTCAAATGTTCAAGAACTTGACGAGGAGACTTTGAAACAACTTGAGTCCTTACATGAAGAAGGTTACTTTAGAATTGATCTGAGTGCTACCCTCCCAGTATTCAGACTCATATTCTACTTACCGTTCCTGCTAAACAAGGCGTTTTGGAAAGTGATTTCGTATGTCCCGATCCAGTTGTTGAGGGGAATTTACATGCTACTATTGCTAGCTCTTGATTCTCTGGTGGAGGTCTATCACAAGAACAACAGAGAGTTGAAAATTCGCAATATCTCACCTTCGAGACAACTGGCTAGTGAGTTAGGAGAAACACAAGAAACAAGAGTCTTCCTAGGCCAAATCGAGGAATTAGGAGATGTGAAGAGTCCCAAGAGAAGATGTATCAGAGAGTAATCAAAACAAAACACCCAGAATGCTGATTCAAAAAGCTAACTAATAACTAATAACTAATAATTATTTCTACATATATAACTGTACTCAATCTAATGTTCATTCACTCATGTCCAGGGCTTGAGTTTCTCGTCAAACGACAGCTGCAGTGCTGCCATTCGTCTTCCTCTTCTTCTTTGCGGGATCCGTTTCTGTCTTGTTTGCCGGTCTCTTTCCGTTACTTTGTTTCCAGGTTGATAAAAACTTCTTGAGCCATGTTCCAACCGGCTCATCTGAGTATTCAAGGATACCTGCCCATTCTTTTAGTCTAATCAATGTCGTGTCATCATCGTAGTTTCCATCGAGAATACGAACAAGCTTCTCCTTCAACCCAGGTGATAACTCAATGATTGAATCAATCCGTTCTTTGTCATTGCGCATGCTGTCAGGTTCTTTGTTCTTTTTCATCTTTTGTATGCTGCCATTCTGATGATGACCATTCTCTTTGATACTTGTGGCGGTACCACTTCCAGACTCCTTGTCTGCAGACTTCCCAAGATTGTCACCAACATCCAGCATGACATCAATGAGTGTATTCTTCTTGTTTGTCAACGATCCATACTGCTGCGTCAGCGATTGGTATTCTGTGAGAAGGTTGTGCGATTTGAGTAGATTGTCCTCGTACTGCTTCTGGAGTCGCATGAAGAGCTTCTCGTACTTGCCCTGTGTGGCAGTCTGTGCTCCTCTCTTCTTCATTATTCAGCACTGTGTTCTCTTTGGAGACGGAGATGACTCTTGATTGGTCTCTAGGTCCGGATGGTGGTGTGGTTCCTGCTTTTGTGGTGTGTTTGTCGTCAAGCCATCTCTTGCTAATTTCCCTTGTGTTTGATGAAGTAAGCTCCGCTCGCTCGCTGGGCCGGCTTTTCTCGGATGTCGAGGCTCTTAACTTACTGCTAGACTTACTACACCGGCACGGCATGCCCAAAAAGGAGTGTTAAGGTTGGTATTTGGTGAGTACTGTCACGTGACCTTTTAGGACCATTCAAGGAGTAAAGGAAGTGTACTCCAGTGAAGTGGGGATAGAAGGGAACACGAGTGACTGGAGCGGACTTT
>JAKTUJ010000022.1:0-216817 GCA_030556625.1 Petasospora euphorbiiphila | reverse complement strand
CATGAGACTCAGCAACAGAGAGTACAGGAGCACGGAGTCCCTCATCATGCCCCACCACCTGTTCGATTGTCAACGGCTATCGCACTCGATGAGAGTCAAGTATCGTATGTGAACATTGATAAATCACGGACACAAGAGGACACAGACTCTGCTACAGACTCTACTAATGGTTCTGATTTAGCTGGTGAAGGCTTCTCGGGAGTTGAAGAATTAGACAATGACACTGCTTATTTAATTAGACCAGCTGTTGTAAGTGCTTAGTACGTAGAAGGTTGTTGTATCTTGATATCCTGAGATTTTTATCCAGATTGCTATGCGGTATAAGTGCAGAATTTCGCATTGTTGCCATGGTTACTATGCAGTGGCTACAACTAGCAGAAAAAGTCAGTGCTCGCATGATAAATGGTAGAGGCAGCATTTTTCAAAAAAAAAAAAAAACCTGAGGGTAAAACCGCGATTCTTCCACAAGAGTTCTATTGTTTTGGCGATCTTCGATGCGCGTCGTTGTGTACCGAAAAAGCCAAACTTTATTAGCCTGGAATTGCCTCATCGGAGTGAAACCATAACAAAAAGGACAAATTGGGGCTGCGCGATGCAAGAATAAGATTCTAGATCTGAGGTGTATCTCATGTGTACTGCCAATATAACATCAAGTATCATATGACACATGTGATATATGGCATATCATATCGAGTGATATGGAAACACCCGTGCACGTGCAATTCCATCTTAATATTACCACACGCCCTTACAGGCTACAGCGCTTTGCAACAGAGTTGATGCATCGCGTATTAAAATGTCGTTGAGCGCATTTCACCCGCGGTTGCCAGGCAACAACTCAAGTTCAAGCTTGTAGCCGTAGCAGAGCCCATACTAGAGATAGAGATGAGGAAGACAATCTACAATAGATGTTCAAATTTAATGCAATTTTGTGTGTGTTCCCTATGTGAAAGAAATTAGGAACCGCCAAAACAAATAAACGTGCTAAGAAGAAGTTGAAGAAGAAAGGAATAAACAGACGCTCCCATTCCTAATGTTTTGTCGTTGTATTATTTAAATGAACTCAACAGTCTGCAATCTGATTGGAATACACTGGCCACCAATGGACTGGTCGTACAAGTTGTAGAAAGTACCAGAGAGACACTGGTAGAAGACATCGTTGTCACCAATGGCCAAGGTACCGTTTGGAGTGATGGACCAGCCAGCAGCGTAGATGGCACCAGCCTGTGGTGGTGGACCGTCGAACTGGAACTGTCTGTTGGCGACAATGGAACCAATTCTACCGGCACCGTCCTTGAGGATACCCTCCTCCAAGGTCATCGAAAGAGCACCGTCGCTCTTTGGGGAGACGAGTGGGAGGTACTGCTTCAAGTCGACGGACTCAGTTGCTGCGGCAACAGAAGAAGAAGAAGAGGCAGTGGCAGACTTGGACTTGGACAAGGTGGTGGTGGAGGATGCAGTGAGTGCAGCAGAGAGCTTGGACTCGACGGAGGAGATGGAGGCGAGCTCAGAGGCGTCGGTGACCTTGGAGACGGCGATACCGAAGGAAGAGGTCATCTCAGTCAAGGCACCAGAGACTGCAGTGGCAGATGGGGTGAGGGTGGACCAGGTGGAGTGGATGTTTGGGTTGTACTCCTCAGCAGCGACAGCGACGGCAGCGAGGGCGAGAAGGGCGGAGACCTGCATTGTGTGTGTGTATGTGTGTGGTAGCGAAGGTGGAAGTATTAGTGGAGCGAATGTAAAAGAGAGAGGCCTCTGTATTATATCTCTTCACGGAACAGGAGAAGAAACAGCAAGAAGGTGTGTTCAGATCGGTCGGGTGAGAGAGACTAAGGCGGGATCGGACTATGCGCTTATTTATATATTGGTCGTTGGGCGAAAAAAAACCAAGAGAAAAGAAAAAAGCAAGTGAAATGCTATGTTTAGAAACCTGTGCGCGCACGACGCTGCACATATTTGACACCCCCTCGCCCCTCGCCCCTCGCGCCGGATAAAAGAGAGAACAACACACCGAGCCTTTTCTACGCTGTGTTTGGCGAGATTGGTGCCGCTTTGGGTGAATGTCAGGCTGAACCCATTGAGGGCAGCCACTGAGGTAGAACAGTTCTCCCTGTACATTTCGCACCACCCTAATTGCATTCCGTATAGCAAAACAGTGTCTTGTGTGGCTTTTTGCAAGCGCTGATATCGGGATCGGCTTCCCCTTATTCTTCCATATGTTTACAGATCTGAAGCCAATATGCTGAATGGGGAAAGCAGGTGCTCTCGGCATCGACGAAGCCTGCTTTCTGTTTTTTTCTTGTATGGAGCAACGCTCACATTTGGCCAAGAAAGAGCAAGCTGTAATTTATTGGCTTACCTCAGCTTTGTAGTTGTTTTATGCGTGTGGCAGAGAAAGAGGAGGCACCGCCAAGATACAGTAATATTACATAGCCAACCAACTTTCGTGCTAAACGAGGAACATCTGATATTGAATATTCATAATACACATATAACCATTGTTATTAACGTTGTGCGCCCAGAGGCAACCATTGAACGACAGCCAATGGGCCCCGGCGTGTGTGCCGTTGACGGTTGACAGGCCAACAGCGAAAACAAGCAGCCCGACAGCGCCGACAGCCCGGCAGGCAGCCCTGAAGTTAAGGCAATTTTTTAGATCGGGTGCACGACGCTCTTTTGGGCGACCACAGAGATGTGTGGGGTCAGTCGTCGATGCTAACAATAGGTGTAGATCCACCATTCATGAATACTTGTGTACAACTCTATCAATCTGTGGTTCATCGGCATGACCGTCACCCCTCACATCCCGTAATGGAATTATGGAAGGTTGAAATAAACAGCACACAGATAAATGGAATGCGTCTGCAGATTGGGTTTTCTGCAGAGAGTGGTGGCTGCCGCTGCTGCTACTGTATAAGCCTCCCCTTCAAGGCATCTCTCTTACCGTCTTGGGAAGCGAGGTGGCCATACTTGTAGTGTTGCTAGTGTTGTGTTGCTGGTATTACTATTGCGATAGTAACCATTGCTCATTCTTATCGTCGTCTCTCCAAGTCCCATTCCTTCCACAGCCTGTGACGCGTGAGGCCATACGGCATGCAATTCCACACTGGGCATATTACCGTCCGTCCCGAAAGAACCCCCTCCCCCAAAGAGGCTTTGCACCACGTAAATTCCACATGGCAATTTCATTGATCAGATCTACGCAGTTGCATTGACAAGCAGTCACTCAGTCTAAAACCGGATAAGCTCAATCTGTATATGCAAACCCTAAATAAACCGCTTTTTCACTGTCTCATTATGAACTCTGGCCAATCCTAGAGTCCAACTGCATCAACGCCAATTTTCTTCTTCTGTCCAAACTGACATCAACTTGTCCCTGTGGCTGTGCTCCCAATGCTGTGAACACCTTATCCGTCACTTTCTGTAGGAGACTCCCTTTAGGGAACGAGAACGGTGATACAGTGCCTGATACACCAGCCAAGGACGAAGATGTAAATATGCGTGATTGAGACATCGTCGACACGATATCGCTTTGTGTCGCATTAGACGTAAGCGAAAGCTCCTGTGGTGTCGTGGATGCGTCAAGCTCAAGACCGTCATTGGTAAACGTACTCTTGTCCAAAAGCTTCAAATTGCACACCATTGTGAAGATCTTATCGGACAAAAGTGAAACGACAAGACTCAATGGGTAGGGGAAGAAAGTCGCCAGTGCAAACTGTGCAGTACGATCACCTCTTGTGGACAACTGCACCTGTTCATCCGTCTCTGACATGGGCAAAAGCGCCAATTGACGACCTGAACCGCCTTCTTTGAAGAACCGGAGTGTAACCCAACTAGTAATAAACCCACTCCAGTTCAAAATGCAAATGACCTTGTACTCAGGGACAAGAAACGACATGACAGTTGTGGTGAACAGTACCATGAAGGGCACTAATGACACTTTAAGCCTGACAAAGCCATTGAGAAATAAAAGGTAATGGTTCGGTATGCGCTGCTTGATAGCAACGAGCAATGCCACGATAATGGCGCCTGTTCCAGTGATTTGAACCGTTTCATCATCCAATGACAGATTCCCTAATCCAAGAATCAAGTAAGCGACAATGTTTCCAACAAGTACGTTTATCGTCAAGTAGTAGAAAAACTCACGAGACCCCCATAGCACTTCAATGTATCTCCCCGTGTATAAGATGAAGCAGAATGCTGTTACAAAGGAAATAAGCCCGTCCTCGATGAATGCAGATGTGAACAGTGTCCATGGTTTCAACAAAAGAGATGTGCGTCCAGTGACAAGGGCAATTAAAGGAACATAGATATCCTGAGGATTCGGGAGTGAACTCGGTGTGTCTGATGCCTCTGCTGATGTTTCATCATTGATGAGGTGTTCGTGGTCTTCATCGTGTACATCTGCGGATACAACGTGTATATACGCAGAGTACCTTAGAAGGAAGGTGGTTATAGAACACACACCAAGACATCCAAGGTAGAACCGCGTTACCGGTGGGATCCCCGTGCGTGCCATCGTCTTATTCTGTGGTTATGCTTGGTCTGTGTTGATGATGTGGTAACACCCTGTAATGACAGTTGGAGATAAAACCCACACTTATAAGTTGAAATGGAAAGACCCAGAGTCACAACAAAAAAAGATATGGAGATGTCCACAATTAACAACGGCTTCAGCACAACAACTGTGATCGAAAGAGTGCTAGTGGTAATGCCGAGAGATCAACAGTCGGTGATGGCCAAAGGTGAGACACAGCCATCGCGAAAGTGTAAGCTTCAAAGACTAAAGTCCATCACATTTGATCGACACTTACAGAGTATGAGAGCACACTCTAATTCGATCAACTCGTATTACTATGTTTTCGCAAGGGAAGTCAGCACGGTGCCTAAGGTGTCTACGATCCCTCCGGTCGTACTCTACAGGGACACCTCCGCCTCCGCAGCGCAAGATGGGCGACTCCTTCGACAAGTCAATGTACTACCCTGCCTTCCTACTTGTTCTACTCGGATCGCAAGTCATCAACGTGATGAATGCACAGCGTAAAGTGGAGGATCTGGATAGACGATACGCTTTGAAGATCTCCAAGATGGATCAGCTCATTGAAAGAGTGCGTTCCGGTGAAGTCGTCGATATCGACCGCGAGATGGAGTTGGTCAATAAAGTCTTCAAAAGACATGCAACTGGATCGTATTCCGTCATGGGCAAGACCGTTGCTGGTCATTCTAATAACAAGATGGAGGAATTAGCACTAGAGGATGAAGGAGATGATATCACAGAGGAGAGTATAGCCAAAATGCTTGGATTGGATCTGCAAGACCCTAAGAAAGATCTTGAACTCGAGAAGGAACCACAAAAGGCCACCACTGATGAGATTAAAGTGAGTAGACGAGAAATCGACGAACAGATGAAGAAGGAGAAGGAATTGCTGAGCTATAAGCTTCAGCCTGAAGCACACTTGATCGTTGAGAAACCAGGCGATTACGTTGAGGCAGCAAAGGATACGTCAGTGAAAAAGTTCCTGTGAGACGTCTGTATATACTTAGCATTACAATAAAGATTTTGAATAGCACATTTTGAGCTCAGAGCCTTAGATATATAACAAGTGCAAATATATACATCAGAGCCCATATTATTGAGAGAGTCTACCAGCCGTCATTTAAAAATGAGAGACAAAATTAGTTTGAATCCTTGGTATGCTCACCAAATTCCACACGTCTCTCAACTGGGCTGCTTCTGGCACTAGCAGAACCGCTATCATGTGCAGATGCACGAGTCTTCTCAAAGCGAGGACTTCTCTGTAAACCTGTTGTACTCTCTGGCGTGTCGGTAAGAGTCACGGGCAATCCTGATTGAGAACGCATCATCCCTGGCTTCCCAGTAGGCTGATTGTTAGGCATGCTCTGTGACGGAGGAATGTTGAGGTTCATCTGCTGATTAATGAAAGGTGACATCATGTGAACAGATTGTGGTGAATGTGAAGCAGAGAATGGCGTGTCTCCGCCATTAGTCCCATTGGAATTATTGTTGCCAATCATCTGGTTATTGGTCATATTCAAGTTCACGTTAGCGTTGGAATGGGTATTATTATTGTTGTTCAAATTGTGTGGGGCATTATTGATCGTGTTGGAGTTTGGCATAAAGTCTCTGATCAGGCCTGGGACGTGGAGTAAGAGCATATCAATTCTCATTGAAGCTTGGCGAGCAGGAATACACATTCTTCCCAGCTGTTGTAAGATGGATCGATACGTATTGACGTACTGCTTGTACTCCTTGGCCTCTTCTTCAGTCTCTGAAGTGACAAATAAGATGGCTGCAAATGTGCCGACAATTGCAAAATTACTAGAAGTTGATGAATGCCAGAAAGCACTCAACTGTTCCTTCTTCAAATTGCGGACAAAATCTAGCACGGCAGTAAGTCGAGTTTTGGCAGCAGCTCTGCAAACCTTTACAAGCTCTGGAGGAACATCGTGACCCAAGTTGAGAATAATCTTGCGATGGAGTGTAATCTCTGCGGAGAAGTAGGCCAAGTGCAAACAACCTACTGGTGTGATCTTATCTGGAATCGTTTCTGTCAACCGCAGGTTCTGTGGAAGTGAATGATACCATTGCCTCAGTTTCAATTGTAATGGTTTTGCCAATTTCAACACCTGATCGATTCGAGTCACTGCCTTCTGCGCCGCATAAGTGTAAAAAGTATCCATAATCTCACTAATGATCAAGCTGAGTTGTATTTGTTCTTGGAACAAGTTCTTTGCCACCTCAAAATCACTCATGAGTCTTCTAAAGTCCTCCTCGTGCATGTTCGGTCTGCGAGATGGAACCTCTGGGAAATCCTCATTGGAGATGTTTCTCACCAACCAATTACGACCCAATGTCAAATGAGAAACCCTTGATTCTGTCAATGCAGTCCATTTTTCTTGGATCCAAACCGCCCATGCTAATCTGCGACGAAGACCCCTTTCCCATTTCGGTAGTTTCCAATCATGACAATCCAAACCAAGCCCCAGTTCTTCCGCAAGAGAAACGACTTGTTGGCACAATATCCAGTTATTTGGATTTTCTGAACGCCCTTGTAAGAGTAGCAAACCTGCTTGTACAGCGCTCAGTCTCGGTCTCTCAGTCACTTCAAAGAAAGTCTTGAGTCCAATCTCGTTGAGTGCATCAATGTCTGGTTTTGGGTGTGCTGAAAGGCTTGGGTCATCATCCCACCACTTGGCTGCATTGGAGTAGACAGCTGCCAATAAGGGAGCAGAAAACTCACGGTATGATCTGGCATACTTCTCCAAGAACACTTTTTTGTGCAGAATTGGGAATGAAGGGTGTATGACTCTGAAATAGATCTGGATGAGTGCAGGACCATGTGGTGCCACCATTGCCTCCACTTGATCAACGCTCTTCTCTGCCTGTATTGCCAGCTCATCGGTAAAGTCATCACGGAGAATGAATTGTATATCTTGCGAAACTTTCCGCAGTGAGAGTGACCTGTTCAACTGGACTTGGTCGATCTTGTCCAATCTGATTCGGTCCAATAAGACATTATCAAACATTGAACTCGAACCAACAAAGAAAGACGACCGTGGGTATTGTAAAGCCGGCGCAGGCCGTCTAAAGTGTCCGCCTTGGGGCTGTTGCGGCTGCATCCAGTTCTGACTTGAGTTATCCAAACGGGCTCTCTTTGCCGTTTCACCATTAAGAACACCCATGTTTCGCTTGAGCTTCTGGTTGATGATGGAGTCTGAGAAGGTACACTTGAGTCCTTTCGACTCACACTGGATACACTGACCAAGATTTGGAACCATGACACATTTGGTTTGCCTTCTACGACAGTGGTCGCAGCCGCCGGTGTTTGAGTTCTGTCTGCTGGAGGGTTCCTGCTTTTGTTGCTGAGCCTGCTGCTGGTTCTGCTGTTGAAGTTGCCGGGATTGCTGTTGTTGTTTCTGCTGCTGCTGCTGCTGCTGTTGTTGTTGTTGCTGTTGACTGGCTTGACCAGGCGGTGTATTCTCCGCTTGTGTCTGTTGTTGTGACATCTTCTGCTGTTGTATTGTCACCGGGGGTGATGTGACAGTAGTACCTCCTGGGGAAATGTAAGTCTGTCCAGCAGCCGGCGAGATGGCCTCCTTCATCGATACTCTGCTCTGCTTCAAGAGACTCTCGTAGTGGTTCACCAGGAAATCCTGCGCACCGCCCGGTCGTAGCGCATCGTCCTTCCTTTGATCACTAGCATTGAGGGCACCAGTTCCCGGAGGTGTCGGTGCAAAGAGCGACCCTGTGTTCCCGGGCGTATTGATCGACGGCTGGTAGAGGTTGAAGGGGCTGCCATCGTCCGGCATGTTGAGGAAGTCAAAGTCGTTGTTGATATCGTTCATGTTCCAGAGCTCCATTCCCTTGTAGCCGCTGTCGGTCGTGTTGTTATTTCCAGCGTGGTTGCCGCTTTTGCTGTTCCCACCACCAGCTCCTCCTCCTCCACCGCTATCACCACTGCCGCCAGCAGACATGTTCTGTGTGTTCCGTTATCCCTTGTCCAGCGGAGCCGGTTATCTCTCAGTGCGAAGAGGACAATGAGCGAGTTTAGCGGAGTTTCTCTTCTCAAACAGCGGGGCGCTAAGCCTTCAAGAAACAACGAACAAAACCCACGAAAAAAGGCCGGGGACTCTCAACCAGTAAGACAACAGAAGTGAATACCGTGCTGCTCTCCACAAGAGCGCTCTGTGCTGTGGCGAGTGTGCTTCCTCTCCGTTGCAAGCGCTCCTTCCTGGTTCTTTGCTACGCTTTGGCTTTGATAACACACTGCTTGTCGGTGAGCGCGCGACCTCTCGCTGGCTGCGGGTCCACTGCGCTATTTCGCCGCTGGTGGTGGAAGGGTCGCGGGTTCGAACCGCACCTGGGGCATCTTTATAAAACAGTCTACTATTTAGAAGTTGAAATATGTGTTGTGTACATTGGGAGGGGTCTCTCAGTCGAATGGCGTCAGGTAGGCCTCCGCAACGAATCTGGCACGGGCATTAAGGAAGAGCTTCATCTCACTGATCTCCTTGTCAACGTCCTCCATGAACTCGATGATGAAGTCCACAAGCTTATGCTTGAGCATCTTTTCTGTGTGGAAGTTGGTCACGAGGAACGAGATGTCGTAGCCCGGGATCGGTGCTCTTCTCAGAATGAAGAAGTGCTCGGCTCTCCCCGTCAAGAATCTCGTGAACTTGTGCACCAGGATCTCTTCAATGTCGTCAGCCTGTTTAATCTTGATCGAAACACGCACAGAGTTTATTGACGGCTCGATCAGTATCTGCTCGCTCTCGTTTCTGGCAATCACCATAGGGTTCAGCAGCACCTCGGCACTCTTGCCGGCCTCAATCTCGGGTCTGTTGTGTCTCTCCACAACCTGCGAGGCAAAGTCCTCGAGACAGAGCGCCGCAGTTAGCGATGTTCTCACGGCTTGAAGATACGGACGAAGCGATTGTGACTGTAGAACGTGGTGCAACAGTGCTCCAGCTGGACCAATTGTCTCGTCTCGTCTTGTGTTTATACCATCTCTTCCACCGTAATAGGAGGCGCGGTCAAGCTCAACACACAAGGAAGCAAGAGACATTGGTCAACAGCAGCGTGGCACACAGCACACATGAGAGTTAGTAATCAGACCACCATTGCAATTTCCCCAAGTAACACTCACCATTGTGATCCTCGTGCGCTCTGTGATGGAATCGACGTCCCCAGCCTAAATGGGTGGATGGTCGCATCCGCCGTTTCCCACGTCGCTCTTTTGGTGAAGGAGTTGAGAGGTGTCTGGGTGTTACGCTTCGAGGAAAGAGTTCACACTTTGAGTATTTGATTGATTAATATCAACACATAGCAGTGTGGTGTTGGTTCATAGCTGGTGTTATCAAGATAATGGCGTGGCAGGAGCTCAAGTCCAGCGATGGCAGTATTTACTACTACAACTCTGACACACGGCAATCGGTTCGTGAGAAGCCCGAGGAACTGTTCACCGAGATGGACAAGTATCTCCACCAGACTGATTGGCGTCAGCACAAGGCAGAGAATGGGAAACCGTACTACTACAACATCAAGACGAATGAGAGTGTTTGGGAAATTCCAGCTGTTGTACAAGAGCTGATGGTTGCTGAGAAGAATAACAAGACTACTGAGACTGCTGTTACTACTGGTACCGGAGATAGTTCTACATTGATTGGAGATGGCACTAGTGCACGCCCAGAAGATTCTAAAACAGATCTTTCCGCTACTCTTATTGGCTCTGATGGGAAATACCGCAATGAATCTGCACTTTTCACAAAGAGAATCGTTCCGCAAAATGCACAGGATGCTGAGAACATCTTTGTTGACATGCTCAGAAAAGAAGGAGTCGATGCAACATGGTCTTTCAGCAGAATCATTGATTTCTTCATCCAGGACCCACGCTATTGGGTTGTTGAAGACTCGTTACGAAAGAAGCAGCTGTTTGAGTCTTATTTGAACAACAGAACGAAAGATGAATTCCTAAAAGAGAGTTCGTCAGTGGAGAAGTTCAAGAGTTCCTTCCTCAACTTACTCAAGAGTCGATCTGATATCAAGTACTATACGAGGTGGAAAACAGCAAAGCTGTTGATCCAGGATGAACCAATTTATGCACATTCCGTTATTGGAGAGAAAATCAAGAGGCAAACTTTCCAAGACTATGTTGATTCGTTGAGAAAAGACCATGAAGAGAAGGAAAACATCATGAGAGAACAGGCATTAGGAGAATTGAGGCTTTACTTCAAGACAATGAACCTTAACATACAATCTACTTGGCAGTCAACCATGGCGTCGATCAAGGAGGACAAGAGATTCGAGCAGAATAAGCATTTTGAAGTGTTGAATCAATTGGATCTGATCACACTCTACCAGGAGACGATTTTGGAATTACAAAAGGAACAAAAAGCTAGGATACATGAACAGTCAAGAATCAATTACAGATCGGATAGACGTGCGCGTGATGGATTCAGAGAGCTTCTCAAGGAGCTGAAAGAAGCTGGACTGCTCCGCTCGGATACAAAATGGGATGAGGCGTACCCATTGATCAACGAAGATGATAGATTCATAGAACTATTGGGGAGAAATGGTTCAAATCCTCTAGAGCTGTTCCAAGATGCTATTGAAGAAGAAGAATTGTTGATAAGGGCCAAGAAGGCGATTGTTGAACAACTTTTGCTGCATAATAACTTCTTTATCAATGATGAGGGTGATTTGGATCAACAAAAGGCACAGATTCTAGAGATTATCAGCAAAGATAACCAAGCCAAGGAGTTTGATGAAGATACCATTGATCTGATTTATGAAAAATTGATTAAGGACGTTAAGGAACAGAAAGAGCAGGACAGATTTGCTCAGGAAAGAAAGCTTAGAAGGCTGCAAGATAATTTCAAGTCATTCCTACACTCATCACACCAGCCAGTTATTACAGAGAAGACCAAATGGGAGGACGTGAAACCTCTAATTGAGAAATCGCCAGAGTATTTGGCCCTTCCCGATGATGCTATCAGAAAACAAACATTTGACAAGTTCATTAACAGACTTGGAGAACAGAAGAAAGAAGAAGAACAGCGTAAGGAGCAAGAAGTTAAGAGAATCATTGCCAATGCCACAAACGCAAGACGTGAGATGAACGAGAGGAAGAGGCCACATTCGCCGAAACCGCCTGTTGAGGAGCTCGACTACTGATAGAGTTGGTTATCAATGACATTACATCAGCTAGTATACATTACGTAGATCATTATTCCTGCTCGTTTGAAAGCAGCGTTGTCAGCCCAATGAGTCCCAAGAGACCGTACTTGAAGTACTGGTTTTCAGATATCAGAATCGTAACGTAGCCGACCAATGGGAAGTAGCCCTTTACCGTGCCGACAATGTCCTTCTCTCTGTTCAAGTAATTCTGGCCGTATGCATACAAGCCCAGATCGTCGACTGGGTTGTTGTCACCCTTTGTTAGCAGCAGCTGTTTCTTGTCATTGTGGTGTTCCCTGAGGACTCTGTGGACAATTGGAATGTTTTTCTTGTCAACCTCGTAGACCACGACATCACCGACCTTCACCTGCTCATCTCTGTTCCACAGGAAGAGCACATCGCCTCTTTGGAACGCCGGTTCCATCGACCCTGAGAGAACAACCACGATCGGAGAGTGGGAGTTTGTAACGACACCGAGCCCCTTCCAGAACATGTAGGCGGACGTCACGACGTACACCAGCTGGAGCATCTGTGCCAACTGCTGTCTGAGATTCATCTTCTTGTTGGTATCACTGTCCTGTAAGCCTCTTGCCGTAAGATCAAATAGAAGTATACGCGTGTCGAGTTCAAGAACCATCAACTGGCCCTCCGGGATGGTATGGGCCACACGCCCGCGCACCCATTGGGGTGCAGAGAGCGGAATATCACAAGTTTACGGTCTTCTGACTCTTTCTTTTCCCTTGTTTGTGACTGTTTTGTGTAAGGCTCTGGTTGTCTTTTAGGGCTTTGCTGTTGTTTGCAGAGTGTGTTGCCGTGTTATCAAAAGAGTGCCTTGGGTGGTTTAATTTCCGGAGAAGGAATTCAGCGGCCCCCCATTAGATCAGTCCCCGGAAGGTCACATTATCAACCATGCCTATTCTCACAGACCTTCCTACCGAGCTCCAGCAGCAAGTGGTGGCATTCCTCACTCAGAGGGATCTTCTTAATGTCACACTGGTGTCCCGTCATTTTTACAAGCTTGCCGTGAGTGTCTTGTACCGGCGCATTTACCTCAACGACTCCCACATTGAGCTCAGTCCTGTCTATGACCTCGCACCTACTTGGTCTTTCTTCCAAGTAGACGCCACGCCGACAGATGAAGGACGATCTGTTTCTGCCAATAGATGCTTATCGAATTTGATACGGTCCCTTGTTGAGAACCCGGACCTTTGCAAAAGAGTCAACGAAGTGAGACTCAACTGGGACTTGGACGTTCCCTTACAGACCCAGTTCATCAAGGTCCTGATAGAAAATTCAACGAGTCTGAAGATGGTCGATAATGTTACGAATCCATTAATCAACAGTGCTATTGAAGGATGTCCCAACGGGGATAACCTCCTATCGCTCGACTTGCCTCCTCCTAATACAGTCCCAGTGCTGAGAATACCAAATTCATACATTCCGAACCTGCGGAGATTCGCCCAGAGAAGACTGTCTCAAAGCATCAAGTCGCTGACGCTGTTTATGGACCCTTTGCTTATGTTTAATGCTGTTACTTCCCTTGACTCGAAACTCGAACTTGAATCTCTCAAAATCCACTGCAGAGCTGACATTTACCCTCCTTCCCTTTACAACAGAACTGGTTGGAAACATCATGAACTCCGAGATATCTTTGATCCACGATATCTCAAGACATTGACTATAATATCCTGGTATGATCATCCATGTCCAGACAAGATTTACAAATTTGAACAGTGGGCTGCTTTTGAAAACTTGGAAGACATTACCCTTATTGCCATCAACTATGATGACAAGAGAATTGCCCACCTAATTAGAAGTTGCAAGAAGCTAAGACGTCTTAAATTGGACTTTGCCGTGACACTTCGTTGGATGCCCAAGGATGGTGAAGTCTATAAGGCGATATTCCAGCATAAGGAACACTTGGAGTTCCTCGATATCAAGGTCCAACAGACTCATAAGGTCATGAATATTGACATCCGTGATTTCAAGATCGTTTTGAGAGCTCCATGTGATTGTGATTGCTGCCAGCAGAAGGTCATTAAAGAGATCTTCAAGGGGAAGATTTTAACAAAACCAGAAGATTATTCCATTGTAAATGGTTCTTTTGAAACTTATGAGAATGCAAACTTCTACAACCTGCTCCAAAATACCAATATCTTCCCATACTCGAAGGCAGTTGACCATTATCCTTCTGTGAGAACTGGTTCAAAAGATCCCGCCTCGCTTCTCGAAACTTTCAATGCTTCTAATGAGGATCGTGATGGATTTGTCCCATTGAACATGGATGATTTTTATCATTTGCACCATTGTCTGATCCACACTCTTGATACTGATATCGAACCACTGATGAGCCAGTTCCCAAAACTGAAGTTCCTAGTCTTTAACGAGATTTCTTTTGTGGTCAAGTGGCGAGGAAATAAGAAGTACATGTCTCCCTTGTTCTATGCAGATGGATTTGAACCAAGATTATACGTGACGCCTGGAGAGAATAAGGAGATGGAACGTCAGTTCTCCAGAACTTTGTTCTTGAACTGAAAGAAATGATGAATACGAAATTATGAAATTCATGCTACGCATGTTAGAAATACAAATATTTACAGGATTGCAGTCACAGGTAGCATTAAATGTTCTTGCATATTTAACAAGTTCAGCTGCTCTTTGGTGGTGTGCTGAATTTATCAACCTGATACATGAGTTCTAGAGTAGCGAAGAGGATGTTAGACGTTTTTTGTTTGTTCATACCAATTCTCTAGCACTTTTCTGTTTCACGTAATGATTCCCAAATGTTTCATCTAACTTCAGACGATTCCTTGGAACATAACTTTCCTTCTCCAGAAATTCAAGTTGTTTGCAGTGTGAATCAAACATTTTGTCGCTTGTGACCAATGCGTTTTCCAACTCTGTTAGCATCTCCAATTTCAACACCATCGTGTTATGTTGCCACTCCAACCAGGCAAGAGCATGAAGTAATGAGTCTACAAGATCATCCACTTTAGCTTTCCCACCGTCACCAGCCGTCTTCACATACTCACTGTTACAATCCAACACCTGGTTCAACCACCTGTGCTTACTCCTTGACATGGCTGCGACCTCTTTGGACAGCTTGAATCGCTGAGGATCTAACTGTAGCATTTGTCTCACGCCTGATTTTTGATGAACCATGTCATTGAGCCATTTCTCCACGGCTGTGATTCTCATTTTCTTTGAATCCTTTGACTTCATTCTAACTGTCTCATCTTCTGGTTTCCAATACTGTGTCATTCTCTGAGGACTCGTAGACACAATATCGACTCGACATTTCTCTGACTGTGTTCTTCTGTATATCAGAGCATGTAGCATCGATTCAAGCATATTAACACGGAAGACCCATTCTAGAATAGAACTGGATCCTCCAGAACGTGCTCGCTGTCGTTCAATCAGGATCGCGTCAGGTAGTGGTTTTCCTTCAGGTAGGAGTACCTCATCAACCAATTTTGAACATATCCTAGCGTACTCCGACGGTTCAAAAGAATTCTTATGTGTCTGCCCTGCCCAATCATTCACGTCAAATTTCGTCCATTCTTTCACAAGCGGTGGTACATTAAACGGTAGCCTTTTGTTCAACTCAATCTTGGTGAATGCAAAGTTTCGTATTCCCATATCAATCGAGAGGATGTTGAAATTGACACCATTATTTGGGATGCTGTATTCTAAAGTAGACTTTTCTTTGAATCTGTCTCTGATGTTCTCGATAAGTACAGCTTTGGATCCCGTAGAAGCTGCAAATTTTAGTTAGTATCACGTCTATAGCTTAGAGATCATAACATGAACATACCAATACCAGTATTAAAGCACAATTTGCGCAACTGTGCCACTTTTGTTGTTTCCAGGAATTCTAATGCCTTCATGGTAGAGTCTCCTTTCCTTCTTTTAGAACCGAATAGCAGAATAATGGTCAGATCGTACTTGATTTCTCTTCTTAGAGGCTCTTCTCCGTCGTTGGTTCCAATGGCCGGCCAGATGTTTTTTAATGGTAACCGCACGCTCATGTGACACAAAGAGCCAACGTCTCTATCTTTGTATTCTTATTTACAATACCTGTTGAGAGGTTTTGTGATGTGTTGGATTTCTGGATAGCTAGTTGATCCCTATAGATACTGTGTATTTACTGCCCCTCACCTCTATTCTTCCGCTGGAGCACTTGTTCCTTGCTATCATCACCTTCATCATCACACTATCAGTAGAGAGCTATCTTGACAATGGAATCTTCCAGATCAGATCGACAAAGCGCATTTGCAAACAAATCACGAGGTCGGGTTTTACCAGGCATTACAGATATCGATGATGATCTGAGGCCAGCGATCCCATATTCTGGAAATGAAAATGCAACATTACCGGAAGACACAACCCCACCAGCTAAGAAGAGAAGACAACATATTTTTAGATGGTGGCTTCGCAAAGATCCGGAAACAGAGGAGGAACAATATCTGAAGACATTTCTTCCATTACCAGACAATATAGAGTCTGATCATCTGGAGATAAAATATGTACCAGGACATATCTCTGAGGTGAAGGCAGCTAGCATCCACGAGCACAGTAAAGGAAACAGACACAATCAAACTTCATCTTTCCGAAGGCTGTTCAAGCGGAAGAGATCACACAGCTATGTGGACGAGTACCGAAACATCGATGAGACAGATAGATCGGCATTGAAGAAGACCCGGTCTATTCGAGATAGATTCTTTGGCTCTCGCCCAAAGAGTGTACTGGGAGTATCACAAGAAGCCACTGTGTGTGAAGTAACCGAGACTTTAACACAGAGATATATGACAAGCAACTATGAGAAGTTGGTTGAGGATATGGATGGGATTCCCTTTGATCTCACTGTTGAGGAGCCTAACTCGGTAAGATACAAAGTATCAAAAGTGATACAGACATGGAGTCCCACGAAGAAGTCTCCCAGAGATCTCTTTAGTGAGATTAACATGGATACAACAACAGATTCCACATTTACAGAGCAAGAATGGAATCCATATTTTCTTGCCAAGCAGAACTGTTCAAGTATTGAGCTGGGTGAGGCAGAAGACACTCGGGATGCCATAGAGACTAATAATACCATCATGATGAAATCTCAACCTAGATTTGGCTCTTTGAGGAGATGTTTCAGTTGGGTACTCAGACCATGGGCCCCAAATATAGAAGCGTCTAATGAAGGTGCTGATGAGAGCAACAACTCATTCATTTCAAGCGTCTCTTCTGCCAACTCGTTACTGATCTTCAACAATGCAGGCAAGAACAATGACAAAGAAACATTTGACCAGTCCACTATCAAGGCATCAGGTGGATTAAGTCCATTTACTGACACATCCAAAACTTTCAACACAAGTGAAAGTGAATTCATGGTGCAGAAATTTGTGAAAAGTACTAAAAGCATAGAGAACCTCTGTCAATCACTGTCCGCCTTGAGTGGTTCGACCAAGTTTACAGAGAAAACAACAGGTGCGGTTACAGGCAATATCTTCTCACTGCTGATTTTGAGTACCAGTGCCAAATTGCAATTTGAAAGAAGCAGTCCTGATAAGAATCACAGCCGGTGGTACAATGACGAGTCCACCAACCAAGGACGGGGAGATTCTTTGTCATCTCAGGCAGGTCCAGAAGCACCACACCTGCCAATACATGGAGGACGTGCCGTACCAAGTTTTAAGGAAATTTCGGACAACAACGGAGACATAACAGGAGGTGATGGGGAACCTTGCAACTCTGAGTCATTGGCAAGAAACAACACTCTGTACAGGGAGGTTGAGTATGGTAACCTTGTGGAGATCATACGACAGAGCAAGCAGCGTCACCACCGAGAGCTTAGAAACGCATCCTTGAACAAAGTATATAACTCTGCAATCATAGACTGAGAGGCCGTTCCCTATCTCAGATACCTCAAATACATGACTCTTGTCGCTAGTCACCCTGTATACATCTGGGGTTGAGTTCCGACCTCAAAGCTGTCCAATTCCGGCCTGGAAAAGTTTCGGTTGGAGATCGCACCAAAACAAAAAAAAAAAGCACTGTCAACAGAGCTTTAAAGCATCGAGCAGAGAGACTCTCCACACACACGGCGGCACCACAGCGACACCAGCGGGCGCTATTATCACAGCGGAATCCTCACGTATTCACCATTGGGCGGAGATAACAGCGGTTAGCATTTTGATTGAGAGAATCTGGGCGCGCACACAGCTGCTTTACGATCCAATTCCCCATCATTCTCGTTTTGCCGCCTGGCCTCAGCCTTCAGAAGAGGCGCCGAGCTCATCCCCATCACACACACACACACACACACGCACACGCACCGGACGAACGTTGTGTATAATTGAACACTGGAGCGGGAGCACCAAATGGAAGAGCAGATCAAGCAGGCAGTGGAGATTGCCATCAACGGCAGGGGCGACCAATCCCTGCGACAGCAGGCCATCAACTTCTTGAACGATCTCAAGAGCTCCCCCGACGGCTGGCAGGCGTTCTCCCTATTGTTGAAAGATATCAACACCCCTGGTCAGATTAGATTCATTGCACTGCAAGCATTGTGTGCCTCGGTCCCTGAGCTTGGTCCCGAGCAGAATGGCTACATAAAGACCACGTTACTCAAGCACCTCACCGACATCATCGCGGCGAACAAGTACGAGCAGAACTACTTCAAGAACAAGTTAGCTGAAAGTTTTGCCGCTCTCTTCTGTGTCAGTTACTTGACGACATGGAGGTCTTTCTTCAAGGACTTTCAAGAGTTGGTACAGGGCGACAATGAGATTGCAGTTGATATGTTCTTGAGGGTGCTACTTGCAATCCACTCAGAAATCGGAGACCAGCTCATCATCAGAGACAGAGCGCTGGTGGAGAGAAACAATGCACTCAAGGATGAGTTCAGAGCGTCGGATATGACGCTATTGACACTTTTGTGGAAAAATATACTCGCTGATTTTAAAGACAAGGCGACACCATTGACAAACGAGATCCTCAGCGAGTGTTTGAAAGTAATTGGATCTTATGTTTCATGGATCGAAATCAGTCTGATCGTCCCATCCGACTACATCGGGTTGATCATCCAGTTTTTGACAAAGCCTGAACAGCGCATCGTTTGTTGTGATACATTAACTGAGATTATCAGTAAGAAAATGAAACCAGAAGGTAAACTTGAACTATTAGGTCTTTTGAACTTGACCAGTGCGGTTGGATCATTGGCCCTTGATGGCAGCGATCTAGACTTTGTCGAGCACATTGCCAAGTTGTACAACGCTATTGGTCTCGAGCTTGCTTATATCCTGGACTCTTCCGAATCCTCTGCTGGTGCCAAATCCACCGCCAACGACCAAATCATTGCTGTTTTCCCTTACATTTTGAACTTCTTGTCGCACGATTATGATGATATATCCATACAGGTCTTTTCGTTTTTGCAATCTTTTCTAGGAGCATTGAAGAAACTAATCAAGCAAAATGAAGGACAGATTAATCCAACACATCTTGAATTATTAAGTGCATTGCTTCAGAAGATCATCATGAAAATGAAGTATGACTCTGAGGATGATGGTGATGACGAGAGCTCTAATTCCGAATTTAACGAGTTCAGAGGAAGGCTTAAGATCTTCCAAGATACAATCGCCGCCATCAATCCAGACATTTACCTTCAGCAGACATTTGCCGTCATAAACCAATCCATCTTTGAGAGCAATGGTGATGACTGGAGACAGATTGAGCTCGGGTTGTATGAGCTCACGAACGTCTCTGATAACTTGAGACAGAACACTTTAAATATTCCAAAGAACCAAGTTCTTGAGTCAAAGCCATACATGATATTCCAAGAGATGTTGATCAAAACTATCAGTTCCAATGTTGTTCAAATCAATCACCCACTGATTCAACTACTGTTGTTTGAATTGATCCTACGTCATTCAGCACTTGTCAACAACTCTGCTAACAAGAATGATCTGACAAACCATATCTTGGGCCTGTTCACATCAGTCGGTCTTGTGAATTTTAATGAGAAAGTCCAGCTGCGATCTTGGTATCTGTTCTTCAGATTCTGCAAACTCACTAAACCACAGCTTGATGATGCAACCATTACAAACTTGATCACTACAATGGCTTCAGACTTGCTTGTTATTGAAGTCGAGGCGCCTCCAAGGGATGATGCTTCTGATCAAACTGAAGGTTCTTTGAAATTTGATAGTCAATTGTACTTGTTTGAAACGGTGGGTTTGTTGATTGCACTTGTGGATTCATCAAAGACTCCGTTGAAGTTGAAGCTCTTGGATAGTTTGCTTGGTCCGATTTTTGGAAATTTGCAACGAATCATATCTGAGGGTAAACGGGACCCAAAGACTGTCATTGAAGCTCATCATTTGTTGATGGCCATTGGAACAATTGCACGTGGACTGGAGTATGACACAACGCCTAATAGAAAGTATGCACCGGAGATTGTTGAGAGGTTTAATAACACAGCAGAGGTTGTGCTTGTGACACTGGAGTCATTGAGTGGTAATGAAAATATCAGGGATGCTGCAAGATTTGCCTTTGCTAGATTTATTCCAATTTTGAAGAACAACATCAGTTCCCATTTATCACGTTTGATTTCGGTTATATTGGCTTCCTCTGATCTGAAGTTTTCTGAAATGACAGACTTCCTTGGATTTATTGGACAGATTGTTCACAACTTCAATAAGGACGATCGTGTCTACCAGTTGTTGAACGATCTCTTTACTCCACTGACGACAAAGGTTTACCAAATGTTGGATGACAAGGGAGAGAATAACGTTTATGATATGATGCCAGACGTGACAAGAGAAAAATCTTCGCTGAGAAAGGCATATATCACACTCTTGGTCAGCTTATCCACTAATAGCGTTACCAGTTTGTTGGTAACTCAGACTAATAAGGGTAACTTACCAACAATCTTGCAGAGCCTCTTTGTCAATGCAAACAACTTGGAAGATTTGCAAGTTGCCAAGATTTCGCTCAGCACGTTGGTGACGCTGACCAATGTGTTTGGTAATGATACAGTCAATGACCCAAATGACAAGTATGCTACAGGGTTGACGATTGAAGGTATTTCAACTTTCCTCTTGGAAAACCTGGTGAGAATCAGTTTTGAAATTCCCTTCCAGAATTCCAAGTTTGACATCAAGGATGCTCAATACAGATTTGTCGCCGACGAGTTAGCGAACATCTTGAAGACGTTGTTTAAATTGAGGGGTGAAATACTTGTTGTGTACTTGAGAGACGTCTACTTCCCACAGATCCAGCTGCCATCCAATGTCGGTGCAGAGTTGATTCAGAACATGGTCAACCTGGACGTCAAGGAATTCAGAAAGCAGTATGTCAACTTCATTGTGCAGCTGAAGGGTTGAACTGTTTACAGTGCATCTTAGGAAAGAAAAAAAGGAGATAGAGAGGTTGAATGTGGTATGGTTGGATTTCTGGTCCTTGCATGTTGATGACAATTAGAGAGGGTGTGACGCATTCTTGCCTTTATTGCATATATAGTTGTCCAGATAGTATAATGCTACTGCTATACGTCTATATTTCGGGGTCCATTGTCATCAATAGAAGTAAATAGGGATTGATTATTCAATTGAATGGACTCTGCTCTACCCCCGGTTCTCCATCGAGTTTCCCCGGAAATGTTCTTCGATTGTGCGGCCAATTCGCCGCAGAAAAAAAAGCGAAGTTCATGAAGAAGAAACAGGGGGGACGCTGGCCAAGTTCGGTGAAGAAGATACGCTTTTTGTCTTTTGGATTCGTCTTTTATTCCTATTTGGTACACCGGTTTCACCGCTTCAATTGTCGTTTTCTTTTGTTCTGCTGCTCTTCCATATAGCGAGTAACAGGGTGGTCAATCGCAGGTTGCTAACAAGGGTGGCCAGCGCATACGAGGAAAAGACACTTGACGAACAACACAACGGCCAGGAATTGAGGTACGAGACATTTCCACAGTTTCTCTGTTTATCTGGGTAATTTGAGGATTGTTTTAAAAAATCCCATTGAACAGACGAAACTTGAGTCGCTGATACTCTATAAGCACACACTCACATCATGAGCAACATGGACGACCCCTCAATAATATCAATGGTGCCTTCAGGGGCGGAGACGTCCCAGGTCTTTGGCAGCACGACGAGTGAGCCAATTGGTGAAGATAGTGCCATCATGAAGTTCTTGAGAGAAGGCGAGAAGAAGAAGGAACAGGAGGAGAAACTTGAGCAGATGAAGGAAGCTGCTGCCGATATAGCCAAAGTGCTGGGTGATGCCGAGTCGAACAAGCAGAAAGAAGACGCAGTCGCAGTGAAATATGTCACACCTGCTCATATCAAGAACAAGGAGATCAACATTGAGGACTGGCACTTTGAATTCACCAACGAGAACGTGATCAGATACCTCCCTTCAGAACTCATCAAGATCAGAAGCTCTCCGCTGGTGCCATCCGGTGACGATCTGGATCTCCCTACAGCGGACTACTATAGATTCAAAAACAAACCTCCACAGCAGCAAAACAGACGGGAATGGAACAGCAATAGTGGTAACTACAATAACAGAACCTACGAGAACACTGGTGCTATGGGAAACTTCAACCTTGGAAAGAACTACCGTGGTAACAGAGATAGACAGCGTGGACAGAGAAGAAACCGCAAGAAAGAGGACGACCTTGAGTGGTTGTCCGAGTTCGAGAAGGACGCCCCAGTTGCTGGTTCTGCTGATGACTTTGAGAAGTACAAGGCTAGAGTACAGAACGAAGAGAAGAGAAAAAGAGGAGAGACCATTCCTGATGTTTCTGCTCCAACCAGTAGAGACAACACTGATAGTATCTTTGGTGCCAAATCTTCTGTTGGGGTTGATACCAAAAACTCAAGATTCTTTTCGATGTTCAGCCAGACTGACTCTTCTTCTGCTACAGAACCTAAGAGTGTGTCTGATGGATCCGCTGGTACTGGTGCTAGTGATAGCAGAGAAGGTGTTTCTAAGATTCTGTCGTTCCTGGATCGTGGTGAAAGGGCAGCCGGTGAAGCAGGGGCTATACAACAGCCTCCTCAGTCATCATCATCTCAACAGCAGAGATCCCAATTCTTCAGTCAGAATCAATCAAGCTCTCCTGTTGTTACTCCTTCCAGCCAATTCCCACCAGGGCTTGAACAACAACCACATGGTGGTAATCAGGACTCTTTCTTCATGTCATTGATCAACAAGAAACAAGACGGACAGCAGGGAGCAGCTCCAAGCGATCAGCAGTCGAAATCATCTGCTCCACAGACTCCAATATCTGCTACTGAGAATAGATCATCTCCGCCATCTGAGCTTTCGATTAAGCAACAGCAACAACAGCAGTCACAACAGCAACAACAACAGCAGCCATCGAAGGATCAGAAGCCTACAAATAGTGTTAAACCTCCACCAGGCTTCTCAGGTGGCGTTCCAGGCGGTCGCGCAGGATTTGAAGGTTTCCCACCAGGTCTCCAACAAGGGCAATTGCCCCCACAGTTTAATGGTCAGAGATTGCCACCAGGTCAGATGATGCCACCAGGCATGACCCCACAGCGTATGCAACAGTTACCACCGTGGATGAATCCACAACAGATGCCTCCAAACATGAGACAATTCCCACCACAAGGTCAGTTCATGCCCCCACCACCAAACGGGTTCCCACCACCACAGGGAGGATTCCCACCACAGATGAGACCACCACAGGGAATGCCACCACAAATGATGTATCAAGGTGGTCAACAACAGGGAACGCCGATGTTTGTTGATAATAGAGCCGGACCACCACCTGGGTTCTTTGGCGGACCTCCACCTGGTTTCCCAATGCAACAAGGGCAACAAGGGCAGCCACAACAGCCAAAGGGAGGAAACTAATTTGCTGTAATGTCGATATTTGTCTTCTGTGTTGAACTATGTAGATGTGGCAGTAGGATTTTTAATCTTCTACGTTGTCTTGGGGGGTGAATGCATTCGTTCGATTTACAAGACTTGTGAGATTCTCGTTAACATACTGAGTAACTGGATATGCTCGTCCGTACCGTTTGTCAATTTTGCATCTGTTTCAAACAAGATCTGTGAGAATTTGTTCTTTTGTGCGGATGTGTATAGGTCATTAAGCACAAGTTCATCGTGTAATTGGCTGACGACTTCGACGGCACTCCATCCTTCAGCAACTGCATTCTCAACTGACTTGAAGATCTTTTGAAACTGTTTGGACTCGGCGTTTTCAAGGAGTGAATCCAGCACTTCTTTAGGTACTGTACCTGCGATCTCACGGATGGATTTCACAGTGATGAGATCTGTAGTCTTTTCCAATTCGAAATCGCCCTCATCATCTGGGATGTTTAAAGTAGAGTTCAGCCTTGCTGCTGATTGTAAATAGGTAATGGCTTTACGCAAATCACCACTTGAAATCTTGAGCACTTCACTTAATACACCATCATCCAACTTGATGTTTTCTTCCTTCTGGATATATTCAAGTCTTGCCAGTGCATCTTCATTATCTAATGGACGGAATCTGAATTTGGAACAACGAGAGGCCAATGGGTCAATGATACGTGTGATGTAGTTACAAATGAGACAGAAACGGGTGACTCCGGAATATGTCTCCATCGTTCTTCTCAATGCCGATTGCGCATCCGCTGTCATGGAATCTGCCTCATCCAAGATAATGATTTTGTAAGGTGGGCATGGATATTTCTCTAGGTCTTCCTTAGATGGGTTGGACACTGTCAATCTTGCAAAGTTTTTGACTTTTTCACGAACAATAGAGATACCTCTTTCATCGGAGGCGTTGAGCTCCAAGACACGCGACTTGGACAATGAGGGTCCATACAGTTCCTTTGTAAGGGCAAGGATGGTCGAGGTCTTACCCGTTCCAGGTGGGCCATAGAAAAGCATATGAGGGAGGTTTGCGGACTCCATGGTCTTCTTAAGCACGGTGACTGCGTGGTCCTGGGCCGTGACCTCATCAAGGTTCTTGGGACGGTACTTCTCAACCCATGGGAGCTGTCTCTCAACAATCTGGTCTGGTGATCTCGTGGCACCCCTTTTGGAGAAGAATGCAGAAGCCATTGTCCTTATTACTGTGTCTGGTTGGAGGCCTGCTGACTTCCTTCTAAGAGAGATGGCCTTCGAAAAGAGATGGCCGAGGAACGCGTCATGGAAACGACGCGTTTGCCTGTGGAGCTTTCGGGTGTCCGGGTGTCCCGCTCCATGGTAACATCACCACATAAGAGACATTCAATAGGCAGTTTGGGTCTCGAATTTGGTCTTTTGATTGTATTTTCAGTATGTAAACCTTCGTGTGGGTGGCATTGCCTATTTTGTTTCGCCTCGTAGTTGTGCGCTGGTTCCAAGGGAATACAAGATTGCAGTCATCAGAAAGGTCTCTCTCAACACAGCCATCAGTCATCATGTTACTCTTAACATAGCCAACAGTCACTCGCACTCACTGTTCACACTCACACTCACAGCCACAGCTACAGCCACAATGCTGACTGTTCTGCCTCTCTTTGCCGGAGTGTTTCCTATTTAGCAGGTTTTGTACGGTTTCTCTATGACTGTTAATTGGTTGTAACTTGCTAATTAGCCCGCTGTGCTTCATAGGTCATAGATGATAGGCAGCTCAAGTTTCAACTGGACCAAATCTCTCTTTAATGGGTGCATGGCGCTCTAAAGATATTATTTGGCACGTTTATCATCTCGAGACACCTCTCTAGATATAAATGTGAGTGAACACCGTCCATTTGATGGGGTTCCGGACTTATAAGATGTTCTGTACTCATAGCTCATAAGCAATTGACCTTCAAATGCTCTTTTCCCAGCTGTTTTTAACTGCTATTCCGGTATCAGCTTTCCTCAAGTTTAACATCAACAAGTCCTCCTCATCACTATCGGTCCGGGCTGATGACGATGAATCTCTTCCGCTGATTAAGGCCCAAGGAGCCCCTGTCGGTAACAAATTGGGCTTCTGGTACGTGAACGGTACTGTTGGGACTCCTCCTCAAAATATCACCTTTGTCATTGATTTCAATTGGGGTGACACTTACCTCAACACCATCTCCGCGGACAAGTGCACCGATAATACCGAGTTGGATCCAGCAACTTGTCAGGACTTGGAGAAGTATTCAATGACTTTCAGTCCTGCAGATTCTGAGACTTTCAAGTACAACTCCACCGACAATGATGAGCAGGAATCCTTTTTTTACTATAACGAATACCTTGGTTACTCGATCTCTTCTGGTGCCTACGCTACAGACACCTTATCCGTTGGTAATGTCAAATTCGAGGACTTTAAGCTTGGTGTGAGTCTAGATGATGAAAAGTTTTCTCGTTGTGTGCTTGGCTTAGGGAACAAGAACCTGGAGACAACACTTGGAACCTCTGATGGGTACCAATATCCAAACTTTGTTGGTTCTTTGAAGAACTCAGGTCTGATCAAGAAGGAGGCTTACTCCATTTACTTCCCAGCAGCAGACTCCAACAATGCTCAAATATTGTTTGGTGCGGTCGATTCGGCAAAGTACCAAGGACCATTGATCACGCTCCCATACCTCTATGAGTACTACGGTTGGAACGAAAACAAGCAGGACGCACCTGTTGTTACTACCTCTTCCTTTGGATATCGTATTGGTGGTAAGGAGGGTACTTTTAAGACATCCCCACGCACACCATTGCTCTTCGACTACAATAGTCAAATCAACTATTTCGACGGCGGCGTTGTTGACCAGCTGATAGATCTTTTGGAGTTGGAAACAGATATGAACACTGACTTGTACTACACAAACTGTTCAACTCTGGAAGCTGCATATGATGACGTTTTAATTATTGATTTCCAAGGAACACCAATGGAATTCCCATTTACCGACTTATACTACTACAGAGAAGATGAGAAGTGCATGCTGAATATTGGCAAACAGCCTCATGCAATATTCATTGGTGGTCCGATGTTGAAGAGCTTATACGTGGTGATGGATAACGAGGATTACCAAATCTCCGTTGCACAAGCCAGCTATTCCAGCGATTCCAATATTGAAGAAATTGAGGACTCTGTTCCATCTGCCTCCTCTGCAAAAGACTACACAGTTACCTGGAATACGATGGGAGATCCGTACACTACTGTATCCAGTCAGGATATCTTCACATTGATCACTACCACGTATGATGCTCAAGATCTGGGTAAAACTGGTGACTTCTCCATACCAACACATGGTGCTGCATTTTCTGCAGAGACGCAAAGTGCTACATTGGAAGCATCTGGTAGTAGTGACCAAGGAGATGATGATGAAATCACGAATTCCAAGAAATCAGCCAGTACTTCTAAGGTGGCCACTAGCAGTGAAAGCACCACAGATAAAGATGTTAGTGGTATTACATCGACATCCTTGGATTCTACTACCACATCGGATTCCTTAAGCTCTGTTGAATCCTCTGAAACTGCTTCTAGTTCCGCTTCGTCTTCAAGTTCAGCTCGCGGCTCTCGAGTCCAGACTTCCTTTAGCGTTGGATTATTTGCGTTGTTTACGGGTATGATATTTGCTCTCTAGTTGGGAATTAAGACATGACATCAATTGAGTGATTTTATAACTGTTATGCTAAATTATACCAAACTTTACGCTTTATATCAGCTTTATTCAATACATTATTCACATTTTCTGCATAGAGGCGAAGAGCTACTGTTTTTACCAGGCACCTTATCAAGTACCTTCCAGATTTTGTTCATTCACCGTCAGAAAGCAGGTACGTATAAGGTATAAGGAAATTGCGACGGGGTTTAGCCTCGTTCTATCGGATCTCTGTGCTAGTCCACCGGCCCTTATCTCAGCGCCGTTCGACTGGGGTTTCCTACAGGGCTGTTGATCGTCAGAATCATGCATATCTCCGCCCTTCTCTCTGTTCTCTTGATAGAAGAGAGAAAGCATCCATGAATTATGAACACCGAGAGGAGACCAACAATATCAGTTCAAATCCATCTGGTGGCGTATGTGTATTACTAATTCTAAACGTCCTAGGCTCTCTTGAGTCTTAATCATTGATAAGGCGCATTATCAGACTTTGGGTGTCGGGACTAGCCTTTCTCTACATGATCTGCCTGCAGAAGGCTCGATCTAGATACTGATTCTTAAGGATTAAAATCCGGGCTCTCCCCTCTCGCTCAATGCTTACGGTAGAATAGCATCTCTGCTTAAGCTGCAAGATGTCTGACACCAAAGATAATACCAAGCTCTCTGTCACAGAGTCTACCGAGATCCCTTCAGGCGACGATGTGTTGGAGACTATCATTTCCATCAATGGTCATGAATTCAAACTTGACAACGCCAATGTCGATGATGCTATGAAATTGGCTATGGAGTCAAAGTCTATTGGGCTTACTCCAGAACAAGATCGCAAGCTCAGATGGAAAATAGACTGTTATCTCATCCCGTTCTTTGTGCTCATGTACTCTGTCCAATACATGGACAAGATCACAAACTCGTTCGCATCAGTCATGGGGCTTAAGGAAGAACTGCACATGTCCGGGTATCAGTACTCCTGGCTTGGATCTGCTTTCTATTTGGGATATTTGTTTTTTGAAATGCCTGCCTCTTATATCCTACAAAGATTTCCCGTTGCCAAAGCAACGACAGTTTTCATCTTCTTATGGGGAGTCGTTGTGTGTTTGATGCCTGCATGTAATCTAGCTGGTTTCATGTTTTTAAGAGTTGTTCTTGGTATGCTTGAATCATCTATCACTCCAACAATGGTCATTCTTACAACTCAGTGGTACAAGAAAGAGGAACACTTCTTGAGAACAGCCATCTGGCTCGGTGCTTGCAACACCGGAGCAATCATTGGTTATGCTTTTGCATATGGTCTATATATCCATGGAAATAACTGGGATATCTCTTCCTGGAAAGTCGTTTACATTGTCATTGGGTTGTGTAATATTGTTCTTGCTGTGGGTTTCTTCTTTCATATTCCAGACACTCCTGCTGGTGCATGGTTCTTAACACCAGAGGAGAAGCTGATGGCTGTGGAAAGAATCAGATCCAATAATCAGGGCTTTGGTAATAAGAAATTCAAGAAGAGCCAACTCATTGAATGCTTAACGGATTGGAAGATTTGGGTCATGTTTGCCTTTGGGATAGTGGATGAAGTCCCAAATGGTGGTATCACAAATTTTACATCCATCTTACTTAACACAGACTTCAAGTATTCGGTTAAGGAATCTCTAGTTTTGAATATGCCTCTTTCCACTGTTGGATTTGTTACAACTGTGGCTATTGGATGTCTCTATTCATTTGGTTTGATCAGATCAAGAATCTTCTGTTCTATTCTTGCTCTTTCCATTGCACTTACTGGTGCATGCATGCTGGCTTTTGGAGATCAAAAGCACGTTAGGCTCGGAGGTTTATTCATCATGCAAGTGTCTGACATTGGTTTTATTTGTGTTGTCTCTATTTTTCAGTCTAATGTTGCAGGTCATACAAAGAAAATGGTTGGTAATGCCCTCTTCCTGATCGCATATTGCACTGGTAATGTCATTGGTCCACAAACATTCAAGCAATCTGAAGAACCAACCTACCACACTGCAAAAGGTACCATTGTCGGTTGTTACTCTGCAGCTATTTGTATTTTACTGGTGTTATTCGCTGGATACCATTTGGAAAACAAGAAGAGAGACAAGCAAAGGGAAGCATTGGGTGAGAAATATGTCAAGATTGAGAACATTGAGTTTGCTGATCTCACTGATAAGCAAAACCCAGAGTTCAGATATTCCCTCTGAGACCTATCCCTTACATTTTTTTAACTTATAGTTCATACGGCAAATACATGATGGTTATTCGACAATTCTGTATAAATTTACATGGACATATACAGTATCATTCTGGGATGATTCCAATCATTCTATGCTTCTCATAGTTTGGTCAAGGTTGGCTTTGTTCTGACGTATTCCAAAAACTCCTCCTTGTAAATATTCTTACCTTCAATTCTCTTTTTCGAAACAAAGTAGCCCGTAGGACAAGTGTAAGGAATGTCCTGGATTCCCTTACCCTGAACCAGACATGTTGCAACTGCCTTGCCACTCAACCAAACACGAGGCATACCGTGTCCGTGGAAACCTGCACAAATGTACGCTCCTTTCTTATCAATGCAATCAAGTTCGCCGACATAAGGTAAATAGTCGTTGGTATATCCCAAAATACCAGACCAAATATGAGAGACTTTTACTGGTGTATTCTTCCACGTTGAAAATCTCTCCTTCATGTAGTTCTCATTAAAAGCATCATAGGTCTTCTTATTGACAAAACTGTCATCAGTACAGTCGTACTGGTCTTTGATAGCATCCATGCCAGTCTTGTCCATGTCGAGTAATGTCTCGTCCTGGCCACCAACAACAATGGAGCCATCAGGTCTGTTGATCAAATAATCAGCTTGTTTGAGAGAGGTGAACAGTCCATAGGTGTTTGTCAGATGAGGGACATCAGTAGGATCTGTTGGAACAATACGACAGATGACACCCTTCTCCGGGACGATTGCATCAGAGAATTCAGTCAAGAGGGCTTTAGTGTAAGCATTCGTGGCAAAAACAACTTTATTGCATACCGTTTCACCACGATCTGCTGTTTTGACAATCCATTTGCCATCTTCCCTTTTGAAAACTTCAGTGACAAGAGTATTTGCCTGCAGATTTAATCCTTTGTCTACTGCTTTCTTCAGAATATGACACATGAGTTTCCATGGCCAACACTGGGCAGCGGGGTATGTAATGGCAATCTCAGTGTTGACTTTGGATATCTTTCTTGCTGCATCTCCGTAGAAGATCTGGACCTGCCTTTTTAAATCTTCGTTCACATCAGGATTTTTCATGAATCTGTCATAGCACTTCATGTCACGGATGAGCCTAGGGTCGTTCTTGAACGGGTAGACATCACAGGCTCTAGTCAGAAAGAAATCGCAATCAATCTTGTTATCGTCAATGACTTTCTTCAAAGCCCAGAGGTGTTCAAACTCGGAGTTGGCAATCTCTGCAGCTCCCTTCTCGCCCAACAATGAAGCATAATGGTCGTAATAGCGGTGGATGTATGGCTTGATGTGACCACCATTACGGCCAGTAGCTCCCGAGCAGATGTTTCTCGCTTCATACATGGCCACATCAGCATTTGGGTCTTGTTCAAAGATGTGGTGAGCAATAGAAGTACCAGCATATCCTGAGCCAATAATCAAAGTATCAACCTCAGTTGGTATCTGCTCTGTTGATCTGAATCTGGAGAAATCTGTCTGCTCAGAGAGCCAGAAGGAGATAGTATAGTTCTCCTTGGGAAAATAATCCTCCCTGGCCATTGTGTCGTTCAACTAGCTTGTCTCCTCGTTATCAAGTGTCTATTATCCTCCATAGTGTGGTAATTGGTGGTGTCCTTATCGCCGTTATATAAATGTAGCTTGGTTAGTATTTGTCGCAGATGGTCTTCCTGATCGGGCGATACTTCCGAGATGGACACTTAGCGCTTCGAGAAGCCGCAGTTGGCCTTATCTCCAGCGGTGCAAAGTCCAAATATGGAGCTTGACGCTTCGAGTGAGACTCTAATTGAAAGACTGATCTACGCAGAGACTAGGAACAAGGGTGTCAAAGGTCGGGACTGGGAGATCTTCAGAAAGAACTATCATGTTGAACCGTTATCATTCTAATGCTATCTGGAAACAAACACCATTACTTGTATTAAGCAGTCTTCTAGATACTGCAAGACCAACGCAGATCCTAATCACAAAGTGATAGTCACGTAAGGAACCTCAACGTCTTCGCCCTCCTTATCATCAGTACAGATCTCCAAGATCAAAGTCTTGATATGATCAGCAAGATCCTTCTTTGTAACCGTCTTGATTAAGTCAGTGATTTTCATTGATTCTCTTTCTTTGATCTTCTTTGGTGGGAAGAAAGAAGCATACAACAAGGACACATCATAAGAGAGCATTGTGATCTCTAAACCTTCCTTCTCCTGGAAGTGATTAATCAACTCCTTCAAAGTGATATCCCCCTTGATGTCAAATCTATCCCAAATTCTATCAAACTCAGTATCATTGTACTTGCCCTTTGGAGATGCAATTGGTTCAGAGAACCCAAAGAATGGCAATGCCAAGTTGATGAAACCATTTTTGTAATCCTCAATAACATCTCTCTTGTCAACCACCTTGTACAACTCTAACTGAACCAATCCAGTAACAAGTGCGGTGGTAGTGGCAATGGCTGGAATGATTCTACCAGCAATGAACTTGGTCTTCTGACGGTCGGCAACATCAATCTGGTAGTTCAGAGCACGACAGTTTGAAGCTGCAGCAATGAACTCAATGTGATGGTTTGTATCATCGTCCTTCTCAAAATCAACTGGATTGAGTCTATAACCAGCGAGGGTGGATGGCTGTGGCAATGCAGCAGCAAGCGTACTCAATTCATCATTCTCAACAGATTGTTGGGCATTTGGATCTGGGTCCTCATCGTTAACCTGGATCTTGACATCTGAGCGAGGTTCAAATGGCTCAATCTTAACTTCAGCAAGGACCTTGGCATACTGGTTCTTATCAGGTTCACCCTGGTCCCCCTTGAGGCCATAGTTAAATGCTCTCAAGTTTGCAGCACCAACAATGAAGTGGAAATGCTCTGGGTTGTTGATGTCAAACAACAATGGCTTTGGAGCACGTTTGGTTCCAGACCAAAATGGGGCGCCGGTAGAGGTCTTAGCATCCTCTGGGAAGTTGTACAACAACTGCTTGATGTCGTGGTTAAACTTCTTCTCGAATTCCAATCTGGCCCACTTGATGCAATCCTCAAAGGAGTATGGTCTGTTGTTCAAAGACTCAGAAATCGACTGCAGAATACCCTTCACATCACCACTCTGTTTCAGCGTAGCTTCAATAAAGTTTGGTTGGGACAAGTACAAGTTGACATTCTCTGCATTATCGGTGAAGTAACCCTGGAACAAACTCTTGGCCCATGCAATGGTATGGTCAATCTTGTTTGGGAAAGAACGCAAGGTACAAAGTGGGATAGACTTCTCTGGTGGGTCCTGGGAAGACGAGTAAGACTCAGTCAATCTTGGAATCACAACCTGGGTGTTACCCTTAGTACCCAATGTACCAGACTCGAGCAATGGCTTTCTAAAGAAGACACAACGACGGTCGACATAAGTACGTGCATCAACATTGTCCAAGGCGTTTGTAACAAAGTCCAATCCCTCCCAGAATTCGTTATTGTAAAGTTGTTCAGTTTCAGGACCAACCTTCTCGCTCTTGGCCTCAATGTGACCCTTGAGGTCTGGGTTGATGGCAACAACAGCGGAAGCAGCGACTTCAGCCTTACCTTTACCGACATCCTTTGGTCTGAACAAGAACTGTCTGTTCAAGTTGGACTTTTCAATTGTGTCATTGTCAGTGACGATAATCTTACCACTTGGGCCGGATCCAAGACCCATCAATGCCCAGTTTTTCAACATTTCACAACCGATAGCACCAGATCCAACCAAGAATGTTTTGGAGTTAGCAATGGCCTGCTGGAAGTCCAGACCAAATACAGCAATCTGTGCGTCGTAGCGCGAGTTGATTGGTTTGGTGTTCTCAACTGTTCTTGGGAAGCTCTTTGGCAAGGACTCCAAGGAGTCAAAGTACATGAACTGCTTGATAGGAACGAACTTACCAGAGCAGGCTTTCAAGACCTCCTGTGCGACAAGTCCACCAAGAACAGCAGTCATACCTGGAATGTCACCCTGAGATTGGTATGCAAGCTCTGTGAGCAACTTCTCGTCCAAGTCGCCTTCAAACTTAGTCTGTGTGGCCAAGTTCTTAGCCAAGTGCAAGAATTGGTTAAGGTCCTCCTGGTTGAAAGGTCTTGGGAGGTGTCCCGTCTGTTCTTTGAACTGGTGAAGCACCTGGAAGCCCAAGTGCAATTGTGGTGGGCGGTCGAATTTGGCAAAGTCTGAGAATAGGAACTCCGGAGTTGTCAATTGCTCTGCAAGAGACTGGTACGAGACCTTGTAAGGGACCTTGACCTGTGTGTAGATACCGCCCTTCTTGTATGTGCCAAGCTTGGACACATCTCCAATCTTGAAGGCAAAAGGACCTGGAACCTCGACTTTGAACACCTGGCCGTCATTGATATCTAAGCCATCAACTTCAGTGAACTTGACGTAGTCGCCATCTTCAAGGCCATGACGAGTGTCCTCCAAGGTCGAGACGGTACCGTCGCTTTCAATGTCGGAGACAATTCCAGAGTGTGGCTCTTCACCTGTGGAGTCAATGATGGTGAAATCCGTACCAAAGTCAACAAATACGGAACCAAAGAGGCCTCGGGTATCAGCAGCGATGAACTTGACGTTGTTTGCGTGTGTAAAGTTGTTGATCTGGACCTGCTGCTCGAGGCTCAGCTCGGTTGCCACGATGACCTGGTATTTCCCGAGTGTCTCCTCCGAGAGCTCGTCCACCACAGAGATTGGCACATACGAGTTCAACTCGCTCAATCTTGGGGCCGAGGCCTTGGCACGAGGCTGGCCAATATCCTGTTCTGTGAGGAAGAACTGAGTGGAAAGGTCTTTCAACTCGACGGCGGCTGGGTCGTACAAGGCAAGAGACTTGACACCGGCAAGCGCCACGTTCTTCGCAATCTCCATACCAAGACCTTTCAGCCCAATGACAAGCACGTTGGATGTCTGCATCTTCAGCATGGCCTCCTTCCCAAGGACGTAGAGCTGGCGGGAGTAGAGCGACTCGTCAATCTCCTGATCACGTGGAGCAGGAGAAGGCGAGTCAATTTGCATTCTGTCTGACATTGTTGTTAAAAAGCTGCTTATAAACACGTCACTGGTTTGTGATGGTTTCTCTGTCCTCTCGTATCGAGTCGAGTGTCACAGCCGCTGGGATGGCAACGTTGTTGGGCGCCGTTGATGTGTTGCCACAGTGAGCTCTTTTCGATTAGAAATTGGCCATCAAACGGGTTCGCGATTGCTTATGTAATACTCTTCTATCTATTATGTCTCTGGTTCTCCATCTCTTTATTGTTAATTACTACTAGTGTTACACTATGCTTACCAGATGAAGTACCAGAGACAGCTGCTGTGGGGTGGTGCCATCACCACTGAGATTCCAGAAGGGCTTGTGGATGGCTCGCAACTGAGACAGGTCCCCGATGCCCAGGAGGTCTTCCTCGTCCCTACAGAGAACACGGACGATTATACGCAGATGAACAAGAACGACACGATCATATTTGACCTTCTTGAGTGTGTTGAGAGTGAAGGTGCTGCAGCGGTGAAGGAGCACTTTGAAGACATTGCACATCTCAATGAGACTGAGGGGGAGTGGAAGTTACTCTCTGTCTCTGAGACAGATAACTCCATCAAGTCAGAGAAGGAAGCACATACACAATCGTTCATTGGAGTAGGTGTCGAACCAGCCAAGAAGTGGGGCAGAGATGAGTCGAAGGGACTTGGTTTCAGACCTGCTCTTGTTGTTGTCTTGGGGGTGGTGAGGCTACTCAAAGTCGGCACAGACCTCCTGGTAAGCTATAACGTGCCGCTTGTGTCCTCGGGAGAAGTGGAAGACCTCTACAGAATCCATGAATCCCAGACGGGGCTCAGCACAGAATACGAGGGAGGGAATACTGCCCAGAAGAGAATCACACTTGCTGTTGAAGTCGTAAAGGAAATTGTGAAGAATCTAAACGTGCAGGATTGGGGGCTCTTCGGGTGATCACTCGGCCACTCCAATTTTAAAATAGTTCATCAATAATTACAAAGACCTATCATAACCTCCAATAAACACCTAATAGAAACAATCAACCATCTTATTGAGCCATCAATGAGAGAGCTCACGTGCTCCTTATATGTCTGTGTGGTCCCAACCGCAGATTTTGGCTTTTTTTCGTTGTTTTGTTAAGGCAAAATCAGCGTTGTCGAGTGAAGCGATCTAAAGCCCACTACAGGCCTTCGAGTAATACCTTTTGCACGAGATTTTCCTGATCTGGAGATTTATTTGATACGAATCACTTGCTGTGACATTTTTTGTCTGTTTCCAACTCATTTGTGGATCGTTCGTTCGCCTACTTTGAACAATAGAGCACGCAGGACGCGGTTCAGACGCCAAACTGATACAATAGGATAACAGTGGCAGGGAGGATAGATATATCATACAGCAACACCACTACACGGAACACACATGGCCATGGCTGGGAGATCGAATGGGCTCAGACGAATCGTCGTCATCGCCGCCTCCATCATAGCACTGCTGATCATCCTCTACAAGATATCGTCAAACAAAGGCACAGATCTTCAAGAAGTGCTCAAGCAGATTCCAAACGAGAACATCCTTAATATGAACTCGAGAAAAGACGATGAAATCGCTGATAGGCTCGAGTTGATTGCAGAGCGATTGGTGAAACAGCAGGATGAGCGTATTGCACAGTTGGAGGCTGACCGTAAGACTTTGGAGAAGAAGATCCAAGAGCTTCGTCGTCCACCTGCAGATTCGACATTAAGAGAGAAGTTGGCATTCCTGTTCCCATATGACCAGAGCAGAAAATTCCCAGCTTACATCTGGCAGAGTTGGAAATATGGTCTTAACGATGAGAGATTTGGTGAGAAGTTCAAGGAAGGTGAAACACAATGGGCTTTGAAGAACCCTGGCTTCGTCCATGAGTTGTTCAACGATGACACATCGCATGCCATTATCCATTATTTGTACGTGTCCATCCCTGAAATTGTTGAAGCGTACGAGTCTCTTCCATCCATCATCTTGAAGATGGATTTCTTTAGATATTTGATCTTACTGGCACGCGGTGGTATTTACGCTGATGTTGACACCTTGCCATTACAATCAGTACCTAACTGGATCCCAGAGAACGTGTCGCCAAACGAGGTAGGGATGATCATTGGTATTGAATCTGACCCAGATACACCGGACTGGAGAAAGACATATGCTAGAAGACTACAATTCTGTCAGTGGGTCATCCAGGCAAAACCAGGCCATCCAATCCTACGTGAAATCGTTGCCAAGATCACTGAGCAGACATTGGAAAAGAAGAAATCTGGAGATCTGGAAGTAAAAAACAACTTGGATATCCTGGAATGGACAGGTGCCGGTATTTGGACAGATGTGGTATTCACGTATTTCAACGACTACGTTCAGAGTGGTATCTTCTCCAAGATTACCTGGAAGGATTTCACAAAGCTTGAAGTCCCAAAGTTGGTAAGTGACATTCTTGTTCTCCCAATTACAAGCTTCTCGCCGGGTATTGGCACGATGGGTGCCAAGGGCGAGGATCACCCATTAGCATATGTCAAACACTACTTTGAGAACATTTGGAAGAAGCACTAGTCAGTTATGGCTACCCAAAGAGCGCATTAACATCAATACATTATTTGTTCGTTATAATAATCACACATCAAGGGCTTCTATACAGCTCAGTCGTAGTTGGCATTGCAAGTAAGATGTAAGAAAGAGAGTGCTGGACCTGGAAACCCAAACATCTCCAAACTCAAGCATTCTATTTATTCTTGTAATTCAATGCAGACGTCTTTTTTTCTGTTTAAATTGAAGATCTTGGACTATTATATATCCTCGTTACTATGGTCTGGAAAGATGCGATATATTTTCAAATTTCCATAGGTATTAACAGAGGGAATTTGACTGAGTTGATTAGTAGGAAATGTGATCTGAAGGGTCATGACTACTTGTTTTACCAACACAGATAAAACTTATAGAGAATCAAAAAAAACTGACCGATATCTGAGAGCTTATAGGCGTCAAACATCGGTGAACAATTATTAACATAAAAGTCGCCTTTTGTGGCACCTCTCAGTATATATTTTGGCGAGCTGCAGGTCTCTCTCTCTCACTCTTCATTTCGAGAACTGTTATCTACTACGTTTACAAAAGGCTAAGGTAGTCTTTGTTCATGTCTCAAAAGCACACCATATGACCCTTTTTGTCATCCTCTTCTGAAGTTATTGGAGTAATCTGTTCAAAAACAAATGCGAATCGGGATTCGAGAATTCGATCTCTCGAAGATTGTAGTAAATCTCCTTCTCCCCCATCTCTTGTTTTGAACCAAGAACATGAGCTGAAAGTGTTAGAATATCACGTTGTGGGTCATGTATAGAGAATATGTTGTTAACCATCACCGATATGTGATGGTTAACGGTCCGAATGGGTTCAGATGGTTCAACTTCCTGAGATTCGGTGTTTCTGAAGAGGTCGAAGCGTTTTCTGTGTTTGAACCAGTAAGTGATGATAAACAACTGCGGTACAAGGACAATCTCTCTGTATGGAGAAGGAATTGCTAATACAAACCGAATGAGCTGTAGAATCACACGGAAAAGGATAAGACTAAGTCTCCACAATCGCTCAAGATAATGATATTCTTGATGCGTAGCGAAACGAACATTGCCATAAAGAAGGTAAGCAGTCTCAATACCAACGATCACAATATGACTAATGCAGTGATAGAAGCGGAAACAATATTCCAGTAAGGTAGATTGTGATGGGATAGAGAATTTGGATTGATGAGACCCATCAATGGTGTATATTGCTGGTGGCGGTTCAATGTTCACGGTGGCCAACCAAGAAGTATCCAAAAAACTAAGCAGCCAAGCAAGAAAAGCCGTTAAGATAGATAGAGTTTGTAATACCTCCATGTCGTGGGTAAATTATAGTGAAGTGACGATTTACGAGGGTAATTATCCTTGTACTAATTGCAGACTAGTGCAATTAATCAGTAGTGAACGTCGTGAACAAGCGTTATAGATGTAAATAATATGGAAGAGAATGACCAAAGGGAAATAGCAACCATCTTATAAGAAGAATAAGGAAATGGCCAGTGTAGATCTCTTGTGTAGATCAACCTCAATATGATGAAGTAAGCTTATCTCTGACATCATAATTGATAAGTACACTGTATGGTTATCACGTGTCCTCGAGTAATCCAATGTGCCACAATATACCATAGTGTAACATCACTTCAAAACATTTCATAATGATAGAACCTCTTGGATGAATGCACTTGATCCAACTTGATCCTTGTACTCATTCTCAAAGAGTGTCTTGAGTTTGGAAGTGGCCTCATCGCTCGTCATCTTCTCTAAGTCAACTTCATTTCTCCATTTTTTCAGAATGGTCTTAAGTAGCTCAGAGCCTTGTGTGATCTCCTGTGGTGAGCACTTTGTACGCTTGCTCTCTTCCTCAAAGTTATCCAACTCTGCTGCTTTACGCTTGGCCATGTTCACTATTTTCTGTGGGAAACCAACAACTTCGGCAACATGAATACCGAAGGATTGATCAGAAACACCAGGTTCAACCTTATACAACAACGTAATATCATCAGATTTATCCTCAATGTGAGCAACGACATGCATGTTTTTCACCGTCTTTATTTGCTCCCCTAGCTTCGTCAGTTCATGGAAATGTGTAGCGAACAATGTGAAACAGTGCAACTTGGAGGCAATGTGCTCTGCAATAGCCCACGCCAGACCAAAGCCATCATATGTACTTGTTCCTCTACCAAGTTCATCAATGATAATCAACGAATCACTTGATGCAGTCTTCAAGATCGAAGCAGTTTCAAGCATCTCCACCATAAACGTAGAAACACCTTTTAACTGAGAGTCACCTGCACCAACACGTGCCAAAACAGCATCGAAAACGGTAAGATGCGCCTCTGTTGCAGGAACAAAACAGCCAATTTGTGCCATGAGTGCAATACAACCCAACTGACGGATGAAAGTAGACTTACCACCCATATTTGGACCAGTAAGAACCAAAAACTCAGACTCGCCTTTTACCAACTCAACGTCATTGGCAATAAAGGCAACACCATCCTGTGCTTCAACACATGGGTGACGAGCTTCCTTCAATGTAGTTCTACCCTCAGTCGAGCCAATTGGATACATCGTTGGTTTCACATATGAGATCGGTGCATAGGCTGATACATGGGCAAATGACGCCATTACGTCCAGATGAGCCAATGCAATAGACAACTGTTCCAGTACTGGTGCATAAGTGGCAGCAATGGAAACAATTTCACGAACGAGTGCAGCCTGTTGACGAGAGTACTTGGCTTGTATCTCAGCAGACTCTTGTGCAATTTCCCTCATTTGTTCAGTTGTGAAGAAGACACCTGCTTTGACTGTCTGGAGTTCAATGAACTGTTTCTTGCCTCGAATTGCACGCTCCTCCGTACGTGTGAGACGCATACACCAGCCATGGTTTGAGTGTAGTTCCAATTTGAGTTTCTTCTCCGGGTCCAAGTCCAGTGAATCTGCAATTTGATGGTGAATAGAACGAATCTCATCTTCGATCTCATCAAGACGCGTACGGTATGATTGGAGGATATCGTCGTATTCTGGTTTGATCACAAATTCATGACGATCAAGAGCATCAAGATCCACCGTTGTCTCCACAAGCTCCTGAAGTTTGGTGAGTGGGTTAAATGCCTCCTTTATTGGCATGGTCCATGTAGCATCAACGAGAACTTTAATATCCTCTTGTGAGCCTTCCAATTCAGACTGCTTAGCCTCCAGCACCTCCAATATTTCCGGTACTTTCAAGAGGAATTGATAAATTCTGACAACATCTTCAAGAGAGTGAGAGCTTGGCTTAGTCAATTTCTTGTTCAATTTGCGAATATCTGGAACAGATGGGAGAAGATCATCTTGTAAAGACATACGCATCTGTGTGTCATCCAATAAGACTTGCAAGAGTTCATGACGAGCTCTGATCTCGTCAACATCGACCAATGGCTGTTTGATCCACTGGTGTAGAAGTCTGACGCCTCCGGAACTCTTGCAGTGATTCAAGAGACCGAATATACTTGTGTTTTTCGCACCTGATGAGTTTTGTGCAGTAGGAAACAAGTTCAAGGCCTTAACAGCAGCAGAGTCAAGTTTCATGAATTGATTTAGAGCGTGTTGTTTCAATTTGAATGATCCAAAGTTCGAATCATCTGTCAAAAGACCCAAATAAGAAATAACAGCAGATGCAGCACTTAGACCTGCTGTAGATGTAGCAATGTCACCCACTGAAAGTGCAAGATCGTCACCAAGGAGTCTTGTAAGATCCTGTTCCACGTCCTTATTGCTGAAAGATGAAGACTTGAGTTCTGTAGTCACGGCTCCACAACGGTCTACAACACCAACCAGCTTTGTGTAATCAGCATCCTCACCTGAAGGTGCTTGGACCAACACTTCCTTCGCGTTGATCTGAATCAACAATGACTCTAAATTGGAATAGACTTCATTATCAACAAACTCAGCAACACAGATCTCTCTGGCATTAGTGTCCACAAAGGAGAATCCCACAGTTTTCCCCTCTGCCTTGTTAACAATTTTCAAAGCAACCACCACCAGAGCACCACCGGTAGTGTCATTGACACCACCTTGAATCAGATCGCTCAATTGTTCAACATTACCAGGGGAGGCGAACTTGATGAGTTCCCACGTCTTATCGTAGACTTCGACTTTCATCCCCTTTTCGAACAAGCACTGAGAAAGTAGTTGTCCAACGACAGCAATCGACATCGTGACGTAGTCCACATTCTGGGACTGTTTCAAAACGGACGTGGTTCTGTAGATATTCTCAGCGACAAATGTGGCATCTTCGCCTAGTGCAGTGTAGTAGTCTCCTCTGTCCACAACACGCAGAAGATTGTCCGTACGCGGCGGTAAACGCTGGAACTTGCGGTAGAAAGACCGCTCATCTGACAAATCAGAGAACTTGAGCTCGGGACGACTGCTCATGCTGTGCAATGACCCTTGATACAATCTTCACAGTGGCAATGGAGATAACAGAGACGCGTACTAGTTGTGGTGTTTTTTTTGAGCGCGTCTGGATTTACGCGTCAGACTCGCGGTGCCATCTAACAGGACGGGACAGAATTATACATGAGAGAAGCGCAGTTGAGAGATTGGCATTTCTTTAAATCCTTCTAATGGCTAATGGCTTATCTTGTCTTCCCGGCTTCGAAGCTATCTATGACGAATCTGATCAACGAGTGAGCAATAGCGGTCTCATTAGGCATGAACCAGTCCGCTTCCCCGCCATCTAGCACACGCTTCACTTCAAGAGTGTCAACCCATTTAGCATCGACTAATTCAGGGTCATGGCCGAGGTCAATCACCTCGTTTACGCCATTAAACTCAACAAATACAACACACCCAATCATCAGGTTTGCTGGATAAGGCCAAGGTTGCGTTTGAATGATATCACATAACTGGCCCTTGACCCCGGTTTCTTCCCATACTTCACGCAAAGAGGCAACTTCGATAGTTTCAGAAGGTTCCATGAAACCAGCAACGGTACTGTACATCGGGCCCGGGAATCTCTTACCACGAGCGAGTAGCATCTTGTCGAACTTTCTTGTCGTCACGGCAGTGATAGCAACACAGTCTGTTCTTGGGAACGATACGTTAGATACCGATGCATTCTTCACAGGGCATCCATCATCTTTTGCAGAAGAGCATTGGAGCTTTGTGCCGGCATTCACAACAACGTTTGGTTTACCGCAACCAGCACAGAAGCGAACACGATTCATCCAATCAAGATACATCCTTGCGTGGCTATACATCGAAGCGTCAAAGCTGCCCAATTTGAAAACAACGCTTCTCTTTTGTAATACTTTGAAGTTGGAATCGAAGAGTGTCATCAAGTCCTGATGATGAGTGATGTCAACTCCGAAATATGCAACACCGCCGTATTTCTTGTATTTCAAGCCATCCTCTGATTCATCAAGACCGAGGAAAGTCACTTTCAACCCATCCAATGGAACGCCGTCAATCGAGTTCAGCACACACCACTTATCCAGATCCTCTTTCAGGTCCTTATAGCTGAAGTATTCAACAACGGGCTTCGTTTCGTCAATTCCGTACGCAAACCCATCCTTCAACACAATGTACCTAGTAGTGCTATGCTTCACGGCCAGTTCGGTAAACTCCTTGTCACCACGCAAGAAACTCAACCTGTTCACACACTCGCGGCCAAAAAAGATGCTCTTGTCTCCATCCATACTGTGAGAAGCTATATGCTGTTGAATTTGCTGAAGACGATGGACGCTGCTACCTGTCATTGACCCCTATTGGACTTTTTTACCCTCTTTCTCAAATGTGGATTAGAAATAAAATGCGACCAACTTCCCCGCCAGCCCAATCTGTAGATACTGCGGGAGTGGCCTTAACGGGATAGTCAAACTGACCGAAACACTACACAAACAATACAAAGGAGTGATTGTTTCTTTACACCAATGAAGCCAATCTGGAGAAGTGTGTCATATACACTCAGACGACATAAAAAAGAGAAAGAGGGGGAAAGAAATGGAAGAAGCAAAAAGAAATCAAAAGAACACTAGTACAAGAGAAACCACAATGCAAGGGCAAAAACTCCAGTTGGAATAGTTCCATAATCTCAAATCCAGCGGGATGCACCCGAAACGTTGCCTTTGGACTTATCAGCATTATACTGTGGCACCTGTTGTCCCGTCTGAGGGATCACTGTATTTTCTGTCTGAAGCATTGGTGCTTCCCCTGGTTGCATCGGCTGCTGCCCAGGGCGAGCCAGCGGAGGATAACCAGCCTTTAATTCCGTCTCTGCATTCCAGTTCTTGATTCGACTTGACAATCCACGATCTGGGACGTAGTACTGATTTGAGACAACCTGCGCTAGTGGTTGCTGTGGTGATTGTTGCTGCGTTGGTGCATCATGAATTCCTTGTGCCTGTGTTACTTGTGCCTGTTTGAGCTGCAGCTGTTGTGCTTGCTGTGATGGCTGTTGCTGTTGCTGTGGTTGTGGCTGCAGTGGCTGTTGTTGCTGCTGCTGCTGTTGTCCTTGTTGATTCTGGTCAGCGTTTTGACCTCCCTCTGCGTTGGCAGTCTGGTCTGTAATCTGTCCTTGTTGGTTATTCTGTTTCTGATTCATCTGTTGCTGCTTCTGGATAGACCAATCAAAAACGTAATCGTACTTGTATCTCTCTCTCAGGAAAAGATCTCTAAAGAGTCTTCTCAAATATATGTAGTCTGGCTTGTCTTCGAATCTTAATGACTTGGTGTAGTTCAAATAGTGGACAAACTCAATAGGGAGACCCCTGCCCAAAATCTCAGAAGGCGTACTCATCTTCTTCTCCATAATACGGTCATACTTCTGTCTCTTACTGGCAGCCTTTAAACCCTGCCATGGCAAAGAACCTCTGCAGAAGTAGATCAACATGTAACCCAAACTCTCCAAATCGTCTCTTCTGGACTGCTCAATACCCAAATGCGTATTTATACTGGCATATCTTGCAGTTCCTGTCAAGTTCTTGTTCTCTTTGTATGGGATATGAAGGTGTGATCTCGGGTCTCTGAACTTCTTGGCCAAGCCAAAATCGATAAGGTTGACCTGTGAGCCTCGCTTGCCAATGCCCATAAGGAAGTTATCTGGCTTAATATCTCTGTGGATGAAGCATCTGGCATGCACAAACTCGATACGACACAACAACTGGTCAGCGAGCTGGAGTACCGTCTTGTAACTGAACTTTCTGCCACAGTAGTTGAACAAGTCTTCGAGCGAGGGTCCAAGGAGGTCCATGACCATCGCGTTATAGTCACACTCTGGGCCATACCATCTCACAAATGGTATACCAAGACCTCCGCTGAGAGCCTTGTAGACGCGGGCCTCGTACTCCAACTGCGGGTGACGCGCAGTCACGGATTCGAGCTTGATCGCCACCAGTTCTCCGGAGATGATGTTGGTGCCCAAGTAGATGTCACCAAAGGAGCCGCTGCCGATCTTGCGGCCAATGCGGTACTTTCTGCCGACCCTGAGGTCCATGTTGGGGTTTATATCGGACATGATGGTCAAACTTTCCGGTGATAAATGCAAGTGCTGTTGGGCGCTAGTGATGCGGGTGGCCGTGTATGTGGTGGTGGTGTAGCTATAAATGAGCCGTGCAAAAACAAGTATATCCCGATGCCTGGTGCTTTGTGTATGGAATGTCTCCCTTCTGTGGGGGAATATCTAAGAGCTTCTTTGGGCGCTTCTCTGCCTCAAGTCAAGAGCTGTGTGTCGGTGACCTCCCCTCCACAAACCGATAAACAGTGGGCGGTTTCTGCTTCTAGACGCGCGTGGAAATGCGTACAAAAGAGCGTCTGTTGGGCGGTACAGTGTCGTCTCCAGGCCAAGCACTTCAGTGAGCCTCTATCCGGGCGTGGTGGATGCGTTGTGGTGGGTCGAAAATCGCTAGTGGTGGTGAGTGTGCTGTGGTTTGCTGAAGGAAATCACAAACAGAAAAAATGTGGGAGATTCGAGTTTCGCGGGCGGCTCCTCCTCTGGAGAGGAAGAGGAGCGGATTTTGGTTGAGCGCGCGGTGGAAGCTTCTGGACCGGGCCCGGGGACTATCCGGAGGGGAGGAAAGGGGAAAGGGGAAAGCGAATGCCGGTGGCCAGAGGACTGCGACTGAAGGAGATGGTAACTTGCAGTGTGAGACGAGTGGCCAATGACGAATGACCAACAGCATTGTTCCCTGATTGAGCATTGAGCATTGACCACCACCAGCTCCAAGACCAGGGGCCCGAGACCCGAGACCCGGGACTACATACGCAGACTACTTTGCTCCTCACGAATTTCTTTTTCCTATCCATGATCTACTCCGGGTAACCCTTTTAAGGACAGAGGCCAGGGCTCGTGATGTCGCGAAAGTGCTTAAGGATCTGCTCTCCGGGTATCTTTCTCGTGGCCTCTAGAAGTGTAGAAGCTGGACTATTATCTCCTAGTATAAGTCAATTGTCGGGAGATGAGCGACTTGAAGGATACAGATGACTACTCACCTCTTCTGGATAAGGACTTCAATGCCACCTCGTTCGCTAACGATCTTCTGCTGGCCACAAATCCATCGCACTCCGAGCTGGACATATCAACTGCCATCAAGCGTGTCAAGTTTGACGTCAACAATATCAATTTGCAACTTGAGAAAATCTCATCGGAGAACCATGATGTCCTGATCAAGGAGATCCAAAAGGACCAAGCCGCAAAATCTCTGTTCAAAGATTTATCACAGCCGCTCGATCATATCAACACCTCATACCAAAGACTCGAGAAGGACTTAATACAGCCATATGTACAGGCAACGAAAACACAGGACGCACTGAAGAAAATCCATGCAACGTCTTATCTTGTCAGATCAGTCACATATTTCCTCTATCTGATAAGCCAGATTGAAGAAATCCAATCTGCGCCTTCTTTTGAACAGAACATGCACAAGAACACCAAGAACCTCTTGAAATTATGCAATCTGCATAACCAGCTAAAGGCCCATATCAATGATAATGTCAACTTGAGATCCTTGAAGATCATCAGAGACTACGAGCCAATTGCAATTCATAAACAAGAGAAACTTGAAGAATCTATTCAAACTCGCATCAAATCATTGACGGAGAGATCTATTCTGTTAGAACAAGACTCCACAATCAAAACATACTTCCAAGCACTCTACATACTTCGCCCGGCATCACTTTCCTCAGTGATTCGTACGCTATTGACAAATAACGTTATCATGTCCGTCAACTTACTTACACGTGTATTAACCTCTCCGAGAGGATTTGACACTGCATTGAGTGAAGTCTTAAAGAAGGCGCTGTTCATGAGTAAGATATCAACTCTTTTGGACTCATCAAATACACCACAAAAGACAACTTTGCTATCTGAAACTTTACAAGCGTTGGAATTGACGTCGTTGTTGTCCACTTTCTGGAGAGACGTTGCAAAGATCTATGAAGGAAAGTTCAAAGAAACAATGATGCGTGGTGGACCAGTAGCGAAGAGTTTAATCAGTTATAAGGATCAAATACGCACGTCTTTGAAGAGAACTGTCCTTGCGAGCGGAGATGGAACACTGAAGGCTGAAGGCGTTGAAGTGAGAATGATGCTCAATAGTGTGGGAAGTTTGGACAGAACATCGAGATACTGAGATATTTTTTCTTTGATAGATTTCTATCTCTATCTGCTCTCGTAGTACACCTAAGATACTTACATCAAATATGAGTCCAAAAACCAAATGATATATGACTATATGCAATGATAAATTAATCGGAGATTTCATCAACGGAACCATCATCATCATCGTCCTTGTTATATATAAAGAACTGAACAAAGATGGCAAAGTCCAATGCCAAAGTACCAATGGATCCAGCAAGCCATGAAGATTGGACAGCCAAATATGCCGGTTTCAATGAGATCACAAGGATGGAAACGACATAGGTCAAATTACCAAGACATGCACATAAAAAGAAAAGGAAAGAAATTCCTTCACATGACTTGCGTCTGTAATTAAGCAAGATTTGTGGCATTCTGGAACCCAAATATAATACAGCACTGATCCAACCAAAGAACTGTGCTAATGGGTCCCATTCAAGACTTGGTGTTGAGTCATCATCTGGGTTATATGTAAGATACCAACCTGCAAGACCAGAGAAGATGACGAGTATGATTAATGATGACTCAACCAAGCTTCTCGAACGCGACGAGAGTTTCTTCTTTCTAGAGGATGCTTCCAAATCAGAAGATGATGAAATGGATGTGTATGCCGACTCTGTCTCCCCTAGAACGTCATGTCTAATTTCGTCAAAGATGTTCTCCGACATTGGGTTTGCTGGGGAAAGATGTACAGGGTCGACTTGTGACCCATCACCGTACTGGAATATCTGAAACAGGAGGATGAGGTCCGCCAGTGTATAATATACGGCAAGAATGATCATTGTAGGTAGCACATGCTGAAGAACTGCACCAAGCACGTTGAATACATCGCCGGCAAGCCACAGAACGACAAATAGTAAAGAGAGGCCTTCTGAGCTTTTTCTTGCATACTGTACAGATATTAGCTCTTGCTATCAACCTAGGGCAAAGCAGGGAACAAGAAGGAGGTACTTACGTTTTCATAAATCTGTGGCATGAACACAATGATCCAGAATGAGATGGAGATGGAGCTGATGAGCTGTTAGTTCAGGGTTCTGAATAGTAATTCTGCCATGAGAGATGACTGGATTCGGTTGCATTTCATTCAACATACCCTGTGATCCCCGAGATGGCCTTGTTGTCCATCACAACATGGGCAAAGTGCTGCGCCGTTGAAAAATCTGACATCGTCCCGAGCACTATCTTTCTTTGTACACCGCAACGCTGCTGCCGTGCTGTGTGTTTACACTTGTTTCTCCAGATTTGAAGACTTTTTTCTTCCTGCCGATGAGCCTGTCGGCCTGTCGGTGTGACGCATCTTCTCGAAGTGAGGAAAAGCGAAAAAGAAACGAAAAAGGCGAAACAGAATGACGCAACTTTGACTGATTTGGTTATCGCGCCGGAAACTGCGAAAGTGTTCCCGATTGGGAAGAATCGGCGAACGACAAGCCAAGTGTGATAGACCTGGAATCATACCCAGCCAATTCCAAAAGTTTCATCATCAGCAACATGGAGCAATAGAGACCAACACAGAGGAACACAGGATATTATGCTTACACACAGATAATTGTCACTGGCAAATAGGCCACCACGGCGTGGAGTTGAATGCAGACTACAGAGATAGAGAGATAGAGAGAGAGACTTACCCGGGGACTAAGGGACTATGTCTATCGAGACTGGTCTTAGACCTGTCACATGGGCATGGCAGCATAGCAGCTCTCGAATGCCAGCTCTCCTTGAAAGCTGAAATGGGTTGCTCGGAAGATCTTGCACTTCCCAAATCTCGTGAAAGAGCCAGGCACTAGATCTTGCAATTGACAGAAGAAGGAAAGCATCATCAGAATGTCGTCCAGTCCACAAATTGCTGCGCACAGAGGGTGAGTCCGCATTACCTATAAGATGGCCGAGCCCAAGGGGCCATATATCCGTGGAACCGAATTGCTAACAAGAGTCCAATAGTTACAAGGCCAAGTACGCAGAGAATACACTGAAGGCTTTCAAAGGTGCCGTTGAGGCCGGAGCTGACTGTATCGAGACAGACATTCAAACGACGTTTGATGGTATCCTCGTCATCAACCATGATCCATTTACAAACAGAGTGTACAATGAGCACCGCACTATCGCAGAGACGACTTGTGCTGAACTTCAACAATTGGTGAATAAGCGGGATCCAACTCAGCGTATGCTCACATTTGTGGAATTCCTTGAGTGGTTCCAAAAAGAGGCTCCAGCATCAATGAAAGTGATGCTCGACATCAAGATGAACAACGACCCTTCCGTCATTGTCAAGATTGTGCGTGCTCTTCTCGATGTCAACCCGGATTTGCAGTATTGGCAGAAAAGAGTGATCTTTGGATTATGGTCATTGAAGTTTTATGAGCTTGGTGTCGAAACTAGCTTGTTGAAAGGATTTGAGATCATCAACATCACAATCTCACCAACCATTGCGCGCACTTTCTTGGAGTATTCCAAGACATTACCACAGCCATACAGATTGAAAGCAGTATCGTTGTTGATAATAGCAACACAGGCTCCTGAGTTTGCTCCTCTTCGTAAGGAATTGATGGAGCCTTACGGTATCGATCTCTATTTGTGGACTGTCAACTCTCAAAACGATTTTGACCAAGCATATCTTCTCGACTGTAAGAGTTTCATCACAGATGACTTGGTCGCTGCCACTGCTGCCATGAGAGAATTCAAGAATGGGAAATTACCAACATATTCTCCACCATCTCTTTTATCTTGTGAAGGTGTGACCAATTCCTTGAAATTTGCGCTCTACCGTTTCTTTGAGTGGACTATTTTAGCCGGGTATGCTCGTTATAGAGTTATCCAACTAGCGCTGATGTTCTTTATGAAGTTTATTGCAAAGGGGCAAAAATGACGTTCTTTCTAGAAAATTTTATACATTTATACTAAAAGCTGGTGTTGTGGCTCATAAACATGAGGCAGACACATCATTAAGAACATCGTAGTAGTAGTACAAAGTCATATATAGAACAAGAATAAGCGACACCATAGAATAACAAAAATGGTCCACTTTAAAAGCAGCAGTTGAAGTGAAGTAGCAAATACAAGAGTCTTTGGTTTTTTTAAAAAAACTTTCATGGAACGGAATCAGGTGGAATATCATTTTTTTTATTCATCATCGATGATCATCTTGAGCTTGTTCTCCAAGACGTTTTGAACATCTGCATTACTCTTCACTTCGTCTCCTGCAGAGTCGCCTGTTTTGATATAGATTTTGAAATCGCCAGATGCGTTATCATCATAGATCCTTGTCTTGACTTTATTTCTCAAGCCTTCAATGGTGATATCCTTGGGCAACAACAGTGCAAAGATGTCATCACGGTAGAAGAATTTGAGTTTCACAGACCCCACTGTTGATGCAGCAGCTGAAAGAGTTTGCGGCTGGATGGTATTAAACGTTTTAATGGACTCCTCCTTGACAATAGTGGCATCGTGGTCTTCTTCATATGAAGTAGTACCAACTGGCGCACGATTAGGCTGTTGAACAAATTTCTGGGTGTTCTCCTGTTGTTGTACTCCTTCCACAACCTGATCAAGGTCATTGTGCATCGAGAATAGCCTCTTGACATAGTTAGATTGTGAAATGTAAACAGGAAGTTCAATCAGTTCCTTCACATAATCATTCAAATCAATCTGTCTCTTCTTCGTAATCTTATCTGTAACGTATGTCAGTGGGCCTGGAATAAATGGAAGTATACGCTTATGACTCTGTGAGGAGCGCCCAGCCTCTGCAGGGAAGAGCTCAAGCAAACGGATCTGGAAGTCATAGAAATCCTCGTAGTAACGGCAGAGTGACCTTTGTTCACCATTGCTGAGTTCACACTGCACGTGGAACCAATAACGACCATTTTCAACGTGGAACGCATCAACAGTTGCATTTGTAATGTAGGGTGTTTGTTGATCAACGTCGACATCGGTGTCCATTGTGACTTGTGAAGGAATACGTCCTTGTGAAACCCTTGAAGGCGTTCTTTCTTGGTAGTTACTCAACCTTGCCGCAGCGGCAGGCGTTCCAATATACGTCTCATCAACGTTACCCAGTGGGATAGAGCTGGCTTTGTACTTTGCGTTCTTGTTCTTCCACTCTTCGACCGTTGGGAGATTGGCACTCGAAATATCATCCATCACGTCATTTCCTGTTGATTGTCCTGTCAGGATATCAATAACAGAGACGTACGATACGGGGACAAGTCCAGGTCCGCCGAGTCGGTCGATAGGTTTGGCAATGAACCATTCAAAGTTGTGGTGTGCACAGAGAATGATGTTTTCACCAGCAGTCACGTCAAGTTCATCAGAACGTTCTGCCTTGAAGTCATATAGGACAATCGCATATAGTGCTGACGAGGATGAGCACTTTGAGGAGATTGAAGTTGGCATCGAGTCTGTGGAAAGCTTCTTGGTACTTGGGGACGATCTCTGAGGCGTACCCTGAGTTGTAGGAATAGGCCTAGTCTTACCAAACACTTCGAAATAAGGCACTGGCACCATACCTCTTATGTTCTTCTTTGGGTCGCACGCCTCGTACCACTCATGGTCGTCCTCGTTGCCAATGACGTGGAAGAAGTCACCTTTCGAGAACTCCAGCTCTCCGGGACCTTGGGGTTTGTAGTCGAACAATGCCTTGATGACCTTCTTCGGGGACTGGAGGATGTTCCCATGGAACTGAATATCATGTGCGGAGGATATCGAGGCCATTCGTTCGGAAACCGGCGACGAGATGGAACTGTGTGCAGACTTCTTGTCCCTGAGGGACTTTCTCAGACCCTGTTATCATCAATAGTTAGTGCTCTTTGATCCTTGGTGGCCTCACTGTGGAATGTAAGTGTGAGACTAAAATGCGGTGCAGCAGTAACGTACTCTTATCATCGTGGGCGTTCCTCTTTCTGTGGTGTTCAGTACGGGAGAGTCAATGGACAAACAACAGCTCTGCTAACAGACAGGTGAACCCTCAAAACGTATCAAAAAAAAAAAGAGAGAGACCTCAGCGCCAGCCAGGAAACCTCTTGTTGGTGGCCTTTCACCTGCGCCGTTTTGGGTTGTTTCCTCCTTCTCCTCGCGCAGTTTCACAACGGTATTTTCGCCCAAACAAGACGCGGCCAGTGCTCACAATTACGCCAGCACTCTGCCTAGCGCGGACTACTCTAGAAGGAGAGGGCGACGGTACATCTGAGCACGGGCTGCCTAGCGGGTGCAGCCACGCAGACGCACGCGACCACAACCTAGGCTTACCCCAGGCGGTAGGAGCCACACTTCATCGTTAGGTGGCAGCCAGCCGCAACTACTAATGATCTCCCAGGCAATCACATGAGACTCAGATGCCATGGCTACAGTAGAATGACATGATCTATGTGCTCTCTATTAAACACCTCTGCGCCGTGCATCGTTCTCGAAGTCAAGAGAGCAGGCGAGAGGAGAAGTATATAACGGGTATCGAGAAGTATATAACGGGTATCTGTGGGAACGTGGAAACAAGAAACAAGCAATAAAACAAGAACCAATGGTATGGAATTGATGACCGGGGTTGAAGTCGACCCTGAAAACCGTAGACCATGGTTAGAACGAAGAGGAGGAAGAAGAAGAAGAAGAAGAAGAAAAATCATCAAAGAAACTCAAAACATCAAAATCATGAAACTCAACAAACCAAGAACAGAACTGGAACCAATGTGACTACCGACATTACCCTGTGCAACAGTGAAAACACTAGTATCTATGGTGCTACCTGATATTACTGTCGACGCTGTGGTTGCAACACCAGTGATACCAGTGGCAGGAGCAGTCGTAGCTGTACTCGTGACAGCTGTGTTGACAGCTCCTGTACTTTCAGCTGTATCTCCAGCGGTACCTGCAGCACCAGAATCACCAGCATCACCAGCATCAGTAGTACTAGCAGCAACAGTTGCAGGAGAAACTTCAACTGGAGTACCGTTGAAGTAAATGTTCTCCTCAGTCTCAGTAGCAGCTGGTTCCTCAGTAGTAGCACCAACTGTATATGTAGCAGCATTACCAGGTGTGGTGATACCAGCCCGAATAGAAGCAACGGCAGCAGTGGTGGAAGCAGGGTTGGTGGAAGCAGTGGTAGTGGCAACATCTGCTGGTGTACCTTCAGAGCCTTCAGCAGCCTGGTCATTAGCAGCAGAAGTTGCTGCAGATCCAGGAACAAGGGAAACGTATTCTGTATATGTGACAGCAATTCCGTTAGATGTCGTTGGTATTACCACAACACCAGATGTGAGTGTGCTAGTAATGCACTCATCACCAGTGCATGACGTGATGGTAAGAACAGTTGTACCAGTAGATAGAGCAGCGGCATTACCATCAGTTGAAAGAGCAGATGTAACCAATGGAACATAGCTTGTGATGGTTGATTCGACACCGTTGGATGTCGTCGGAATAAAGATAACACCAGTGGTGACTGCCATTTCAACACAGTTGTCCCCAGAACAGGAAGCAGATTCAATAACAGTGGTGTAAACAGTCTGAGAACCAGCGTTTGCACCGTTTGTGTAATCGATCGTATCTGTAGTGATCGTAGAAGTAGTAGTTGTTGCACCTTCACCGCCTGTTGTCTTTCCTTCATCATAGTCTCCTTCAGTTGTAGTCAATGGGCAGTAAGTTGTGTACTCTGTGACCACACCTCTAGAGGTAGTCGTGACAACATAAAATCCTGTGACAACTGAAGATGTAACACACGTACTCTCTGAGCAAGATGTGACAGTAATCGTCGTAGCAGATGTAGTCTTGGTCTCAGTCTCAGTATACGTCAATGGACAGTAGGTGGTGAACTCTGTAACAACACCAGAAATTGTGGTTGTAACAACAGTGACCCCTGTAGTAGCAGTAGACTCGGTGCACTCATGGCTGGAGCAAGACGTTATTGTAACAATGGTTGTCGACTGTTCACTCACAGTGTCTTTAGACGTGGAAATTCCTGGAGATGGAATCGATGAAGCATCAGAAATACTCGAAGAAACAACAGATGTTGGCACAGAAGTCTCACCAGATGCTGAAAGTGAAGATATGTCAGCAGAAGAAGTAATATCTGTAGCTGCCCCAATTTCGCTGGACAACTCTGGCGATGCGGCTGAAGATTCAGCTGATGCTTCCTCAGAAGATGAGGACACCTCAGAGCTAGCAGACGAGCTCTCCTGAGAAGACCCTGGAGAAGCACTTGAGGACTCAGATGAGGCTGCCTCAGAAGATGAGGATTCCTCACTCGTTGCAGATGAACTCTCCTGAGAAGACTCTGGAGACGCACTGGATGACTCGGATAAGGCTTCCTCAGATGATGTTGAGGCCTCCTTAGAGCTAGCAGCTGAACTCTCCTGAGAAGACTCTGGAGAAGCACTGGATGACTCGGATGAGGCTTCCTCAGATGTAGCAGACGAGCTCTCCTGAGAAGACTCTGGAGAAGCACTTGAGGATTCCGATGAGGCTTCCTCAGATGTAGCTGATGAACTCTCCTCGGAAGACTCTGGAGAAGCACCGGATGACTCCGACGAGGCTTCCTCAGAAGATGAGGACTCCTCGGATGTAGCAGACGAGCTCTCCTGAGAAGACTCTGGAGACGCACTTGAGGACTCAGATGAGGCTGCCTCAGAAGATGAGGACTCCTCACTTGTTGCAGATGAACTCTCCTCAGAAGACTCTGGAGAAGCACCGGATGACTCCGACGAGGCTTCCTCAGATGTAGCTGATGAACTCTCCTCGGAAGACTCTGGAGAAGCACTGGATGACTCCGATGAGGCTTTCTCAGATGTAGAAGACAAGCTCTCCTGAGAAGACTCTGGAGAAGCACTTGAGGACTCGGATGAGGCTGCCTCAGAAGATGGGGACTCCTCACTAGTAGCAGATGAACTTTCCTCAGAAGACTCTGGAGAAGCACTTGAGGACTCAGATGAGGCTTCCTCAGATGTAGCTGATGAACTCTCCTGAGAAGACTCTGGAGAAGCACTGGATGACTCCGATGAGGCTGCCTCAGAAGATGAGGACTCCTCGGATGTAGCAGATGAGCTCTCCTGAGAAGACTCTGGAGAGGCACTTGAGGACTCAGATGAGGCTTCCTCAGAAGATGAGGACACCTCAGAGCTAGCAGACGAGCTCTCCTGAGAAGACTCTGGAGAGGCACTTGAGGACTCAGATGAGGCTTCCTCAGAAGATGAGGACACCTCAGAGCTAGCAGACGAGCTCTCCTGAGAAGACTCTGGAGAGGCACTTGAGGACTCAGATGAGGCTTCCTCAGAAGATGAGGACTCCTCACTTGTTGCAGATGAACTCTCCTCGGAAGACTCTGGAGAAGCACTGGATGACTCCGATGAGGCTGCCTCAGAAGATGAGGACTCCTCCGAGCTAGCAGATGAACTCTCCTGAGAAGACTCTGGAGAAGCACTTGAGGACTCAGATGAGGCTGCCTCAGAAGATGAGGACTCCTCACTTGTTGCAGATGAACTCTCCTCGGAAGACTCTGGAGAAGCACTGGATGACTCTGATGAGGCTGCCTCAGAAGATGAGGACTCCTCGGATGTAGCAGATGAGCTCTCCTCAGAAGACTCTGGAGAAGCACTTGAGGACTCGGATGAGGCTGCCTCAGAAGATGGGGACTCCTCACTAGTAGCAGATGAGCTTTCCTCAGAAGACTCTGGAGAAGCACTTGAGGACTCAGATGAGGCTGCCTCCGAGCTAGCAGATGAACTCTCCTGAGAAGACTCTGGAGAAGCACTGGAGGACTCCGACGAGGCTGCCTCAGAAGATGAAGACTCCTCAGAGCTAGTTGTCCCAGATGATACATCGGAAGAAGGTTCACCAGATGCAGATGACTCTTCAGAAGAGGAAGGTGCTTCGGAAGTAGATGAAACAGCAGACGAACTCTCAGAAGCGACAGAAGACTCGGAAGACAATTCCTCAGAAGAGAACGAGTTTTCGGATGAGGAGGACGCAGAGTTAGAGGCCTCAGAAACAGAGCTTGTGAACTCCTCAGAAGAATCTGCAGAAGATTCACTGATAGAAAAACCAGGTGGGGCTTCAGCAGTTGCCGACAGGTAATATTCTTCTCTCTTTCTCAGTCTTAGTGCCTTTTTCGAGTCATACCATCCTAAGAGGACCACATGCGCGTTGGTTGTCCAGGATCTACCACTGAGAGCATGACCTTTCAATTTGATGACCACGCTTTGGTCCCTATCTTCCTGCTCAACGGGTATGTCAACAGAGACAGTCGTTTCCTTAACTGAAATAGTAGCTTCTGAATTCACATTTTCACCACCGAGGAAAACATCAGCAGATTCATATATGAAGTCATCATTATCATCGGATTTCTCAAACCAGACGTCGACGCCCGCAATGTTCATGTTACTCGGAACTGTCAGTTCCCATTCTGGTTCACCATTGAAGGAAGCCACAAGTACCGGTTCTGTAATAGTTGGAGATTGGCTTTCAGATATTGACGAAGAAGCTCGTGACTCAGTAGAAGAAGCTGAAGGTTCATCGGTAGAGGAATCAGGCTCGGAAGACTCAGATTCAGTGGATATAGGAGTGGAAGATTCTTCACTGGATGAAGAACTGTTTGAATACAGAGCAATTGGGTCTGCAGCTGGGGCGGCTAGAGGTACAGCTGCACGAGGGAACAAGTGTAGCTTTGGGATAGTTGGTTTGATTACCGGTTCTTCAATATCTCGATCAGGAATTCTTTCGTCGACAGTTGAGGGTATACTGGTTGGCTCGACAGTAAATTCGATCTTTGGACGATCTGGGTTAGATTCTGAGAAAACTTGAACTCTCTTAAGCCCTCTAACATCTGCAACAACGAATCTTTGATTCTCAAGCTCAAGCTTGCCGCTCTTGTAAGTCCACGGCTTGGCTGGGAAATCTGGTTTGTTGTCAGAGCAACTGAGTATTCCGCCGACAATAGCAAATGTACACTGATCGCCAACGGTCAGAGTGCCGTCATCGTGGAGAATAACATCCGTTACTGGATTGTAGCTGAATTGAGAAAGTACCATGTCACCGACAGCAGAGATATCCAAGAAGCGACCAGAAACCTCTGTGTCATGAGTGAGGCTATAAGCATGAGGCTCTGCAATAACCACTGCAAGATGTGAAATTGCAAGCCAGTTAGCTGCGCCTGTCAATCTCATGTTTGACAGCGCCTTATGAGAGCAGAATGCCTTTTGATTACGTTTGTGGTGAATCAATCTAAATGTATTTCCCGTAGCATGCACTGGGAAGCGGTATATCTTTATACTTCTGTAACCCCAATTTCCAGAATACCGAAAGGCGGACACATATTGCCAGTCACTGCAGATTCTGGCATACTCCGATCAGCTAATGGGTTTCTTACGAATGTGTGATAGCTTCTGAAAGATGTGGCAGCCAGAGTTCTGGTGTATACGTATTCTGTAGTCAGCTGCATGTGATATCATGTGCGCATCAGGCTATGCGTCTGCGTGCAGCTTTAACAGTGTGTTGCAACGTGCAACCACCATCGTGGCATCGCACGCCATTGACATGGCACGGAGTATTCAGATTCGTACAGATTTTTAGACGCTTTCGGAAGCTCATCCAATGGGAACCCTGAGCCCTGAGCCCTGAAAATTCGTCGCCTGCCATCCTGTTAACATTTCTTTGTCCCCAAAGTGAGATATTCATCTTTGTGCCGATCGTAGTAACATATCATAATAAGCTAACCTTTGTGCTATAAAGCTCTAAATTGAGGGGGGCGGTTAGTAATCTCGATATGGTACGTATTGGAATGTGTAAGCATCCAATTACCACTTTCGTGAGATGCTGCTTGAGAATTCTGCATATCAGAAGCATATCAGCCACGCATCTGATGGCAGCATTTATCCGATTCAAGGACATCGCAAAAAGAAAAGTGGCAACAAGGGTGAAGTTAGTACCGCCAAGTTGACTTTGTAAATGGCACATAATCATTCGGTTGCATCTACTGGATACTTTAGATGGTAACTATTAGGTCTGTTTAACCTAAAAGAGAGAACCCGACTTGAACACATCCTTTATGCAGAAGCGTACGCACATAGCTACAAGCGGTTCAGGTTTTCGGCTTTGAACACGTTTTGTACAGTCACGAGCTCACCAAAGGTGTTGGTGTGGTGATGCAGTGTTGTAACCACCTTTCCCCCAAGTTGTATGGTTGTATATGCCATTCTCCACCGTCTACGCCTACGGCCGCCAATATGCATGGCTGTTCAAATCTGTTGCTATGCGTACAGCGGTTAACGTGAGAAGAAAAAGTGACGGCTTAATACATTCTAGAATAAGAACAGCAATAACAACAATAATTCCACAACTGCGGCCAGGAATGCTTTCAAGACGGTAGCTCAACATGAACGGTAACTAATAGGTTATGAAAACCAACTTAGGCTTTAAATGATGAGCTATGCATGTCTCAGAATGAAGTCCACGATACAGACAAACGTCGTATGCAATAGACATGGCCGCATAAAAGATGATCATGACGCATGAAGTGGAACCAGTGGAACCGTGGGCCCGCAACGGAGGAGGAGTTAGTTTTCCTTCAATAAAATTCCCCTACAGAGTTGCAACATTAAGCTTTTGCAAGTACGTAGTCAACCTACCTTATCCACTTACATTTGGTCTCTTCAAAATGACCTCTCCGACGCTGGCGGCCTAAGCCGACATCATCACGTCCGTTAATGCAACTGTGACATGAGGGGACAAAACCCATGCGAAAACCATTGCAACTAAACTAAAATTCAAATAATACTTGCCAGGCTATGAAACAGTGTGGTGTTCGAGATACCTCTCCCTACTTTGATGTCTGTTCTCTTCAGGTTCAGGGTTCGCTATTTGATCTGCGCCTCTCGGCAGACTACTCTTGACACCTTTGTTTCACAAGGATGGTTTACAAAGAAAGTCAATAAAGCCAGACATGAAACAAGAGCATGGTAGTTCTCTGAACCACAGATCTTAGTACGTGTAACGTATCACGAACTCTTCTGCAGAACCAAACACCCATTTTTACTGCCGGAGAACAATTTGTTGGGTCACTGTAGAAACTTTAATTGGACTAGTAAACGAATTTCCAGTCTGATCCAACTGTATCACTATGAGCCTCCGCATTTACCGCATTATCATCATCCGCACGTCTTGAGTCTTGACTCTGAGAACACAAAGAATTCATGCGCAATCATACTACATAGATAAAGGTATCAGTCCACAACTGATGCTCGCGAAGGGTTTCCCATAAAATGTATATCTGACCACTCTCACTGCCAATTTACGAGCTTAGAATTCGTCTACGTGGGTTGGAACGTAGAACTATGCTCAACAGCTTAAATTACCTGCGTCCCAGCAGAGCATCGTAGAAGCGCGGGATCTAAAAAGGATGATTGATATGCAGCCATTAGCATCTCCACACCAAAAGCTTCTTAATCACTCCACAATGCACATTGGACTCCATATACCGGACCTAATGTTTCCTCCTCGGTGAACCAGTAGATTAGAAGAAATACCAAATCTTACGATGATGCTGATAGCCCTGATGTCATAGCGGTATAGCAGCGTCATCCACCATCCACCGGTTGCAACCTTTTGAGCAATACCGCCATACCCATACTATACCAACTCCAGTAAGCGTTCTCTACACCTTTATTGAATGACATCATGACATCACAGGCTGATAACTTGAGAGTTCTCAAGAAACTGAAACCCTAGTCGCTATTATTAACCCAATAACTAGAAAGGGAAGGACGACTACGTGGATGGGACACTGCTCCGAAGCACATTCCATTTGACCTTCACTATGTCTGGCGTGTGCGCTGCCCTATAGCTTATAGCTTTCTGTCCATGACATGTACGATAGCTCAAATACGATAACATATATTTATTTACGTATTAGATAATTTTTTTTTTTTTTTTTTAAACTATATTTTGGATCATCTTAACTTATACACTCTTGTGCCAGCCGGGATCCCTTACCTTTGGTTTTGCTTAATATTTTCTTCATCATCTTTTTACCATCTTGCTCTCTGGCCACCTAGCTGCGTCGTCTTGGGTTTTTCTTACTCCGCTGTATTGGAGACGCCTCTTTCTCTGGTTTCCTTCAATCAAAATTCTTAGAGGATATAGTGGGAATCGAACCCGCGCCGGTTTACCCACATTTTCCGGGGGGCTTGTCCACTTGGCCAATCGACAATTAATTATTTAACCGGATAAATAAGTCAACCCTTACCTTGTCCGAGATTTCCCGGGAGCGCGTGTCATTTATACGCCGTCAGCCGTAAGTAAAAAAGGCGGGCGCAAACATGTTTGAAGATCTACGTCAGCTTTGGTCTTTATGGAGCCCCATCTCGACTACTAAGGCGTGGTCGGTTGGTACGGAATACTGATCAAGGCTTGGGTGTATCGGTGGATTGTCTTCAAAGATGACTCATGAGCTGGGTCTTTAATGAAAGGTTCAACGTCATCCTCGATACAAAAGTCGGGGAAGACAAACTCGTACAAGAAGCCTGACTCTTCGCTCTACTGGACAAAATCAATCTGAAAGGTTCAAATTTCAGTCGTATATCTAGTGAATCTTCTCGATGGCAACATGTTTGCTTTTTATGAAGGCCCAGATGGGTTATAATCCTGTGATGTCATCCAGTGAGGGGCTATTCACACACGAATGCCGTACCGATTCTTTCAGCCCAATATCAGTACCCTGGGTCTCTAACCAAATGTATCATTATATTATTCTTGCCAATTGGAATTCTCCACAACCTTTACCAATTCCTTATAGTCTTGCCAGACTCTTTCCAACTCCGTAATTGTCAAATCCTTGAATTCCCTTCCTTTCCATTTCTCTAGGTCGACACCAGCAACAATAGTTTTTTTAGTCTTCTCTGATGTAGATTCCGTATCTGTATGCAACATGGGTTCACCACGAGGCGTCCCAGATCTCCATTTCATCATACCAGCAGCTAAGCCTTTCAATGGATTATACCCTGTTTCGGCACTATCAGTACCAAACTTCACTAATGTCTTAAAACTCGTATCAAGGGCATTACCTATAGTTCTGATTCCCTCTGACGTCATTGGAATTGGTGAAAGAAGCGTTCTAGATGATCCTGCTGCATTTGGTACAATTGAAGGACTTGGAACTGGTAGTTCTGCAGGTTCAGAAAGGAGTAGGTATTCCTCTTGACTTAGATTTGAAAAATCCAATGAATCCTGTGTTAGTATCAGCGTTCTAGTGTATGTCAATGATGCTTCAAAATTCGTGAGGCAGTATAAAGGTTCTCCGTTGAGATATGAAGAATTGCGGAAACGGGAAATGAAAAGGAAATGCAGGTAGAGGTCTGTAGAATCACGATGTATCAGGATCAAGTATATGAGTAATGGTAAAATGAAGTCCCCCGATGCAGGTGTCTTATGCAACTGTTTCCCAACAAGTTCATTGATGGATGAGTGAATCTCTAAAAGGATGGAGAGTTTCGAGGATGGTGTTTTCACAGAATCCAATTCTAAAAGCTTATGCGATAATGATGCAAATTCAGGTACTTTCAGATCAACACCATCGACATCGATGAATTTCTCATAGTCGATTCCCTTGACTTTCTGTAATGCAATGATTTTCTTCTTGATGTATTCATTGACAACAACGTCCTCTTCAAACTTGCTGAACAACCGATCAAACACTTCTGTTGTGACTTTCTTCTCGGCAAGTTCCACATAACATCTGATTCTCTTATCAAACTTTGCAAGGGCTTTTTTCCTTTCGGCCTCTTCATCTTTCGTCAGCAATTCCACTTGAGTCACACGAGTCTTGTAAAAAACCGACCCTTTCACGAACAACTCTGCTCTATAATGGAAAAACGAATAAAAATCCTGAAACATCAAACTGAGCTGATCAGCGGAGATCGGTTTGTTGTATTTGGGAGCCGTGAGATCTTTCAAGAAGCTCTGTGTCAGTTGTGCCAATTCCTGCGGGAGCTCATCGACTATGGGTTCGTAGTCATCGTCTTGCTCTGTGGATACGACCTTGGTGGCCATCGATAGGGCATCATCCGTAGTGGTCGTGGTGGTATACGATGCCTTCATCGGCGGTGTATGGAACATTCTAGGCAGTTAATTCATGATTGCTGTACTTGTGCTTATCGAAGCCTGTGGAACCTCATGGAAGCCGTTGAAGGAACGGGATATAAGTGTGGTGTATGGATGTTTCTTTCTAGCTCTTCATCTCCTTATCATCTCCAACTATTCTTCTACATTAATCTGCCTAAGGAGCGGCCAGTATCAAGAGAGATACCGTTATAATGGTGGTGTCACATAAAAGATCGTATTCCCCGAGCATCGATGATATCCGACAGTATAACATCAAGAGACAGCGGATCCTCGAGGACTTCAGGTCGCTCAACTTGTCTAATGTCCCAGTGACAAAGAGCTATGAAGCGGCACAACCACGAAGCACGCCGACTACAGAGTATATTCCCGATATTGATGAGTTTTTACTACTGAATCAGGATGATAGGGATGTGCTTGAAGGATCGAAACACATTGATGATATTAGGCAGGCCAATGTGGGGAACATTGTGATCCCTGAGCCAGCCACGAGGGTAACTGTTCTGAGCCAGCAAGATGAGGATGCCTCATTGGAGAGAATCCGTGGTAAGAGAAGGCTTGAAATGATGCTTGGTAGATCAGACAAGTATCTCCCCGTTACTGAAGAGGAGATTCTGTTGGATTATGAGATAAGGAAACATTGGAGTCTGGTGAAATATGTTCCCGCAGAGCAGGTTGTGTATGAGCATTGGGAGAAATGGTGGATGAACGTTCATAAATTGAATGAGTTTATGAGACAGATAAACGAGGAAGGTGATAATGATTTAATGACTGATGACGAGTATGATAGGGATACAGATGGACCCACCAATAGTGCGTACATCGACTTCGACGACGATGCAATGGAGATTGACGAATGAGCATACGTGTGGGCTAAGAAGTATATTGAGACATGTATACCAGTACATGATTAAACTAGATTAAATAGAAATATATGAAGTGAAACGAACATGAAAAAGAAAAGAAAGAAGAAGAAAAGGAGCCAACCCAAAATCAAGCTGGTGGACCTTTATTCAAGAAATCCAAAAAGTCCATCTCTTCACCATCATCAGCATCTTCATCCTGCGTTGAGCTAACGACGCTTTGCTTTCTCTTACCACTAGGGCTGACTGTGGACTCGCTTGTTCTCTGATCAAAGCTTGACGTTGTAGGAGTATGCAAGAACTCCTCTGGATTAATCGAAGCCATCAAAGCATTAGTATTCGTCAGAGTCTTTGCCTCCATTGTATCCACCAAAGTGTTATCAGCGGCTAATGTACCATCTTGACACTGATCCGGCAGTGAAAATAATGGGAGGAACTTAACCCAGCGTCTCCATCTTGAAACGTGTTCCTCCGACATGAATGGTGAGCGTGGAGTATTAGCCGACGTCAACTGCCATGGTTTTTCTCTGTAGAGGAACACAATGGTATCAACGACACCGTTCAATGGAGTCATTAGCGTCGCAACGATGGAGAGACCAACATATGATCTATGTTCCAATTGCACGGCAAATTGCACAAGCGGGACGATCCAAAGAATGAAATAAGCAATTGGATAGAGGAAGATGATCTTGATCTGACGCGCAATGACCTTGTACCTTGTGCGTAGTCTCTCAGCGTTTTGTGCCTGTAATTCAATGTTGAAGCTCGTGTTGATTCTTCTTACGCCATTAGACATCGTGGTGTGTAATGATGGACGCATGTTCTTGTTCTTGATGGTTTTGAGAAGAAACTTGCGCAGGGAGAAGAACCCCGTTGGAGTGATCTCGCCAATGTCTGTCACGTCTCTTAGTCCATGGCTTGTTTCCATTTTCTTGAGTTGGTTGATAACGTAAAAGTATATTGTGCAGTAGAGGATTAGGATTGCAAGCATGATGAAATAGCGAGGTCCCCATGAGAGACACAAGCTGTAGGCTATTGGGTGTGGTGGGAGGTAGCAGAACGTCACCAACGGGACATATCCCGTATTGTTGATGAAGCCCAATCCGGCCAGCAACACTGGGATCAGCACCGATGCAACGTAGACGTAGCATCTGATGAAGTAGAGTCCGCCTGTTCTCTGTGGGTAATAAATGGTGAGGAATGTGTGTATGGCAAACGACAAGATTGCAAGATCACCACCTTCGATCGAGAATGCCGTGAAGAATCCTAGGAAATCAATGGTCTTTTGCCCAACTTCATCTGGCTTGACAAACGTGAGTGTTGGGAAGATGATCATGACGAGGGCCTTGAGCAGGTCGAACGTGAGGAGGAAGAAGATAAGCTGGTGTCTGAACTTGCGTCGTGAGGGATGTATAGCGAGATATGTGTAGTAAAACACGAGACATGACACTAGTGACGCGGTCGACGACGAGATCGATATGATTCTCAGCACATAGGACTCGTGGGTGGAGTACTCGTAGATACCGAGCCTTCGCGGGACAACGTGTACGATGTCACTCAGGGAAGCCATCTCGGTATTAGTCGTTGCAGTGGTTGGCTCGAGCGAGAACGGCGATATGGCGGGGTCGGGTCACAACCTCCAGCGAGAGCGATGGCAACGGTGCAACGCAGACTTGGGAGCGTTGTGTGGTCGATGTACGTTCCAGTGTGTGTGCTGTGTGGTGATGGTGGAATGAGGTCCGATGACCAGGAGAGCGGTGGAGCAGTGGACACTGTTACGCCGAGCAGTGGACAGTGGTGAGCAGCGGTGAGACAGCGGTGAGACAGTGGCTGGATGGCGGATGGTACACCTGAAGAAGCGTATTTATATTAAAGCGGGCGTCGCTGTGGTTCGTATCTGTGTGTGATATGGGTACGTCACCTTCACAGAACGACGTTTTTCTAATGGTGATCTCCTTGGTGCTTCTGGCCTTCTTTCGTTCCTTCTGTGTGGGCTGTGGGAGGGCACTTTTTCCCTTTTCTTTGCAATCGCTGCTTAAGGGCGGTTAAGGCCGAAAGAAAAAAGAAAAAAAAAAGTGGGAGAGATGTGTGGTTTGGGCAGAAGGCTGGTTCTTTAGTTTAATTGTTTCTCTAATTCTTTCCCTAATTTATCTCCATAATTGTTTCTATAAATGGTTCATTAGTCAATCAGGTACATTCCTATCAGACCTAGAATCAGACCGAGACTACTGCCAGACTGCCAGACTTAGCGTCGCCACGGGTTTCCATATTTGCGTGTCTACCAGTTCTCAGTTCTCTATCCGGCTCTTCGTACTACCATTAACCATGTAGATCCTCGTAATAATTGGCTCGTCGATTCGATGAGTGAGAGTCTCAGACTGAGTAACTAGAGCATTAGATGATGTCTCGGCAAATGACCTTGTGCTTTCTCCATGAGTCCAGACTCCATAGTAACACACTACCAATACTCTAGATGAGATGGAATGTGACATTCCCGTACGCTCTAGGGAATGTCCTCCTTATGACCTTGGCTGCCATCACCGGTGCGAACTGCTTTGAGACTAGAGATAACGACTCTGATACATACACATATACCATCTTGGTACGCTCACTGTTTCTAGAACCACCAATAATCGACCTATCAATACAGTCAGAAACACAGAGGAATACTTGCCCAATAAGGCAATAGAAAAGGGTTCTACCTGCCCACATCAAGGGCTGTTTAGATCCTAGTTGTGAACCAATCTATTACACTGGACGTGTGTCTCCTACCAAAACACAGTATAACTCCGCATTCGGACATAGCGAAGGGTGGAAAATCTTTCCTATAATTTGACACATAGGAATTTCATCAAAGATCTGCAGAGGAACAAAGGTGTGTGTAAGAAAAGACAGGAACACCCACCCCATGATACACTACACCGTCTGGATGCTCCTATTTTGCCTGCTTTAGCTTCCTCTTTCTCCTCACTGCTTTTGTCCATTGGTGTTCTGAAGGCATCACATCCATCAACGTGGGCTATATCCTTGACCACCACACATACAACCAAATCAGAGATGCCATACCGCAGCTGCTCGGTATTCAGCTTGGATGATGAGAGCGATGGTCTCGCCCAGGACTCGCTTCCGTCAATGCAGTTCCTAGTGCTCCCACCATCATCACCGCAGCATCATAGACGGCGCTCTTTTAAAGCCCGTCTCTCTTTCTCACAACAGGCAAAGGACTCCGAAGAGGTTGAACTTAGTGAGAACTACAAATCCCTGGAAACACCATCTACGCACCGAACCATTGACGATTTCGAGCAACAGAAACTCATTGGTGTAGGTTCATATGGCCAAGTCCATCTCGTTAAGGATAAACACACAAACAGACTTTTTGCAAAGAAGACTATCAAGAAGGCAAAGCTCTCAATCGACCAACACGTTCTCAAGAGTCAGCGTAACGAACGCGATATCCTTGCAAAGATTTCACACCAATTCATCGTCAAGTTGTTTTATACTTTCCACGACAATGAGGATATCAACTTCATCTTGGAATACATCCCAGGTGGTGAGTTGTTCTATCACCTGAGTAAACAGCCAGGTATGTGCATATCCGAACGCCATGCTGCATTCTACTTATCACAGATTGCAGATGCATTACACCATTTGCATTCCTTGGGGATTGTCTACCGTGATTTGAAACCTGAGAATTGCATGCTTGATGCTGAGGGACACATTGTGCTGACTGATTTTGGGTTATCTTCCATGGATGAGAAATGTCATTCGATCCTTGGGACCCCGGAATTTGCAGCTCCTGAAGTGCTAAAAGGTGAAGAATACTCATATGAGGCAGATTGGTGGTCATTCGGTGTCATGATGTACGATTTGCTCGTTGGGTCTACTCCGTTCAAGGGGAATAACACCAAACAGGTTTATGACAAGATTAACAAGTGCAAAATCCCATATGCTAGGTTACACTTGTCGGATTATGCTGTCAAACTTTTACAAAGATTGTTGAACAAGAATGCAAACAAGAGATTCCACGTGGATGACAGTTTTGAGCTTTTCCAAAATTACGATTTCTTCAAACATATCAATTGGAAAGACTTGAGATCAAATATCCCACCTATCATACCACAGATTACTGATCCTTCACTATGTGAAAACTTTGACCTTGAGGAAATGCAAAGGGCAAAAGAAGACAGCGACTCTGCTTTTGAGAAATTGATCAAGAAGAAACCACAAAGAAGAACAATGGATAGCATTGATGAGAATACCATTCTCGAGGCTAATGGTATGGATATTCCCATCAGGGCCACAACGGTTACCAGCTTTGACGACTCAATGTTTAAAGGTTTCAGCTTTAGTGCCGATCAGTCACTATTGGAAAAACATCTGTGTTGAGCAGTTTCTGAGGTAGATCTTAATTACTACATACATTCCATAATTATATTCATTTTTCCCCATAACTATATTCATTTTTGTCCATTTCTTATTCATGAATGATCATCTCACATCAAATAACGTACACGTTGTAGGTCAATTCGCTCTCCTTCAACACTGCCTCGGTATCTTCCCATGGAACATCGAAAATTCCGGCATTGATCTTCGGCATGTCAATAACCCACTTCCCTTCTCTTTCATAACAACTCATCAATTGTTTATCATTAGCATCCTTGAGTTGTTTCTCCAAATCCTTAATCGCACGTCTTGTGTTCTTGACAATATCATCTGGAGCATCGGCAAATCCACCACCACCAATACTCGTGAATAGACATGCAATAACGTATGGCTTTTTACCCTCGTTTCCTTTTTCATTGGCCTCGGTATTGATCAAGAAAGTAGTGCCTAGGAGTTCCTCAGGTGAGTAAGTATCACAGTGCTGTTGATATGACACCTTGGCAGCGGGGAAGAGCAACGCAAACTGGTATGCTACACCACCGCCCCAATTACCATGTGTGTTACAGGCATGTGCAAGGATCCCTGGATGTGCGGCTTTGAACAAATTCCCTTTGATATAGTTGATTGTCGCCATTGCTCTTTAGTTCTCTACAAGTGTTAGTTCATGAATCGTGTGGGGTGCTTTTTGTTTTTTTAGTCTACTCGTATATCCACACATACGCACCTACACAAGTGACACCTCGGGAAAACGCATTACATTAGGCCTCCAACTCGAGACTTTCCTTGATCACGCCAATACTAGCACTAGACTGGATCTTCTCATTGCCACCTTTGGAAATAGCATACTCAATTTCTCCTAATCCTTTCAAGATCGCAGCTCTCGTGGCGGTCTTGAGCTCAAACTGCTCCAAGATCTCTGCAAACCCTTGGAGCAAATCAATCAAGGCTAGCCCCTTTTGCTGTTTGATCTTGTTTAATGTCGTAATGGATGTACTCCAATCGTCTTTTAAGATTGACTCAAGAATCGTCTCAATGTCCTTTGGATGTGGGGCACCAACACTCTCATAAATCATCTCCTCTGTGATCTCACCATCAGTGGCCGCTTTACAAGCCTGTAGAACGTTCAATGCCTTTCTCATATCACCTTTTGAAAGCTTGAGCAATGCAGCTTGAGCATCTTCAGCGATATCCAGGTGTTCCTTGATAATAACCTTCTGGATGTTGTCCTTGATGGAATCCTCACTGAGTGGGGAAAATCTAAACCTCGTACAACGACTGAGCAACGCCGGGTTCAACTTGTGTGCATAGTTGGCCAAGATGCAAAATCTTGTGTTCTTGGTGTATTTTTCAATGATTCGTCTCAATGCATTTTGAGCGACATTAGTCATGGCATCAGCTTCATCCAACACGATCAACTTGAACCCTTTGCTGAAAATCTGTCTCGTACTGGCAAAGTCCTTGATCTGGTTTCGCACAACGTCAATACCACGATCGTCCGAGGCGTTCAATTCCAAAACCATGTTCTTATAGTTGGATCCATAAATCTCTCTCGCAAGTGCGATGATGGTGGACGTCTTACCAGTTCCTGGTGGACCGTAGAAAAGCAAGTGTGGGAGACGACCATCGTGGACAAAACGACGAACAGTCTCAACAACTTCTGGTTGTCCATAAACGTCATCGAGTGTCGTTGGACGATACTTCTCAACCCTGTGTAGTGGTTAGATTCTAGTCGCACGCGTGCTGTCTCTAGTGACAAACAACGAAGGGAGTGTCAATAAAGGTCACCTACCAAGGGAGATTCTCAACAGTACGCTCCTTGGCCATTGTGATTGGTCTCAAAATAGTATCAAATGACTGTTAGCCTCCCAGCTACGATACAAGACACCTCCAGTTCTTTAGTTCAAGTATCTTCCCACACGCGACGCGAAAGATACGCGTGCTCAGATATCCGCCACAACGCGAACCGGACGCGTAACACTCAGCACTAAGCGCGGCTGCCCCGGTGATGATCTGCAGGAAGTATAAGTAAACAGAGACAATGGCCTCAATACAAAAAGCAGTGGCGAGCTGAGGCTTTGATGGTTATCCACGGCGGCATTGTTTGGTTCTAATAGAAAGAGACTGTTTGAGATCTTGTGCTCATATTCCATTCGCTTGATTCCCTTGCCGCTTTCTTTCTTTTGCCGCTTCACTAGGATCTTCCCTCAACCATGGCGGTAAGAAATAACTTGAAGGCCCAGCTGGACTGGCTTGACAAAACGAAGGCCAACGTACCGTCTAAGAACGGTCCGTTGTCTGATATTGTTGGCCCCCTCAGGAACATCTCCAATGTGCCGACACCTTCCGCCAAACCCCGTGATATGATAACGCCTGCGAAGGCAAGAGACCTACCGATACACATCACAGAGACACATCGATCTGGGACAGGACTCAGTATAGCTGCATTGGTTGGGAGCGTGGATCGTTCTTCTAGAACATCCGGGCTCAGACTAGCAAAGAGAGACTCGGGTCTACGATCTTCAGGAAGTACACGTTCGCCCGGCTCGTCATCACCAGAACCCATCAGACATGAGCCTACTACATCTCGTGCGACGTCGCACGTTGAACAAGCACCAGCAGCTGCCGTTATCGATCTGACATTTGACGGTACGATTGCCACACCATCTACGAGGAAGAGATCAAAGGTCTCTCCGAGTGGTTCTACAAATAAGAAACAGAGAACAACTCCCAAAGTGGCTGCCACAGTCCATGGGAATCTCACCAAGACCTCCAACTCCGAGGCTAATGTCTTTGATGACAACGACTTTTACGATACTAATGACTCTGATGATGCACCGGAGCTTAATGATGTCTTCAATAACTATGACTTCAGCAAACGATCTTCATCCAATTTGGTTCAGCCCGCTGCTGCAGAGCCACTTGCACCGTTGGCAGGTCCAACGATATCTACAGCATCAAACTCTTTAACAGCCCCACGAGATCTCGTGTCTATTCAGAAGAGGTACATAGACGTCTGTGAAAAGAGAATTGCCTTGTTGGTTGAGGCTGTTTCTATTGAGACATCAACTGCACTATCAGAAGATGCAAAGAGACAAAAAAGGAGTGAACTATCAGGACGGCTGTTGTCCATTCAAAACACACAAAAGACAATTAAAGAAATGATGGACAATTTCAAGACTGACACTGGTAATATGATTAATGCCTCTACTTTTGAAACAACAGTACGAACTGAGTCGAGCAGAGCTGACGTTAGTGCAAAAGCAAGCCACATCCAAGTTCCGGATTCTTCTCGGGTTCTGGATCCTACACCAGTGAGGAAATCAACACCGGAACCGCAGCATGTGACTGACTTTGATGATATCACTATGGAGGACGTTGAAGAGATACAAGAACTTCCTGTTCCGGAACAGCATCGGTCACCGCGCCAACGTCGTACGCTTCATTCACACATGCCTTCTCTACTACCACCATCACCAAATCTTGATGATGAGTACGACATGGAGGAGGAAGATGATTATGACGAAGGTGTGCATACAATGGACGGCCTAATGACAAGTCAACCTGAAGACTCTCAGGCAATTCGTGAAGAACTCGGCGACTTTGTCGTTGGCGATGACGGTTCTGATGAGGATGACGATTTTGTTGATGCTTCAGAAGCGCCAGTTGGTGATAATGAAACTTCTGATAATGAGGAAGATGAGGATATCTTAAGGGTCTCACAGAGTGAAGTACAAAATCTAAGAAATCTCAGCGATTTGTCGGAGGAAGAAGATGTTATTCAGCATGATGATGATCATCCTGGGTTCGCCTCGTCAAGTGAAGAAGACGAAGTTATGGGTACAGAACACTCGCATCACCATTTCAAGTTCTCAAATAGAACAAATGACATTGCAGATGATATTGAAGTTGTCAACCTCGACGAATTTGAAGAAGGTTTCGATGATGAGAGAGAAGTCGGTACTACTCAAGCTGAAGCCATTGAAATACTGAGCGATAGTGACATGGACGACTTTGAAATACCTCTCCCAGTTCGCAAGGCTCTTAGTCAACCGCGTAATGAGCCAGCTGCACCATCCCCTACTGCACCTACTCCAAGCATTTCAAGAGCAGATGATATCGATTCTCAATTCTCTGACGGTGAATTAGATGAGATATTAGCACATCCTCCACCTCCAAGAGAAACTCACCCTTGGACCACAGAACTCTTTGATAGATTGAGAACTGTCTTTGGATTATCCACGTTCAGACGAAACCAGCTGGAGGCTATCAACGCTACTCTATCAGGTCAGGATGTGTTTGTCTTGATGCCTACTGGTGGTGGTAAGTCCTTATGTTATCAGTTGCCGGCAATCATTGGCTCTGGTACAACAAAGGGTACAACAATTGTCATTTCTCCTTTAATTTCATTGATGCAAGATCAGGTTGAGCACTTGTGGGAAAAGAATATCAAAGCAGGAATGATCAGTAGTAAAGGTTCTGCGGAAGAGAGAAAGACTACATTTAATCTATTCATCAATGGGCTGTTAGATTTGGTCTATCTCTCTCCTGAGATGATCAGTGCTTCCAAACAAGCTCAAAACGCCATTGCAAGACTCTACAGGGATCAAAAGTTGGCGAGAATTGTTGTTGACGAAGCACACTGTGTGAGTAGTTGGGGTCATGATTTCAGACCTGATTACACTGCACTTTCCTTCTTCAAGGAAACGTATCCAACCATTCCAGTTATGGCTTTAACTGCAACTGCGAATCATCAAGTGAGGCTTGATATTGTGCATAATCTCAAATTGGTGAAGCCATTGTTCTTCCAACAGAGTTTCAACAGAACGAATTTATTCTATGAAGTTTTACCAAAGAAAGGTGAGATGAAAGATATTGAGCGGAACATTAAGGGCAAATGGAAGAATCAGACGGGTATTATTTATTGTCATTCCAAGAACTCATGTGAGAAGACGTCAGCACAATTGTGCAGTCAAGGAATAAAAGCTGCGTTCTACCATGCTGGATTGGAACCGGATGAACGACTTAAGATCCAGAAAGAATGGCAGTCAGGCACCATCAAAGTCATATGTGCTACAATTGCATTTGGTATGGGTATTGATAAGCCAGATGTGAGATTTGTCATTCACTTGACGATTCCGAGAACATTGGAAGGTTATTACCAGGAAACTGGCAGAGCAGGAAGAGATGGTAAAGAGTCTTGGTGTACGCTTTATTATAGTATTGGTGATGCAATGCTGTTACAGAAGATGATCTCTAAGGACAGAGACTTGGATCGTGCAGGTAAGGATAAGCACCTGGAGAAACTTCGAAAAGTCATGGAGTACTGTGAAAACTTGACTGATTGTCGTCGTGAGCAGGTCCTTCGATATTTTAGTGAAAATTTTGATCGCAAGAATTGTCATGAGAAATGTGATAACTGTTGCAATCGTGGCCAGGTGGAGATGGTTGAGAAGGACGTCACTGCATTCGCCATCAGCTTTACGAAATTGGTGAAGGAGCTTGCCAATGAGAAGGTGTCGCTTTCTTATGTCAAGGATGTCTTTAGAGGATCCAAGGCCAACAAGATTGTGAAGTCTGGACATGATCAACTAGAGTTTCATTCAGCTGGAAAAGACTTGGATAAAAATTCGTTGGACAGGGTTGGATACTACTTGGTTTCAGAAAAGATTCTAGACGAGTATTTCATTATGAATGGTGCTGGTTTTTCTTCCAGTTATATCAGGCTTGGACCTGGTGCGAATGCATTGTTGAATAATGGTAAGAAAGTTGTGATGAAGTTTGCAGCAGAGGTCCCACATCCGGTACCGACAAACAAGACAAGTGCTTCAAGACAGAACACCAATGGTAATCGTGTGTTGAGTGCTGCACAGTTTAATGAATTCAGATTCCCATCAACACCAAGAATTGTCAGTGCTCGAACCCACATGGAACAGACTTCTTCTGGAATTCCACCGCCTAGGACCATTACTCCTTCCCGAGCTGCGCCACCACCTCCGACGAGAATCACACTTGGCGAGACCAGGTTTACCGATGATGAAGAGAAGAGGAAGTTTGTTGAAGCATATGCAAGACTCAAGGACAAGCAAGGAGAGATTATGAGCCAACTGGGATTCACCCGAAGCTCATCTGTCTGTTCACCAGATACGTTGAAAGACATGGCATTGAAATTACCACAGGATGACAATGCGTTTAGGAGATTGAAAGGATTCACGAATGACCAACAACGGGGGTATTTCCGTTATTTTGCCAACTTGTTACAACAGCTCAAGCGTGAGTTTGATGGCAATGCCACTGGATCAAGATCGAAATTCTGGGACCAGAGACAGGAAGAGGACAATAGAGTCATCATTGATGCTATCAGGGCATCTCAGGCTACACAGGGCTCTCAGACGTCAAAAAGTGCATCACAGTCGAGAAGAGGTACAAAGAGTACAAGAGGTGGTAGAGGCGGGTTTAGACGTGGTGGTGGATCAAGAGGCTCATCGCAACGAGGCAAAGGCAGGGGCGGTCGCTCAACTGGCACCCACGCTGCTATGCCGTTCTAACGTCATATGTTCATTAATGATATTCAGGTAGAATATGGTATTGTAGAGTCAAGTCGTGTAGAGATATACGTTTAGTCTTCCCCTTGAGCCGGTTAAATGTGAGGCAACGGGATTTAAGAGGTCTAGCAGCACGACAAAGAGCGGAACACGTCTGGACAGCAAGGGCAGAGATACGATCGTAAACAGGAATTTAGATCCCACGATGATAGCGGCTCTCTCACGCAAACGAAGTCAGAAGCGGACAATTGGGCTTATAGATGGGCATCAACAGCTCTTTTAGTGTGTGATCCTCCTTCCAAATGCGGCAATGCCCTGACTCCGCCCCTGACTCCGGTGCCGCCGCGTGCGACCGATCTGATGACTCGGGCACGCAACAGCAGCAGATGCGCGGCTGGCGAGATGTCACATACGGGGCCGAGTCAGAAAATGTGTAGTGTGTTATCTCTTTAATTCTCCAATTCTCCGGGATGGGCCCTTGCAATAAAAGAAAGAAACGAGGCCCGGTATGTCCACCCTTTCTCCTACTTGATCTGGCAAGAAAGTATCAAGTAGAGGAAAGAGACTAAGGGAAACTCTTCAAGGAGAAGATGCTGAGACTCAGATCGATTGCCGTCGCTAACCGCTGTGGGCGTGTGCTGCGTACTTCCCCACGCATCCTCCTGACAACGACACGTCTCTCCAGCACCTCCTCCAGTGCTGCCACTGACATCTCCTCAGCTAAGTTCAACGCAATCTATGACCCTTCGCTCTCTGTGAGAAGTCCAGCGGACCGTCTCAAGCCATTGGACACTTTCCAGCGTCGCCACTTGGGTCCTGCCCCAGACGATGTCGCACAGATGCTCAAGACATTGGGATACACCGACTTGGATCAGTTCATCTCAACCGTCGTCCCAAAGGAGATCTTGGTCAAGAGACAGCTCAGTATCAAGCCAGCAGGCGGGTACACTGAGACGCAGATGATCGACCGTCTCCGCTCCATTGCCAGCAAGAACAAGTTGCTGAGATCCTTCATTGGCCGTGGCTACTACAACACCATCACACCACCTGTGATCCAGCGTAACATCCTCGAGAAGCCAGAGTGGTACACATCCTACACGCCATACCAGCCAGAGATCTCTCAGGGCCGTTTGACCTCATTGCTTAACTTCCAAACCGTCATCTCGGACTTGACAGGTCTCCCTGTTGCCAATGCATCCTTGCTCGATGAGGCAACCGCTGCCGCTGAGGCAATGGCGCTCTCTTTTGTCAACTCAAAGAGAAAGAAACACGTCTACGTTGTGGATAACGACATCCACCCGCAGACTTACTCCGTCATCAAGACCAGAGCTATCCCATTGAAAGTTGAGCTTGTTTCTTTGGACCTCTCTTCAACTGAAGGCATTGCTGAATTGGAGAAAATCAAGTCAACCGTGTGTGGTGTCTTGGTTCAGTACCCGGGATCCTCTGGTAACATCCCAGACTACTCTCTTTTGGATAAGATTGCTGAAATTACCCACTCGACTAAAGGTTTGTTCGCTGTTGCTACTGACTTGCTTGCGCTCACACTCTTGAAACCACCTTCCACATTCGGTGCTGATATTGCTCTGGGATCTACCCAGAGATTTGGTGTGCCAATGGGCTACGGTGGTCCACATGCTGCCTTCTTCTCAGTGATCCAGTCTCTTAACAGAAAGATCCCAGGTCGTATCGTTGGTGTTTCCAAGGACAGACTCGGCAGTCCAGCTCTAAGATTGGCTTTGCAAACCAGAGAGCAGCACATTAAGCGTGACAAGGCAACAAGTAACATTTGCACAGCACAGGCTTTGCTTGCCAACATGGCCGCTAACTATGCAGTTTATCACGGTCCAGAGAAGTTGAAAGAGATTGCACAGAGAGTTTATGGATTCACATCCTTGCTCGCTTCTGAAATTTCAAAGAAGCACGAAATTGTCAATGAGAAGTGGTTTGACACTTTGACCATTAAGTTGAACGGTGTCACTGCTGATTCCTTGCTCCAAACCGCAGTCGACAAGTACGGAATTAATTTATACAAGGTTGATAACTCTACCGTTTCCCTCTCCCTTGATGAAACTGTCACTGAGCAGGATCTTGTTGACTTGGTTGAGCTCTTTACAGCATCATCTTTCTCTACATCTGACATTGCATCATTCCCAGAGTTCCCAAATGATCTCACCAGAACAGACACTTATTTAACAAACTCGGTCTTCCATCTCCATCACTCTGAGACTGCCATGCTTCGTTACCTCCATAGTCTTCAGGTCAAAGATCTTTCTCTTGCGGACTCCATGATCACTCTTGGTTCTTGTACCATGAAGCTCAACGGTACCGTTGAGATGTTGCCACTTTCTTGGCCAGAGTTTGGATCCCTTCATCCATTTGCACCAAAGGACCAAGCTGAGGGATACACCCAACTCATCTCCGAGCTCGAGGCAGATCTAGCTGATATCACTGGCTTTGCCGGAACAACCCTCCAACCAAACTCTGGTGCCCAAGGTGAATTCACAGGTCTTAAAGTGATCAGATCCTACTTGGAATCTACCGGTCAAGCTCATAGAAACATCTGTTTGATTCCTGTCTCTGCACACGGTACAAACCCAGCATCTGCAGCTATGGCCAATTTGAAGGTTGTCCCAGTCAAGTGTTTGTCCAATGGATCTTTGGACCTCGAAGATTTGGAAGCTAAGGTGACCCAACACAAGGATAACTTGGCTGCTATTATGATCACATATCCATCGACTTATGGTCTCTTTGAAGCTGGTGTCAAGAAGGCCATTGATCTCGTTCACGCTGCAGGTGCCCAGGTCTACCTTGATGGTGCCAACATGAACGCTCAAGTCGGCCTTACATCTCCAGGTGACTTGGGTGCAGATGTTTGTCATTTGAACTTGCACAAGACATTTGCCATTCCACACGGTGGTGGTGGTCCAGGTGTTGGTCCAATTTGTGTTGCTGAACACTTGGTCCCACATCTTCCAAAGCACGAGGTTGTGCAAATAACGGGACAAACGGATAAGTCTATTGACTCTGTGTCTGCTGCACCATATGGATCTGCATCCGTCTTGCCAATCTCTTATTCTTATATCAAGTTGCTTGGCTCTGAAGGTTTGCCATTCGCTAGTTCCATTGCAATCTTGAACGCTAACTACATGATGACGCGTCTCAAACCACACTATGACATTGCATTTGTGGGATCCTCAGCAGAGTTCCAGTTCTGTGGTCATGAGTTCATCTTGGACTTGAGAGCTTACAAGAAATACGGCCTTGAAGCTATCGACGTTGCCAAGAGACTTCAGGATTATGGGTTCCATCCACCAACTTTGGCATTCCCTGTTCCAGGTACGCTTATGATTGAGCCTACTGAGTCTGAGAACAAGGACGAGCTTGACCGTTTCTGTGACTCTTTTATCAGCATCAAGAAGGAGATTGATGCCTTGGTTGCTGGTGAGCCATTGGGTAACGTGTTGAAAAATGCTCCTCATAGTATCATCGATGTCACTAGTTCCACGGATTGGGATACAAGAGGTTACACAAGAGAGCAGGCTGCTTACCCATTGCCATTCCTCAAGACTAACAAGTTCTGGCCAACAGTGTCAAGACTTGATGACACCTATGGTGATACACACTTACTCTGTACTTGTCCATCTGTTGAGGAAGTTGCCGCTGATAACTGATATGGTACAGAATATAGCAAAAGATAACTGGCGTAATAATGATATTCTTTCTATGAAAAGAACCGTAATTATTAAAAAGAATCAAAGAGAAACCTATCATTAAATTTGGTTATGCAGCCCTGATTTTTTGCTATCTTGCGCGCGGCGGTCCACATGTTGGGGATAAACATCATTCAAGCAACTAGAAATGAGACACGCTGGATCCTTTAAGGAGAAGATATTGGGGGGAGCATGGATTGGAATAAGCAGAAGAGAAGTTCATTTTCCGTGGGCTCGGCGTACAAGTCCAGTGAGTGAAATGTTGAGCGCCAATGCCTCGTTGGACCCCTTTGAGTCAGTACTAACCAAGAATCGAAGACAACTATATCGATTACGAGCGATATCCACAGATTGCCACTTCTCCTCAGAATGCGACATTAGCACAGGCCCAATTACCAGTACGCTCTGCTTATTACGAGAGTCACTGGCCCCTATCGTGTTCTGCATGGAGCCCTTCAGCTCTATCACAAGGTGTTCACACCGTCGCTGTGGGAACGTACAAAGAAGATGCTTTAAACAAAGTGGAGATCATCCAAGGTGCCCCAACGGTAGTTGAGCATGTCAACGGCAGTACAAGTGATGGACTTACTTTTTACAAACTTTGCGATGCCAATGTCTCATTGCCGATTACCAGATTACAGTGGGACCCTTCGGGCACCTCGCACAAGTTGCTCACTACAAATGATACCTTGCATGTTTGGGAGTTGGAAGGATACCAAGATCCAATGCTAGTCAAGAGAGCTACATTGGCTAATAAGCCCCTTGATTCACAGAGGATAGGAACGACGTCCTATGCGCCATTGACGAGTTTCGACTGGAACAAAGTCAATACGAACTTAGTCATTACCTCCTCGATCGATACGACATGTACGGTATGGGATCTACAAAGGCCGAACTATCCAAAGACACAGCTCATTGCACATGATTCTGAAGTGTTTGATGTACAATTCATCAAGGGAAGCACCGATATTTTTGCCAGTGTTGGTTGTGATGGTTCGATGCGTGTATTCGATTTACGATCGTTGGAGCATTCGACTATCATTTATGAGCCAGCAACTTCTACAGCTGTTGGAACGAATTCGGCAGCGACAGCAGCATATTCAAGTACAAGAGGTGACTCTGTGTCGTTGTTGCGTCTCGCTACCTCGAATACAGATGTTAATGTTATTGCTACATTTGCTGCAAAATCCGACAAGATCTCGATCATGGATATGAGGTATCCTGGTCTGCCTATTATGATGCTCTCGGGTCACTCAGCAAGTGTCAATTCGATGGAATGGCACCCAACACAGCCACACTTGCTCTCTGGTGGTGACGATTGTCAGGCCCTTGTATGGGATGTTCGTCGTGGAGTTGTTACTAATCCGAGTGGTAAGCATCATTCAATGGAACAGCTGGATCACCCTGAATATGCATATTCCGATTCGATGGAAGTGAATCATGTCAGTTGGGCTCCAAAGGGTGACTGGTTCAGTGTTGCCAGTGGGAAAGGGTTGCAGGGTGTTAGAGCGATGGTATAAGACGTGCATCTTTGGATGAATGACATTTAATGTAAATTAATCGGCAGCTTTACAGAATCATGCTGGTATTCAAGTTGTTTCCCTCTATGTACTTTAGGACATCACGATCAAACGCTGTCGTCGTGGTAAACGAATGACGTTTTCGTTGGGTTCTGTGGAGCATGTCTCACGTAGTTAGAGTCATCACTAGGTCTTTCATTCCGCGTATTTGAAGCCAAGAAACTCTGTAATGAGAGTAGAAGACTCTGTATTGTCTGTACTGGTGTCCACCCTGGGCCAAGGATATCGAGACAGATGTGTCCGTTGGAGTAGATATGTGGATGGATCGGGATCTCGCTGTTTTCTGATTTCATAAACACACAAACAGGGGCAACAAATGGGTACTCGTCTGTTAGAGTGATTTTCAGTAGATACGATTTGCCTTGATATAGTGGGTTGTCCTCCACAGAGATGTTGGCGTACAGGACCTTGATGTCATCTGTGACGGTGAGATTGATGTCTGGGAGCAGAGACGGGTCTGTCTCTAGCGTTCGAAGTTCTTTCATGATTCTCCTGGATGACATTTTCTGTATACGATTGGCTATTCTGATGGCAAATCCCTGGATCAGATAAATATGGAGTGCTCTTTGATCTAAAATTCTCCCGATGACACAAAAAGCGCGCGAGCCGTCAGCCCTTTACTTCTATCACTTCTATTACTACTATACTACTATACTACTATACTACTATACTACTATACTACTATACTACTATACTACTATACTACTATACTACTATACTACTATACTACTATACTACCATTATCACCAAAAATGACCTCTCTATTGAATTCCAAGTTATACTGTAAATACCCAAACAGCCAGCACGAACGCCAACATACAGTGCGGAACACCCAACCGTCCAGCACTGCTCTTCTCTTCAGACAGAGTCCCATTACCAACGTTATTGCACGTTGCAAATCCTGAATCACTATCAAAATAAGCGTAGCTATCCTCTAGCAGTGAGTCGCCTCTTTTCGGGCATGCAAATCCAAAATCTTGAGGACAGTCCCTCACAATGTGATAGCACATGTCGATACATGGCAAGACCTCATACCAGTCCTTTGGTGGGTCAATCATATCACTCAATGTCGGTGTTCTCATTTCGCCCGCTGAGCGTGCCATGAAGCTAGCGCCTTCAAATGTTGCACAGCGAGGAATTAACACACCACAGAGCCAATTCTTGTAACTGTTGATACAATCGCTGCATGTGGCAATGGGCGAATAACGAGCATCGAGCTCGGCATCACATGCAATCTGTTGCATGCCATATGTGAAGTTTGTAAACACCGAAGAGGCATACTGGTCATACAGCTCTTTCAACGCAGTCTTATTCTTGTTCTCGGTGAATATGGACGATCTTGGAACGGCGTATGCAACGTTATCACAGAAATCAAGATCAAAGATCAACTCACACACACCTTCTTCCTGTGTCGAGAACTCAACTGGGGTATAGATGATACCACCGGTGTTATTTGCAAAATCGTTGGTGATAACAGCGTAGTAAATAGTCGAACTGTTGAGTCCTGTAAAGTAGAATCTTTCCTGCAACCCACCTGAAGACTCTGAATAGGATATCTGTGCCGAGTTTCTATCGACGATTGTAGCTGCCTGAGATAATGCCAGCCAACTTTTCTGAAGCCCATCCAAGAGAGCAAATTGCTCTGTACCAAAGAGATGGATCGTTAGAGAAGCTGTGTTATCCTTCCACGTCCCCACCGATTCCTGTGATGTATTAAAACTAGTTGTTGTGAGAAAGACAGACTCGTCATCTGTATCCACCAAGGTAGCGAATGTGCCGTTATCCCATTGAAACACGAGGTCATCTTTTGAAATTGCAAACTCGGCAATAAATTTGTCAGTCTGGGCAAACATCGACGTATTTGCGTTGAAATATGGCTGGATATACAGTACACCATCCAGAACCTGCTGCTTATTGGTGAAGTATGCAATGTCGGAGACATACCCTTCGGTGAATGTCTCTTCGTATCCGCCATGCGTATCGTTAACGTAGAACCTCAGGCCAAGATACTGCTTGATCTCAAGATCAGTCATGTTTCTCATTGATGTGTTAGGGAATCCACCAAGGTTGGCAGATAGGTAATACGAAGTGATGAAAGCGGATGAATCTGTGGTGAATTCAAAGGCAAAGACGTCTCCTTCTTGGCCTGGTAATAACGAGACTTTTTGAATATCTCCCTCTTTGATGTAGACAAAGTTGCGACCCAGATCGTCATCGTACTCGGCGCCAGAAATAAGATCGTGTTTCACATACTGACCATTGGACTTGACAAAGGCACCATCAGCCATCATCGGCTCGAGAGAATCCGTTGCAAAAGGTGAGTATTCCAGATCATTGAGTGCGCCAGCCTCTTGTGCCACTGCTGCGCCCAGGCAAGCCATAAGCAAGAATAAAGCGCATCGTAGTAGTAGCAGCATCTGCGCCAGCACCTCTACTACCACTCTTAGAACACAATATTCAGTCTTCAAAAGCCACCGATCAAAGATACCTCTCTATAATCTTGAATACGAAGGGTACTAATGACAGCCGCAGCGGTAAGGCACACATAACCCTCGGAAGTGGCACAAAAATGGAGGGGACAAAGAGGAAATATCCGAGGGCGGCGGCTAAGCAGAGAGTTTTTCCGGTCGGCGGCTGTTTGTTGGCGGCAAATAAATTTATTTTTCTTTACGGCGGCAAAATTTACTTGCACTGCGGGGAGCCACGGGATCCCCATTGGCAAAACCCGTTACAAGAGTTTTTACAACAAGACACATTTGCCCTCTACAGATCCGGGCTATTTGTTCGAGCAAAAGTGGGGGAAAGCAAAGGCTCGCGATGAAGGCTGTGTTCATCGAGCAGGCGGTGAGTATATGAGAGCGATGTCCACCTGGCTGGGTTGAGGGTGTTTGCCTGCGTAGCACACCCATCTCTCTGCTATATCGGGATCTGGTGGTACAATCGGACTTGATCGAACAAGTGTCTGAGAACGAAGTGGAACTAACACACCTTTAAGTGCGACTCGTGCCGCAAGAGGAAGCTCAAATGCTCCAAGGACCTTCCCAAGTGCTCCAAGTGTATCCAACATGGCTGGGAGTGCTCTTACTCCCCGCGTGTGGTTCGCTCACCACTGACTCGTGTGCACCTCACCAAGGTTGAGAACCGCGTTAGGGCTCTCGAGTCGCTGATCCACGAGCTCGTCCCTGACCAAGACATTGATAAGATGCTGACACGTCATGCCCCAAGCAGATCGAGCATGGGCTTTGTTACGCCCATTGATGTATCGGGCTCCGGCTCTGAAGCCGTCTCTCCATCTGAAGAGCATTCTAATTTTAACATTAACACTGCACTCTCGACAGACTCTGAATCTGCAGGCCAGTATCCTAGTATTCCTGAAGATGACGTTCCAGACGATGCGATCTACGGGTTCGACTGGATCGAGGAAGATGTCGACGCCTTGAACGATGGTATGGCTGCGCTGAGTGTCAACCCTTCAAACAAGGGCTATTTCGGTGTGGCATCAAGTGCAGTGATACTACGAGCACTGCAAAAGCCTTCCGAAAGGGACACTGACGAGGAAATGTCACCGACACAACAAGAGTCCTCGCGCTCAAATTCAAGAGTCTTGGACTTGCATTCGACATTGTCACTTACTGCAAAGTACTTGACAAACGAGTTCATCGAGTCGTATTTCCTCAATTACCACACATCATACCCTTTTATCCATAAGGAAACGTTCATGGCCCAGTATCGTGATGAGATCCCAACCCCAAACCATGAAATCTGGCAGATCTTGCTTAATACAGTGCTGGCTCTCGGTGCCTGGTGTCTCCATGGCGAAACTTCAAACTTTGACCTGTACTATTACCAAAACGCCAAATCATACCTATCTTCATATGTCTTTGAGAGCGGGTCTGTCCCGTTACTTCAAGCATTGACGCTATTGAGTAATTACGCTCAAAAGAGAAACAAACCAAATACAGGCTGGAACTATCTCGGTCTTGCCGTGCGTATGGCCATGGGTCTGGGCCTTTACAAGGAATTCTCAAACTGGACGAGTTCCAAGAATCAACTGCAACTGGAAATGCGTCGCAGACTCTGGTGGGGGTTATACATATTTGATGGTGGTGCTGCAATCACTTTTGGAAGACCAGTCAATTTGCCCGATGCTAGAATGATGGATATCAACGAGGTATCAAATATCAACGATAACGATTACTTGAACACCGATGCTGCTTCCAAACAGCTTGTTCCTGTGCCTTATCCAACTATATATTCTGGTTTGATCTGGCAGGCCAAATTCACCATCCTTTCCACAGAGATCTACAACAGATTGATTTCAAAGCCACCACCAAGTGCACAAGACTGTTTGTTGATGAATAGCAAGATTATGGATTTCATCTCTGAACTGCCTGCGTTCTTCTCCGAGAACAATGTCATCGCAGAGAGAGCTTCACAGATACCTGGTGAAACAGAGATACCAGAGTGGCTTGCACTTACTCGATACAGACTCATTTGGAGATATAAGAACTTACAAATCATCCTGTTGCGTGCCTTTGTCTGGCAACGTGTTATTGGTGTTAAGAATCCTGCGGTTTTGGAATTAGCATCGTCTCCGGAGGGCAAACAGTGCAGACGTATATGTCTTGAAACAACGCATGCGACTATCATGTCTGTTTCAAATTTCATTAACAACCACAATGCTGGTGTCATTGCATCCTGGTATGCTACTTTTTTCTTGTTCCATGCCTGTTTGATCTATGTTGTGTGTCTCTGTTCTGAACCTGCTTCCAAACATGCAACAGCGTGGAAGAATGATATCATACTATCAAAGCAAGTTCTCACTAGACTATCCAAGGGTAATTGTCTCGCTGACAAGTTTATTACACAGATTGATAATCTGTGTGGGAAATACCTTGGTGAAGACTCACTAAAGACCACGTCTGCATCAATTCCAAAAGCTCGTGCTCAGAAGAGCACAATCCCAAGTCCACAGGTGAAAGTTGAGAACGAACCTGAGATGCTTCCAGAGTTTGACTTTAGTGACATCTCTAACAACAGAAACATCACTGAGCTGCTGAATCTCTTACCATCTGATATCGTGAACATTGAACAGCATGGTGGGAATGCATCTCCTGCAAAGACTGGCGAAGATGATGACTATGCTGGTTTCACACACCCATCTTCTTCGTTCACGCAGCTGGGTACTCTATTCTCTCATGTTCCACCACAATCGGTTAACAATACAAATACATCGCAGCTCTTTTCGATGCCGAAGATGGATGAGCAGGATATGGCTAAGATACTGGAGAAGCAGAAGGTGCAAAAGCAACAACAGCAGAACACTGGTGTTCCAGATGATGTCTACTCTATGATGTTCACTGACAGTGATATGTGGAACTACAAGTCTTGATCAAAGAAGGAAGAACCGATAGAGAAGCGGAGTTTAGAAGTTGAAATTATCACGAACTTACGAATACGAATTTTAAGCCGTGTAGCATCTGCATTGGAACACTCCACATCTTTTAAGACCATATGACCATATGACTGCTAAGAGTCACGAATGTGACGATGAGTATAAATAGATCTAAGGATTCGAAGCTTCTCCGATGATCGGGATAAGTCCTGCCCGTACCAACAAACTAAAGCCACACCCGGACACCTAATATTTGCGCAGTTTCGTTCATTTGGGGATACATAAAACACCCCCTTATCTGCTGCTTTTACACGTTTATAACTTCGTATCACCAAGTTGTACGCAGTTTGCTTAGGCTCGTTTGCATAGTCTTAGGCATTGAAGACACAGTGCGCGTTTGATCGGTTTCCATATTCCTCTTTCCAACTCACCAGCTGCATTTGCCACCCTGTACGCTCTCCCGCAGGCCCTTTACTCCCTTTTTTAGCCTGATCTTTATCCGCAATGGTCGCCAGCAAGCTCAAGAATCTCGCACAACTCGCCAGAGGTGCCGTAAGGGATGTCCGTCAGGTTGTCAATGAACTTGCTGAGGTTCTTGCTCCTAGAGCACGTCCTTCGCTTGTAAGAGTGCCTGTCAGAGGCAGAGCTAGACCAAACTTCAGATCGCCATATGTCAACAGTGCAAGATACTTCAGTGCGTCGGCGTTTCTCAGAGATTCCAATGGTACGATATTCAGTCGTCTCAAATTCAGACCACGATTCATTCGTCCTCAAGGAATTGCAGCCAATTTCTGGGCTTGTTCCCCGTTCAGATCGCCAATTGTGGGCAGAACACCATTCCCTAGTGGGTTGTATTGCAACTTTGTTAATCTGCACGCCAGAAATTTCAGCACGTGTGGTGGATCAGCATCGCGAGAAGCTGTGCAGAACTTGACTGCCAGCGTGAGATGCATGTTCAATAATGGTGGTGACACCTTGCTTGGGTTGAAGATGACGAAGAAGCAGAACTCGAGTCTGAGTTATCATGGCTGTATGAGCCAGAAGGAGGCACCACAGACGTTGAAGCTGGCCAGATCTGAGTCGAGTAACGTGCAGAAGTTTGGCTCATATGTCGAGTTTTTGCTTCCAAAAGTGGAGTTGGCAATCCCTTCTGTGTCCTTCATGAACTCTGAGATCTTGGGCTCGCTCGACTCCGAGTTTGGTAAGGTCAAGCAGCAAATTGACCAAACATTTGAGTCCATTGAGTCGATCTTTGATGCATATGGATCTTTGCCAATGGAGAGACGTGGAGAGGCTATTCGTGTCCACTTCCCAAACTTGGATGCTGAAGAATTGGAAAAGTTCCTGATCGAGCTTGGTATCAGTGAGGGAATCGTCTATGCTAATGAGGCTCAGGACGCTGTTGAGGAGGAAGAGTCTTTGTACTCTTCTTCCTCCACTGATCTCTCTGATCTGGTGCGTGACCACGTTCCAGATCTCCTATCGTCTTCTGATACGGAGTCTTATAGTGACAGCTGCTGTTCGGACGAGTACTTCCCTGTGTTGTCTTCCTCGAGTGGATACCAATACGCTTCGCCTATTGAGCTTTCTGAGATTTCGAGCCCAGTCATCATTGCTCACAGCGAGACTTCCTCCCTCTCTGAGTTGTCAATGATTTAGTGACTAACACCGATACGATACGAGACTTTTTATGCAACGATTATGAACGATGACTATGTGATGATGATGGGAATTTTTGGAGGGTTTTACTATATATACCGGCTATATTCAATAACGATAACGTTTGTTTTGTTGAACTTGATGTAGAAGAGAAGGAAAGGTGAGCTTCGCTTTAGACGGCTGCACGCTTTGCCAAATACAGTAAACTTCCCTTTTAGGCCATTGTTTTGACTATAATTAATTAATTATAGTTAGTTATACGTAGTACTAAATGTATTAGCGGACCAGCCAGCAGGGCTCAAGTAGTGACGGTGCCAGGACAAATAGACATACACCGCTGTTTGTCGCTCAATTTGCTCTGGCAGCTAAAGATACACCTCAATTGTCTCATATTAGAGCAGAGCTAAGTTGGAGGAGGAGTTATAAGACCAATTACCATGTCAGACACCACTAAAGACGACGAGTTTGAGGACGCCATCAGTACGGAAGAGGCATCCCACACAGCTCATGAAGGTGCACACACTGAAGCGGAGCAAGCAAACGGGGACAATGACGAGCAAACGGTGGCAGAAACACACGATGATGAGCAAGAGGCCCAGGCCGGCACAACCGCAGAAGAACCCACAGAGGGAGCAGCAGCAGAGAATGACGACGGGGAGTCGGAAACAAAACCCGAAGAGCTTCCGTCAGAGCCTAGTGAGACGTCTGCGCTTGGGAATGAGGCCCCACAGCAGCAAAGTGACAACGAAGACAAAGAAGGAGAGGCAATTAACAACGAGATGGAGGACAAGACCGACACCGGTGATAGACCGGCCTCTGAGGACGTGCCTTTAAGCGAGTCCACGCAGCAGTTTGACGGTGCTGAAGCCGAGCTTGAGAATGCTAACAAATCGCTGGAGGAGAAGCTCGATTTGCTCAAGGTGTATGAGGACAGTGATGATAACGGTGTTGACCCTGTTTCCTCCACTGCTGCTGCTGATGTAACTGATGGTGTAGCTGATGATTCCAAAGACGCTGCTCCAGTGTTACCGGCTAGAGATGGCCCTACGAGTCCACCGCTCCCACCAAGAGACACTCCAGCTGTGCCATCATTACCCCCAAGACAGGGCCCAGTTGTGCCTGTGCTTCCAGCAAGAGACCACGTTGCTACTCAAGTTGTGGGTGTCTCCCCAACACCACCTCCCCCACCGGAAAGATCGATCTCTAAGCAGGCAGAGCTGTCCCTGACGGCTGCTCAGCTGGTACCTCCACCACTACCACCACAGTTGAGTGAGAGACAGAAACAGAGTCACAGATCTGGCGGTAGCATCTTCCAGTCGTGGTTTGGCGGCTCTTCTAGGGGTTCAAGGAGTGGTGAGTCTGCCGAAGAGCAGCATGATGTCAGCTATGATGAGAACTACGACTTACTCCTCAGTAGATTGAACGAAAACAGCGTTGATATGTCAAGTATGGACGATATCTCAAAAGAGCAAATCAGTTCAACACAAGATACTTTGAAATCCTCGTTTGCCGCTACAGTGTCACGGTTCGAAGGTGCTGGTGATGAGTCGACTGAGATCGCCGAACTCAAGATTGACTGGTCATTCTGGTCAGAGGTTGTCAATGATTACGCATCTGTCGCAAAGAGTGATCCTTCAAAGCTTTCCAAGATGCTTAGTGCTGGTATCCCAAGCCCAATCAGGGGCATCGTCTGGCAATTGGTTTCAAATGTTAACCCAAAGGAGTTTGAATCCAAGTATCAACAGCTTTCCGAACAGGAGTCGCCATTTGAGAAAAACATACAAAAGGATCTTTCCAGAACGAGTTTTGTGGATAATGCCGGTGTTGATAAGGAAGCACTCTATCGTATCCTCAAGGCATACTCCAATCTGGATAACGACGTTGGCTACACACAAGGAATGGCATTCATCACAGTTCCATTGCTACTAAACATGAGTGAATTGGAGGCATTTGCTATGTTAAATAAACTCATGTATGGTTATGACCTCAGATCTTGGTTCCTTCCAGAAATGCCCGGCCTGTTGGTGAAGATGTATCAATTTGACAGACTCGTCGAGGAACTCTTGCCAGCTCTTCACACACACTTCCAGAGACAAGGTGTCAGATCTTCAATGTATGCATCGCAGTGGTTCTTGACGTTCTTTGCATATAAATTCCCACTTGAGATTGTCTTGAGAATCTACGATATCGTTATCACAGAAGGTGTCGAATCTATCTTGAAGTTTGCCATTGCGTTAGTGCAAAAGAACGTGAACAAGCTATTAACTTTGAAATTTGATGATCTGCTTGAATTCTTGAAAAACCAAATGTTCTATGCATATTTGAAGACTCCTCTCAAGCAAGAATCAGAAGAGGAATCAGAAACAGGTACAACCACGCCGTCAACGCCAATTCCAACAGCTGATAAGACCTACGAAGTGGATCAATTGGTACAAGATGCAACCGATGTGAAGATTTTACCTATGACTTTATCCAGATATGCTGATGAGTACGAGGAGATTCATCGTGAGGAGAAGGAAAGACGTGAAGAGATTGATGAACTCAAGTTCAGAAACAAGCAAATGACGAGAGAAATCAGAAAAGTCGAGGCAAGTTATACAATCCTAAACAGAGAACATGTCCAGATTGCAAATGAAATGATTGCTGGAAGAATGAAAGTTGCAGATCTGGAAGATGAGAACAATGATCTCAGAAACCAGAACAACATCCTTCGTGAGCGTATCAAAAACTTGCAGAATCCAATCTCTGATGATGTCCCACTTCCTGCTTCGTTAGAAGAAGATCTTAAGAATACAATGGAGCGTAACTTGGAGGTGATGAACAAGAATCAGGAACTTGAGGATCAGGTACAGGGCTTGCTTCAGGAGATTGAGAGCTTGAAAGCACAGTTGGAGGAAGAGAAGGCTAAGCACGCCGAACGGGTTCCAGAACACTCGCCATCGAAACCAGTGGCTGGACTTTGGGGTAAGAAGCTGTTTAAATAATTACCAACAGATTTGAATATAAATAATGGATACACATTCTCAGCTATAACTTTGGGACTGAAGCAACGGCCAATGTGCGATAATCTATGGTGGTGTGGCCCATAACAAAAGCCCATTTCGATCATTGAAAAGTTGAGCACCAACGTTGTGTAAATGAACATCAACAGATTTACGAACCTAGGTAACCAGCTTTGTCGTTACAGTGGCGGAAAATGGTGATGAAGTCGTTTACAAGGGCGTTCTCTTCCTCGTCGCCTGCGACTAAGGAGTGGAAGAATGTTGTTTCACGCAGAGTGGCCAAGAGACCACAATACGAAGTTGGTGATGAAAGACCAAAGTACATTGGCCCAAGACAAACGACGCCTGACTACAAATGGGGTGAGTCTGCTTTCTTTGTCCGTGGTAATCGTGGATTGTTTGGTGGCTCTTTTGTTAGATCTGGTAACACCATCTCTGAGATGGGTAACAAGAGCAGACGGTTCTGGAAACCAAATGCACACAAGAAGTCGTTGTGGAGTGAAACACTCAAGAAGTCATTGAAATTCCAAGTCACTGCAAAAGTTCTGAAGACTATTGACAAGGAAGGTGGTCTGGATAACTATTTGGTGAAGGAAAAATCCGCAAGAGTGAAAGAATTGGGTCCATTTGGATGGAAGCTTCGTTATCTCGTGTTAAAGAAGAGAGCTGAGCTTGCAAACCCACCACACAAGGACGCCAAGCCATACACACTTGCTAATGGTGAGGAGGGGACTGTATTCTATCCATCTGTTAAGGTGGAAGGTGCAGAAGAGCCATTGGACGTTATTGTCGGTAGAAGAAAACTGCTGAAAGAGTTGTACAATGCGGAGAAGAAGGAGAGAATGGCATCGGGGGAGACCATCACAGGAAAAGATTTCCACGATTCATTCAGAGAGCTTCCTGCTACAGAGATTCTTCAAAAGCTTGCCAGCTACGGGTACGACTTCTCAAAGATTACACTGCAGAAATGATCATAGAATGCCATACATGTATATATAGGGGGTCTTGTTCATAATTAGTACGATGCTATGAATAATTGGATGTAGTGAAATGATAATTCTACATCATGGCTTGACTTAATAGTTGGGGTAATTAAAATGGAGAAGGGTATCGAAACACATTTGAGCCCTATGATTACACGTGACTACATTCAAGCCCTAAACTCTTGTCTCTTTCGCGAATGTAACATCCGGACATCCCAATGTACCATATTACATCGCCATGGCAACAACAGCGTAAATTCGGATTTCTTTTTTTGTGGGCGCGAACGTTTTGAGGGAGCTCCGTTTTCGCGGGCTGGAGGACTCTGCTGAAAAATATCGACAAACAGTCCCACTCGCAACTCAACCAAAGCTTTAGAGAAGGGTTCTATATACACAACAACTACATCACAAAATGGCTGCTAAGTCCGGTACGTCTTGGATTCGTTATGGAGGGTATTGTTATGGGCGATAGTTTTGAAGCGGGATCCCACTTTGGATGGAGTAAGGAGGCACATTACAAAGGTTCACATTTTGAAGAAGACTGAGTGTCACTAGAACATCACACGTACACACAAACACGCAGAAAGCAAAGATTTATCTGGAGTTTATTGGTTAAAGACCATTGGATACATTCTATTTTGAAGAAAAATGATGTTTCAAAGTCCCATTAAGAAGGCATATTGACTGTTCAGATTATATGGCTTATACCATCTGTGCCCACATTGATTCTATCCCCCGATACCACATATCCCCATGCCCCAAAGAGTTCTGTTTTACTAACATATTGCTTCAGGTATTGCTGTTGGTCTCAACAAGGGTAGAAAGGTCGAGTCCCTCGAGAAGATCCCAAAGATCTCTTACAGAAAGGGTGCTGCTTCCAAGAAGGCCACTTTTGTGCGCTCCATTGTCAGAGAAGTCTCTGGTTTGGCCCCATACGAGAGAAGATTGATGGAGTTGATCAGAAACGCTGGTGAGAAGAGAGCTAGAAAGGTTGCCAAGAAGAGATTGGGTACTTTCAAGAGAGCTAAGGCTAAAGTCGAGGAGGTCAATGACATCATCAACGCTGCTAAGCGTCACTAAGTGCTTTTTGGTCATAAAAAACTTGGGTTACGCGTTCTTAATGTAAATTTACTGCTCTTATGGACATAGGAGAATATGTAGTGACTGATATAGAGCCAAAGCCTCCTTCGGGTAAGACACTTATCACGGCCTGCTTAGGCCGAAGCGCGACAATTTCTACCCAGCCAATTGTACGACTCTCAAACAGACGAACAACATATCAATAGCCACATAGACAAGATAGTTCCTTGGAAACTTCAATTGGATACTCAACAAGGTTGCTATCATTCATATTCCCCACTCACAAATTTACTTCGAGCCCCCCATGCTTGTCATCACACGATCCATACCACGCTGTGGTGGCATCACTCTACCCCAACTGACACGATGCTACAACAAACCACCAAGTTACTTCTCCGATCATCTTAACAACACAACGACGGCCCCTCCACCTGGTGCAAGCACAAACAAGTTGTTCCCACCACCTCCAACTGCCACTTCTATGTCCGTGGGAAGTAGTGATATGAGTGCACCCCCACCTAGATTCTCACCTATGCGAGACATATCTGTTGTTATCTGCATTCTTGCCCTCACGTATTTTGCTGTGGATAACTACAAGACTCGTGTCATGTTGGAGCATAAGTTGATGGAGCAGTCAATGGCACATGTTAAAGGGCTGGCTGTTGCACAGAATAACTTCAATAACCAAAGAAAGAAGAAGGAACTGATGACGCTGAAGGAGAGAAGACTGGCACAGAAGAGAGAGATGAAGATGGTTTATCACATTGCCATGTTGAGGAAGCAATTGATGGACAACGGATTGAAGCCAAGTAAGTTTCCACTCTCCCATATTTCCTATATGGGTCATGTCATCAACATGTACTAACTACAGACAGTTGAAATTGAAGAGGCAGTTAGCGAATTTGAGAAGAATGTCAAGATGGAGACCTCCATCAGCAATGTATCAGGAACAGCATTGTGGGTTGTGGATGAATCTCGTGAGTATCTTTGCCCTAATATTCTCTTTGATTGATCAAGTACTAACTTCTGGCACAGCAATGAAACCTTATGTTCCAAATACGCACGACTATGAGACACCAAGCAAGTGATGATGGATGTTTCTATAGTGGTCATAGCATATTCATTAACACAGTTTATATAAATATCGTGTAGTTTATTGCGTAATTACCCGGCCCGCGATGAACACCCTAAATAGGAAATACCTCAGTGCAGTGCGACCAGCCAGTATAAAAAAAATCTTTCACTATGCAATCTCTCTCACTCGCACACGCTCTTGTGGTTCTCTTTTCTCTACAATGTCTTTTACATAGGCACCCAGAGTCACGGTTCGGTTGCCTCTTTCTTCTCTGGACGGACAAACTTTGGGTAAGATGCTCACTGTTTTACGTGCTCGCGGTAGCCTTAGATAGAGAATGTCCATTGTCCTCTTTGAGGCATGGGCAGGTTTTGACCAGCTCCAGTTGTCGTGTCTCTCTTTTTAGATAGAAAGATTGCGCAGTTCTAAACACACATTTTCCACAGTATTTAGATGATTGAATTGAGTCGATTTTTTGTTCATGGGCATCGTAAAAAAAATCATCGATGGTGGTTTAGCAGCTTTGCGTCCACTTTTTCTTGCTGTCGTTGTTTGATCTTGAGATCAAGAAGTCGTGGGATGGGACAACAAGGAGATCTTGCCTCTGTTCCTTGCTCTTGGTAGAACTTTGTGCAGCACGCGTACAACTGGTCAATCACTTTGGTGCATTTTGATTCGTTGTAGTTCCATTGCTTGAGACAGTCTATGCTCTGAATATTAGTATCGAGTCTATTGGCTCGAGTTTCAACAGCACTTACCTTGGATTGCACATGCCTGTGGTTTACACGGGTCGACTTTACACGAATCAGACATTGTCTCTTCGTTCTTTGCTGTATAGCGTTGATTGCAATGTTGAAGATTGCCATTAGAACAAAATAGCTAAATAGATGGCCCCGCGCGAATTCTGTGTCTTATCACTGGATGGAGAGCACATCATCGATCGATACCACCGAAGTATTGAGACCTTCCCATTGTGCTGGATCTTCTGCGATGAACAGATCGATATCGTCTCTATTTAATGAACTGATAGTGTAGAATTGGATGGTGAAGTGTGTGTTCTTTTCCCCCGTTCTGCTTAGCGTGTCAACTGTGATCTCGTTGCCCTCATCAAGGATGCACACTGACACGACTTCCTCTGGATAGTGATCCTGGACGTCTCTGTGAAGCCATGGTGCTAGAACTTGAAGGATGACCAGATCCACTTTATTAGTTGTAAACACTGTGAGAGTCTCAATTCTAAAAGAGATGCATTTGATAGCTAATCTGACAAGTTTGTGGAACTGCGTGATGGCTGGGGTAAGGAAGGCGACTCTCTTGCACGACTCGTCAAACTCAAAAGAGTGTGAAGAAGACCAGTGAAATGATAGAGTAAATGGATTGAAGAATTTTGGATTGAATAAGTAGTTGTAGAGGAGATCCTTATGTTTGCAGATTGTCTCCTTGAATAATGAAACATCGAACAAGTGTGCAGGTTGGAAGACCAACTCCTTCTGCAACGACTCCATGGAATACTCTGACGGCTCTCTTAGCGATTGATAAGATTGCATCTCTACCCAGTGTATTGAGAGTGTGGAAATTTGCCTTGGTCCCATAGGTTTTGTTGTTCTTGAAAGAGACAATATGGGGATCTTAAAGCACTATGGGCTCCGGGGTAAAGCAATGTGTCACATTTCCAGATCTTACTACGAGAGCGAGATTCAGAGTGTAGTTTAGTAGTACGCTATAGAGAACAGCGATCTATGGTGATGTCACCTATCAACCAATCTATTCCAATTGTTCTCAACTTTTGCTCCGTGTGTAGTCGTTGGTTTCGTAATCGTGGAGCAAGAATGAAGCTCGCTGTGTGAAGAGGCCCATTGGCCTTTGGCTCTTTACCCGAATGTGTCCATCAAAGCGCCACGAATTGTGGGGTTAATCACGTAATCAGTGTATTCGGCTATTTACCTGTAGATATACTGTGTACCTGGTCTTTATGATGAGTCAGTGATGCTGACATCATAGATGGATCTCTGCAAGTACCGTCCTGTAGTTACTTCTCATTGATGGTGTGGGCATTGACGTCTCCTTGATGATGATGATAACTCTGGCGCGACAATCCACTCACCGCTCACTGCGGAGAGGAGGAATAGAGTATAAAATAGGTCACTGTATTCAGTTTTTTGTGAATATTCTGATTATACAATTTAGTTTAGGAGATCTAATTGACTCTTTGTATAATTCATTGAAAAGGGAATGTCTATTTTGGAACCATAAATTCCATTTGAGGCAACAGCCAAGTGGATATTAAAACCTTGATATTCACAACCATCACAACAAATAGAACATTTACAGTACACATGAAACAACACAATAAACACACTGGAGAACATTCTAGATCAATATCCGGTACCCAAAGGCGAGTTTAATGAATTGAGTTAGGGAGCTGACATCATAACCCGCACACCAGGGGAAACACCCGGACCTCCAATCAACCCCTTTTTTCGCAGACGTGGAGAAGTCGAGAACCCCCATTGTTCAACAAATGCAAGAGATGCAATAACAATGGGGACAACAAAAATATCCAACAATAATGCCACATCCATCCCAGTATTTCAATTTCCAATGACCACGGTTTATAGCTCCATCTGTCCATGTATAGTTGTTTACTCTAGATTCAAATGTGGTCTAGAACCAGAGCAACGAGGGAAATGTGTGTTGTGCCAATAGTGCCATGGTGCCCATGTGCGGTGCGCTTTTGACAATGCATCGAGACACGACCAAGCCTGGAACATGCTCTCAACTTGACAAAGGGCATCTCTATATTTTGAGATATGCTCTGCTTTTGATATACATCTACGTAATAACATCGTGCCATAAACACACGGACTTCAACCATTACAGAGTGCTTGCATATTGTGACGTGCATTGTCTGAGATCAATAATAACTCACAGTCTCACGGTGTGGGCACTGAACACCCTTTTTGTTGCGTGGGTACCCGGAAGCCGCAAGGTGGTCATTGAAATGGTTATGGCATTAGAAAGAGAGAGTGTATTATTTTAAAGCAGTTGTATCAGAAGTTGAATTGTCCAATTGGACATTCTGTCGCTCAGCGCTGCGCTTTTTTTAGTCTAGACCAAACGGTTGGATTGTCTAGCATCATCGATGTATGATGATCGCCGCTTGCTCCACTTCTAGAAGTTTCAGTCTCAGCATCTTAGAGGTGAAGTGTCGTTACCGAGCGGGCGGTGCTAGTATGGGGCTTTCCCATACACTGCCCTGCTACATCGCTAGCTAGTGTTGGGATTGTGGGTAGGCCCCTCCGAGGGCTTTCGGCAAGCACCTAAAGATAGATAGTCAGATACAGGGTATTCGGATGCCTATGCGGATACGTCGCGAGTCGCTAAGGAGGGGGCGGTTTGAATCCCAGTGGCCATACTTTTGCAAATCAATGACACATACTTGACGTCTGTTTCCCACACACCCTTGTGTTTGTAAGGGATGATGTTGGTCATATTGCGCTTATGACGACCAGTGTAGTCTTAGTGCTAGTGTGCTACTCTTACTGTGTGACATGCGCTTTCGCATATTGGCGCGCGCGCGAGCAAATGGGACTTAGGGGAGGGAGCTGTAGGCGCAACAAAGCAGAAATGAGGGAAGGGCACAGTGAGTGGTGACTGGCTAAGGTTGGCTTGCCCAAGCACCCGAAAGCCCAAAGCCCAAAGCCCAGCCCCAAGCAGGGTGTCAACAAAGTCCATTCCAACACCCAACACCGGCGTTGTGCAATATGGAACAACGCTGTACAACGATTGTAAGGCTCCAAGGTGTGGGTGGGAAAACCCAACTTGTTAGTGTGAGACCAACCTTGGGAGCCGCCACAGCTTGCCGCTTATCGACCATCACCACAATCATCACCACCGGCACCACCACAGTCTATTTTTTGTTGTGTTGTTTGGCGCGTTTTGTGTCCTTAATTTGGGCGCGTGCACGGGCATGTTTGTGCCACAGTTGCGAAACAGCAGCAATTGCGCAATTCCCAGTCCCCTTTCAAGTGCTTTTTTCGCTGCGCGTATGACTCGAAATCGCTGCAGCCCAACTCTGCGTGCGGGCCACAAGGGTGTTTGACTTGACGTGACACACACACACATGTACACACTTCTCATGAGCATATATAACCCGGTGCATCCACCCCGTTCTATTGCTTGACAGTTTTATGTCTTTTGCCATCATCACTACACACTCTACTACAGAGACTAACTATAACAATTGGCACACACACGATGGACGTCTTCAACATGGACCTGGAACAGCCTGAGATGGAGTCGTACTCCTGCTCGCTCGTCTCCACAGCGGAGACACTGCCTGACATTGACGAGATCAAGACACCACTTCTATACGAGTCCAAGTTCTCAAGCTCGCGCAGCGGTGGGTCCAGCGTGTCTTCGCTCGAGGAACACATGATTGACCAGCTCGATCTCTCTGAAACGTCGTCATGGGCATACACACAAGAGCCGGTGACGCTGACGTCAACACCAACAACTACCGCTGCATATAAGCACAAGCAGACGACCACCATACTGGAGTCGCTGACACAGAACAATGCCATTGAAGAGACAATTGTCAAGGGAACAAAGACACTGCAGAACAACTACAAGCTTTGGCTAACATCACAATGATGCCTGCATCTTGCTCTTATGACATTTATGAATTCGCTATTTTGGTTTCTTCCTTGGGCTTTGGACTTTTCACTTCTTATATCACGGGTTTATTTTGGGTACTTTTTTTTTGGAAACCTCTTGCAAAGAGGTTATCGGTTGGACGTTGCTTCCTGCTATAAACATATATCAAATGCTTCATCTGTTGCAATTTAAAAGTGTAGTTTGTAGCTTTCGGATCATGATCTCGTTCCGCGCGCATTACAAATGAATCATCGTTCCGTCTTAGATCTAGCTATCTAGCTATTAGATAGGTGACTCATTTATTCGTATCATGTCAAATACAATTGCTGCTTGCACCACAGCAACAGAGTCATCAGTGTGGGAATACAGAATAGACGTCAACGAGATAAGCACAGATCGACTCGGAAGGAGTCAGAAACAACGCAGTGAGGACAATGAGATACCGCGAACCCGAGTCAAAACACTGCTGGATTCCCTTTCAGCCACCTTTTCTTCTTTCTTTTTTTTCTCTCTCTCTGTTGTTTTAGTTCTTATCAATGAAAAATTTTCTTTTACTATAGTTTTCATGTAGCAGTTTATGCAATAACAAGGGAACAGAAACGGGTTCTGTTTCACAACTACATGACGTATATGACGAAAAGAGCATTTTGATGCGATTCCGCGCCTTTGTGACACATTTTAAAAATTTTCCACACATTTCTCTGCAATGCCCTTTGGGAGTCTCGGACTCAGAGTCAACTGTATGTCTGTCCCTGTGTTAGTGCAAAGTACGTAGCTTTGTTTGAGTCAGATACGTGAATCGCTGGATCCCGCGGGAAAAGGTTAGATCGGGAGCCGTTGTTGCCGGTCTCTACCGTTGTAACTTTCACGTCATAACTAACAAGGCTTCTACAAGCTTGGGAGTTGAAAAGTATACGTATGTAGTCCTCTGCATTGACCTCGCCTGCTCAATTCTGTGGATCCGAATCTCTTCCGATCCTTGACGTCAAGCATGGAGTCATAGCTTACGTCATATGTATGATACCTACTCTTGCGAGTTTGGATCACCGGATCACCATAGTGTCGTTCTTCATCTATGATCTGTTTCTTTCAGTTTCATACAAAGACATATAGATAACGTAGATGCTTTTGATTCGCTTCGATCTACATCAGAGTAAGGTGAATCATGCGTGGAAAGTCTAACAGTCAGATGATCTTGCTTTGAAACACTTGAGTCTCAACAGCAGTATAACACCCAAGTCGGGTCATTGATAGTTCGGTTCCAGGATTGCTCTAATCTGAACTTTCACACAAAAGATCTAAACTCTGAATCTCGTCAATGATTCCTAAAAGCATTTTATGCAACTTATTACCGTAGATATCTTTATCTTCCTAACACACTCTCCAACTGCCATTCCTTCGCGTGTCACTTGCCGTATTGGGGGCCGATGACGATGAGATTGCCATCAAGCGGAGGATATATCTTTGCATAATACACCACTGACTAGACAGTACCACTACCATATCTCTCAAAGATAAATGTCAGATACCAATTTCCCTGAAATTCTCCCCAATGGATCGTTGATCCTCGCATGGCAAGTGAAAAGTAAGTCAATCATATCTCCCATACATCAGCAGGGACTAACACCATCAAGATCGTCATGTGCTAGTCGTTGGAGGTGGAGAAGTCGCTGCAAGTAGAATATACCACCTTTTGAATGCTAATGCCAAAGTAACAGTTGTGGCACCGACGATTAATGACGAGGTGGAATATAGAGAGACAAAAGGATTGCTACATGCTGTGCATAGACGAGACTTTGTGGAGAGTGATTTGGATATGTACGAGAATTCAGTAACCAAGCCAGTGCTTAGCGAGTACACAGAGGAAGAATATGCTGCCATGGATGAATATATTAAGTCTACGCGCTTTGAACTTGTCTTGGTGGCCATTGATGATCCAGTCATGAGCAAAAAGGTTTACTACCAGGCAAAGGCTCGTAATATGAACGTCAACATTGCGGATGTTCCACCACTTTGTGATTTCTATTTCGGTGCTATTTTCAGAAAAGGTGATTTACAAGTGATGGTGAGCACTAATGGTAAAGGTCCACGCCTCGCTCGTTTGATCAAGGATAAAATTGCTGATACTTTCTCTGATTACGAGATAGACAAGACAGTGCAAACTATTGGCGAGGTGAGAAAGTTATTGAGAGTCGCATGTCCTGGTTCGGGTCTTGATGATATTAAAACTCGAATGGACTGGATGACAAAAGTGACAGATATCTACACTTTCAAGCAATGGAGTATGATTGATCCAGCAAAGATCATCAAATACTTCCCACAGATGCCACCTAGCTTCGAACAACTGTGAATTTTGAAAAAGTACATTCAGTGTAACGAAATGTATATCATTACTAGACAAAGGAAAAGCATATAGAAGAATGGATGTCTCAAGAAAAGTGGATGAAACGATAAGTCAACAGCAGAGGAGCATCAGTAGTTAAGCATGAGAATTGGAGTGCAAACAGGCCGTTAGTGCAAGACAGAACAGTAATAAAACAACAAAACGACAATCCCGAAACAAGCAAAAAAAGACAACCATTCAGACAATGAAAATAAAGGAAGGAAAGAGTAAAAACAGTCAAAAAAAAAGCACGCATCACAACTGCAGAAAGAGTGAAAACCAACGAATGCATGGCAGATAGCGAGAGGCGGCAAAAAGGGATTTATGTAGAAAGATGGGACAAGAAATGTAGACACAGCATGATCAAAATTGGATGTACAGTTGGTAAACCAGCAGAAATAAAACTAAAACGGAACGATTCTTTTTCATAAAACGTGTAGTCAATGATTTCGTAAACTCTCCCCTTTCCTCTCTACTTCGTTTCTGTTTAGTTCAAAGAGTCCAGCTTACCAGCAACAGCAGCCCTGTACATCTCTTGCAGTTTGGAACCATCCTCAGTATCATCACCAGATCTTTCTGGGCTCAAGGATGACTCCTTCTCGGAAACGCCTTCTTCGTGATACTCAACTGGCTGGTTGAAATGGTCATCCTGGAACTGACCGAAATGGTTGTAACCAAATCCAGGCTTAGCTTCAGTTGGCATGAAATACATGCTGTTCACTGGAGGTGGGACCATCTGTGCAGCAAATCCATTAGTTGGGATTGCACCTGGGATCGCGGCACCTGGCACAGCAGCTGGAGGCATACCAGTTGACACAGCCTGTGGTGGACCTCTTGGAGGAGGCATTCCATTGTTCTGCATAGCAGCAGCCATTGCCATTTGCATACGTTGCTGATTCTGCTGACGACCCCAGGAGAGACGAATACGGCACCCACCAACGGCAAAGCCCTGCATGGCATTGATAGCATTGACGGCGTCCTCACGGTTCTCAAAGCGAATGAAGCCACATCCCTTGTTTGGAGGGATTTTGATGTGAACAATAGGACCAAATGGCTGGAAGAGTGTAGCAAGAAGGTTCTCAGTGACACCAGCAGCAAGACCACCAACAAAGACCGTCGTGTTGTTAGGATCAGAGTATGGAATTGATTGTAGTGCTGGTGGCGCACCTGGTGATTGTGCTGCAGCATTCTGTTGCTGGTCTTGATCAAAGAACTGCATAGTTGGTGGAACCTGCTGGTATGGATACATCACCATATCTGGCTGCTGTTGTTGTTGTGGAGGCACAAACTGAGATGGGAACTGGGATGGGAATTGGCCACCCATTGAGTTAACGTGTCCCATGGTGTTTGCACCCATGTTCTGAGGCTGGTTTCTAGGAGTGGCAAGAGCGACTCTGAGAGGACGTCCAGCACACCAAACACCCGACATTTCAGTGAGAGCACGACGGCGTTCTTCCTCATCGCTGAAACGGACAAATCCAAAGCATCTGGAAGTTCCAGTGATCGGGTCAGTCATGACACGAACGGTCTTGACGGACTTGAAGCGAGTCTGGAAAAGCGCCAACAAGTGTGCCTCTGTGGTGGTTGGGGACAAGTCACCGACAAAGAGTGAAAACTCTGGCGATTGAGGGATTGGAGACGACAAAGTGGCGCCCGAAGCCCAGTTCAATCTGAACAGTCTGTTTGTGTTTGGGATCTGGGAACCATTAAGCGCAAGTGCAGATTTTGCCTCGTCGTAGTTCTCAAACTCAACAAAACAGTAGCCGGCATGACCAGTGTTCAAGTTAGCAGCAGGGGTACCTCTCTTGGCTTTGATCAACTTGACGAGGACACGTTTACCTAGGGACTCCCACAGGTGCTCAATTGCCTCTTCATCGGACCATGGGTCCAGATCGCCCATCCATAGGGTTCTTGGTGGAGAAGACGAGGTCGAGGCAGTGGCATTTGGAGGGTTTGGGATTGGCAATGGTGCCAGGAAGTCATTTCCTCCAAGCTGTGCCACAGGAGCTGGTGGTATATGGGCCTGTTGAGTCTGCTGTGGCTGCTGATTCTGCTGAGACTGTTGGGTTTGCTGTTGCTGGGACTGTGGAGGCTGCTGTTGTGGTTGTTGTGGTTGTGGTTGTTGTGACTGTTGAGGTTGTTGAGGTTGTGGTTGTTGAGACTGGGACTGGGATTGAGCCTGTTGGGACTGGGGTTGGGACTCGGACATTGGTGGTGACGACGACTGCGTCGATTCTTCAAAAGTGCTGAAAGACATAGTTGGGGAGGGCAAAGGAATTGGTGTGTAGTTGGACTTTGATTGGCGCAATGTGTGGATCAAGGTGCCGTAGTTTGTCAATGAGACGGTGAGATGAGATCAGCTCGGGTACAAAGGCAGGGGGGCGTTGAAAAGAGCAGCAATGAGGCGAAGAAGCAAACGGAGACGTGGAAAGCAGAGAAATCAGGAAACAAACACAGGCAAACAGACGTAGAAACAGACGCAGAAGGGTGAAAGAAACGGCCTCGTAGTTGCGATATCTGGTTGGGATGGATTCAAAAAAGCAGTTGTGTGTAGAGAGTGTAGTTATGGAAAAAGGAGCAAACTCTTCGGTGACAGGTTTGAGAGGCGAGATTGAGTGGGACACGGGACACAGGAGACAAGGAGACAAAGACACAGGGGGGAGACACGGTCTGATTGGCTGGGAGTGACGCGGAACGCTTTGTGTAGGGTTTACAGTGTGTGTCTGCTGTTCTCTTCAGGGCTTTTGTCTGTGGTTGGAGGAGAAAGAGAGTGAGTTCTAGTTGGAGTAGGTGAAAAATCGTCTCGTCTCGTCTTCGTCCGCAACACAACGCCCTGTCTATTTTGGGAGTAACGTACGTACGTCTGCCCTGTGCAACGGCGAACTACGGCGCTACGCACTGGGAAAGCTGTTGGGCTGAGATCAGGACACAGATATGAGGAAGGAGAAGGCAAATAGGATATGAAGGGCAGAAATTAAAGCGACACAGCCAAATACTTTCCCACTTTGTCCGAATCTTCTATACGTGCGCCCTGAAAGAATGCGCTACTTTCCTTCTCCATTTCTCAGGGGCACACAGACAGCAGCGCAGGCCAAGGACCCAAAGAATACAAGGGAACAAAAGGAGAGTCGATTTGTAACACACGTAAATCGTTATTATACCACTTCTGCTGTCTACTATGTCTTAATGGATATCGGAAAAGCGCTTTAAACAGACTAAGATATGATAAATGCGCCACCCCTTCTATTCTTCTTTCCACCTTCTAGAAGGTCACAGGTCACAGGTCACAGCCTACTTGCCGCCACCAACGGGCCTTCTACTCACTGTTACCCACTGGCTGACGTCATAGGTTATTAAGCCTGCACTGATTTCGCGGAAGAGGAAATCGCGATTCGCGAAGTCGCGAAATCTCATCGATCTGGAGCAGTGGAGAGTGGGCGTACCGTGTGAGGCTATTGTTCTCTCCACATCGGGTAATCAATCTCATCACTCTGTTCTCTGTCACGCTACCGAGATGAGGCACTGGTACAAGATGATACTGTTTCCAACCTCATTTCTGCACTCTATACGTATTAAATGGTAGTATATGAGCACTTTGGGCCGCTCCTGGTCCCTTACCGCTCGTTAGCAGGGGATACCATCACACTGAGATCTAGTTGAACGCGCGATGGCCGTATCAACACCTACTACGACGGCTTCAGAAAGCACCGTCGACACGATATCAACCACGTTCGAAGAATCAGGGAAGTATTACGATCTCGATATCCAGGATGATACTTTTGAAGATGCGGGAAATCAAGATTTTTACTCGCGGATCAAGAAACCAAAGCTGTACATGCTCTTTGAGAGATCTGATATCCCAATCTTGATAACAGCATGCATTGCCACAATCGGCGGTGCATTGGGACCTTCAATTTCTTCAATTTTGATGGGTAGAGTCTTCAGTGTCCTTTCGAAATACCTGATGGGCAGCTACGAGACACCCAGTGACTACATGCATGCCATTAGACTTGCAACTATGGCGCTTCTGGGACTAGGTGCAGGTTCGATCCCCGTTGTTTGGATAACAATCTCCTGCTGGATGCAGATTGGCGAGAGACAGGGTCTCAGGGCTAGAGAAAACATGCTCAAAGCTTTCTTTACAAAACCAGTATCATGGTATGAAGAAAACGATAAGGTCATGGGAGATCTAACCCAAACGAATAGATGTGTCGAAGAACTCAGATCAGGATGCGCAGAGGCGACTGCTCTTTCGCTCCAGAGTGTCGTCTCGATATGTGCGCTATTGGGGACATCATTTTACTATTCATGGTCTGTGACGTTGATCATGTTGTGTTCTTCACCACTGATTGCAGGTCTAGCATTCATCTTTGCAATGTTTATTGAGAAATATGCAAGTGAAGAGAATGCCGAATCTTCCAAGGCAGCAAAGACTCTCGATTGGTCTCTTATCTCTGCAAAGCTAGTAAGACTGTTTTCAACACAGGAGTATGAATATATCAAGTTTAAAGATGCAGTAACGAAATGCAAGGCCGCATTCATCAAATTCGCTCTTGTCTCTGCTGCAAACGTGGGTACAATAAGATTCTTGATCCTCTGCATGTTCGTACAAGGATTTTGGTTTGGTTCTTCAGAAGTGAAGAAAGGAAACGTTGATCCGGGCCATGTCTTAACATGTTTCACTTCCTGCTTGATGATTGGAGAATCTCTCAAAGGTTCCCTCCCACAAATCATCACGATGCAAAAGGCAAACGTTGCTATCAAGAAGATTCAAGCCTTTGTTCAACTACGTCACACTTCTGTCGTGCGCAGTAAGTTCACTACAACATTCAAGAAAGAAGACACAAAGAATATCAAGATATATCCCGCAACATGCCAAGGTGATATCAAATTCAAGCACGTTGACTTTGCATATCCTACAAGACCAGGCACTTTAGTACTGAAGAACATTGACATACACTTCCCAGCAGGACAGACCACTTTCCTCGTTGGTCGTTCTGGATCGGGGAAATCCACTCTTGGTTCACTTCTTTTGAACTTTTACACCCCAAACAAAGGTCGTGTCGAGATCGATGGGTTCAACGTTAATGCACTCAGCTCTACATGGCTCATTGATAACATCACACTGGTGGAACAGTCGTGCACTTTGTTCAAAGACACAATCAAGAACAACATTCTTATGGGATGTGTCTCCACTGGTGTTGAGAAGATCACAGAGTCCCAATTGAAGAGTGCAATACAGATGTCATTGCTTGAGGAGGTGATCCGTGATCTTGAGGATGGACTAGATACCGTTGTTGGACCAAGAGGTATCACATTAAGTGGTGGACAACAACAACGTGTTGCGATAGCTCGTGCAAGATTGAGAGACACGCCAATTCTGATTCTGGATGAATCAGTCTCAGCACTGGATATCGTCATGAGGGATTTAATCATTGCTGCTATTAAGAAATGGAGAAAGGGGAAGACTACAATCATATTGACTCATGAGTTTTCACAGATTGAGAAGGACGACTATGTGTATTTGATGGAGAATGGTATCGTTGCTGAGCATGGAATCAGGAGAAATCTTAATGCCAATGGTCTGTTCAATCATTTTGCTTCCCTTCAATCCACGGAGCACGCTGATGCCGATGATGAGACCGCTGGTTTCAAATTTGATACCTATGATAATACTCCTGTTCATCCACTCTTGGGGAAAATTGGAAACAGAGTGTCTACACAGATCATGTCCACTGTTAACCCATTGAGTTATTTCCAACAGCATGGTATTGAGATTGATATGGATGAAAGAATGCTAGAGAAACAACCTACAAGAAGACTACGAAGAGCCGATACAGAGGAAGCTATTAGCGAAAAGACGGAACCAAAAGGAGAAGAAAGACCAGATCTAACTCCAATTACTGCTATTGTTAAACACATGCTGAAGACAGTGGAAAAGAGAGGTATTCTTGTATTTGGTATTTGTATTGCATTGTTGAATGGTGCGGCAGGTCCAATTTTTTCCTTCTGCTCATCGAAACTGCTTGCTGGTATTGTTCCACAAGACAGCGATGTCGGTAGCCAGTCATACCTGGTGAAATGGTCCGTGATTGTTCTTTGCTTAGCCTTCTTTGATGGTGGTTCTCTGTTTATCAAGGAGTTCGTACTGGATTACTCTGCAGAGTTGTGGATTTATGGTTTGAGAACAAAGGCATTTAGGAAGATTTCAGAACAAGGGTTGACTTGGTTCTCTGAAAAGACCAACTCTGCAGCTGAAGTGAACGCATTGTTGTTAAATGATGCAAGAGATTTGAGATCTTTGATCTCCCATTTCCTAGGTGTATTTACCAGTCTGATTGTCCTTGGTTCAATGGGTCTTATCTGGGCACTAGTCGAGGGTTGGAAGCTGTCCCTTGTTTGTATCGCTATGCTTCCGTTGTTTGTATTGACTTCTGCTCTGTATGCCGGTTTGCTTCAGACATCAGAGAATGAGTATAAGAATTCCGTGGCTGACTTGGAGAACGAGTTATATGAAGTTGTCAGAGGATTTAAGACAATCAGAACCCTACGACTAGAGTCCTACTTCAAGAATAAGTTCCAGGAGAAAGTGAATATTTTGAAGAAAACTGCAATGAGACGTGCTATTTACACTGGGATGGGTGTTTCAATCACCAACATGTTGACTTTTGTTGTCCAAGGTGTACTTCTATACTACGGAATGAAACTAGTTGGTGAGCAAGAGTATACTACTATGCAGCTTATGGAGACATTTGTGCTGCTTCTTTTCACAATCATGAACTGTGTGGCATTAATGAGTCAAGTTCCAGATATCAGCAGGGGTCAAAGGGCTGGTACTTACACTTTCCGTATTTTGAACCTGGTAACTGACGAAGCTGAAACTTCGGGTAAAACCATTCCACAAGACTGTTCTAAGACGATTCTGGAGTTCAAAGGAACTAACTTCAGTTACCCATCGATGCCTCACCAGCGTGTGTTGAAGGATGTGAGCCTGAATGTTGGGAGAGGTGAGAATGTTGCTGTGATTGGCGAATCAGGTTCTGGAAAGTCCACATTAACACTTCTAATCACAAGATTATTCCATACGGCCCCGAAATCCGTATATTATGATGGTGTGGATGTGAATGAAATTGACATCGAGTGGTTAAGATCACATATTGCTCTTGTTGATCAGAGCGCCAGCTTTTTTGATGGGTCCATCAGGGAGAACGTTGCATATGGATTGACATCCGCTTCAGATACTGACATTATTGAAGCATTGAAGCTCGCAAACATCTATGACTTTGTGATATCACTACCCGAAGGATTGGACACTCGAATTGACATTTCCCTTATTTCTGGGGGCCAAGCGCAACGTTTATCTATCGCCAGAGCGCTTTTGAGGAAACCAGCTCTCCTGATATTGGATGAATGTACATCTGCACTAGATGCTGAGAGCACCCAAAAGATTTCCAACCTGATCACTCAGAACTTGAAGGATTCAAATATGAGCATTTTGATGATTACACACGCTGAAGAGATGATGAAAGCGGCGGACAGAATCATGGTCATGAGAAGTGGGTCCGTAGTGGAGCAAGGCTTGTTTAACGAATTATACCAGAGACGGGGAGAGTTGTTTAGAATTGTGACAGCTGGACTACAGAACTGAAGAAGAGGCTTCTGAATATTTAGAGCGAATCAAATGAAAACGCAACACTGTCTTTGTATCTATAAAGGGCAAGACCTTGCCTTTATCGAGGCCAGCCTTGTTGTACTGCAAGTATTCCATTCGTCTCATTTTTGAAGCACGGTTGCTAACTGGAAAGGATCCCGCCTTCAGTATAATTCCCCAGTATGGTCCTTCATGTGTCTCAGACTCGACTCGCTAAGCAGGGTGCCAAATTTGTGACTTGAAATTTGGAATAAAATTAATTGGTAGGTAACACAGGCAACAAGCCAGCATTATCTATTCCATCAGTAAATCAGACCAATGTTCAATAACTTCTGCAGATCCATTCCATCAGCAAAACAGACTGATCACTTCCGCAGATCTCTTCCACGCACACCCATGCTAAGTCTGTTGCAACAGGGGAATGGATCCAGCCAGAAATACAAGGATCAAGCAATCAAAAACAGACCATCCTATAGGTAAACTGAGAGCCGCCGACTAGCCTTCTGCGATATTTTGTGTGCTGTGACGAATGAGGTGTCTTTGAAGATCGAAGGTGCAGATACCGCGCCATACCGGGAGCCGCTTTTGATCAAACCCCATGAAGTTCCGGGTCTGTAATTGCTCGATCGATCAATAATGTCCAATTTTAGGAATTGGTACTTGTAGTTTGATGAATGAGACATACAGCTAATTGTCCATTCCATCGTCATCCACAAAAGTGGGTATAAGAATGAGTAGATTCCTCTCTAGATTTCTATCATCCTTTTGTGGCTTTGTAGTATAGTCAACCAACTCGACAAAACATGCTACTTATTCGCTTGTCACTCCTTACCGCCCTTGCAGCTCCAATTGCTGCTGATGCTCTTCCATGGGCCGATGCTAACCCATACGCTGCTGCCGCTGCCGAAGCTTACGCTGATGCTTATGCGGAAGCTCTTGCCATTGCCCACCCAGACCCAGAGTCCTACGCTCTTGCTGCGTCTGCCGATGATTGTGCCTCTATTGGCTGTCATGCTGCCTGTGGTCTGTTGATTATCTACGGTTCAGACTGCACTTATAACAAGGAGAACAGCTATGCTGGACCATACAATACCACTTGTTTGTGCTCTGATGATTCCAAGTTCAACAAACAGTACCCATCATGCATGGACTGTGGTTGGACTTTGTGGAAGTACTACGGTGGATACGTTTCTTCCGCCTTGGCTGCCTGTAAGACTCTATCGACTGAGCCAACTGGTACTTTGAGATGCTCTACAACTTTGACTGACTCTTACACCATTGACACCAGCATGAAAGGTTGTGACTACACTGGTAACTGTCCAACTACTTCAAGTACCGATGAGGCTACTTCCACCAAAACCTCCGCGCCAGCTTCTACGACTACTTCAACACCAGCTTCTACTCAGTCATCCAGTCCCGCTTCTCCTGAGACTTCCACCAAGAATTCTTCTCCAGCTGACACTTCTTCTACCAAAGCCTCCACTTCAGCTGACAGCTCCACTACTGAGAATACCTCAAGTGGTGTGAGTAGTGGAGCAGAGAGTACGTCGACTGGTGAGAGTAGTGGAGTTGAGAGTACATCCGAGACTACTGCAGCTGAGAGTACATCGACTGGCGGGAGCACTGGAGCTGAGACTACCCCAGCTCCCTCTGCAAAATCGGAAGGCTACTCGAACTCCACTTCTACTACAGTTGAGACCGACATCAGTACTACTGTGATTACCGTTACCTCCTGCAGTGACGACAAGTGCACTAAGGCCGAGGTCACCACCGGCATCACCGTTGTTACTACAACTTCTGAGGGTGTCGTCACGGAGTACACCACGTACTGCCCATTGACAACTGAAACCACACAGGCTCCAACTGATAAGGCACCAGACACCGCTGCACCACCTGCTACGAAGGCACCGGCACCAGCACCAGCTCCAACCAACAAAGCACCAGACACTGCCGAACCACCTGCTACCAAGGCTCCAGCACCAGCACCGGCTCCAACTAAAGAAGCCCCAGCTCCACCTGCCACCAAGGCCCCAGCTACAGGCGGTACTGTTATCACTTTCGAGGGTAAGGCCACTGTTCTCGGATCGTCTGTTCTTGCACTGGTCTTGTCCTTCTTGATGTTCTAATCCTGGTTGCCCTTTGATTGATCTAGGAATGGAGTGATCTAGAGTCTATATACAAGCAATTATATAAACTACGATTACAACTCTTGTAGTAGAATACATATATATAGTGAATATTCCAAGGTATATGGAAAACATTATTGGCACCCACTCCTACCGGGATTAATCGCATTTATGAACTGTCACAGAATTAGACACCAGCACCCCACGTTGGGTGGCCCTAGGGCCTAAGCACTTTCTTCCATTGGAGAGATTAACAGTTTCAACTCTACATCTATGATTCCCACAAACCCCTAAACGGGAGGGGAAACATCCCAAACGGGACATCTCCTCCCGGGGGAGGTGCATCGCATCGTGGAGTTTCGATCGATAACTCCATATCCTCATGAGTTTCAGCCGTTTGACTCGAAGGAGAGACCATTGGCGCTATTCGCTCGAGTTGCGATGTGAACAACAACAGAGACAAGGTACGAGGGTCCAAAGACGGCAGATTGTGTTGCTACATATGCAAGTGCGTTTCTATGAATAGGCCTGTCAGGGCGTTCTGGGCCTTTGGTGTTGATCGCCGTCTGGGTGTGACACTGTGAAGTGACACCTTGCTTTCGAGATCTGGATCGGGATCTATCGGGGTGGTGAGGGTAGACAGCACAACAGCACCCTTTACACGTCGCTGGACGGTACTCGAATGGGGCAATATGTAAACATAGCTATGGACTAATTAATTCTAAAGATGTGATATGTCAAGCCTCTGACCCCCTTCTACTGAGCCTGTGCACTACGGTATGTATGTGTGGACCCTATATTGCTGTCGCGCTAAAGACCGATAACTGCTCGTGTTTTAATCGGCATGGAAGTACAGTGTACACTGATCGGCCCCCTCTTCCCCCAGAGTTTGCATCTGCGGCATCTGCGGCAGAAAGACAGAGACAAAGGAGACAGACAAAGACACAATGGATGGCGGCTCTATCACAGTATATACAATGCACTATCCAATGGCCAGCTCCCCAATTGAACCACAATGGCAGTCTCACCTTCGTAGCTACTAGCTGTAGCACCCCCGCCATCGCGGCTTTTATCGGAATATCGCCAGAGGGGGGTAGGGCCCACCGATCACCTAAAAAAGACTTTCCGGTAGACGCACGCAATTTGGGTGTTGGTGGGTTCTTGTGGGTACGGTGATGGCCCAGTTTGGATGGGCGTGCGTGGCGTGAACAGCAACAGGAGCCATGAGAGAAGCCAATAGCAGGCTGAGATGGGGTGTGGTTTGTGACTGTGCCCGCAACGCATTGGCCAAAGGCAGACAATCGCTGCGTCGGGCTGTGACGGTGAGCAAAGACTCAAGAGATGGCAGGGCAGCGAGCAGTGGAAGGAGCCCACCAAGAGACTTTGGTGTCAAAATATGTGTCACCCCCCCGTGCTCCCTCAACACTCGGCCTCGACCTTGTTACGGGCCCCAGGTAGTCATCTTATTTTTGCAAGCAGGGCCCAAGGGGGCCCAAGTGGGCCCTAAAACAGGGCGAAGTGTCGCTGGAACTGGCAAGACGAAATGTCTGTGTTGACGCAGACCCATGCAGTGCCATGCGCCCTTTGCCGAATTCTTCGTGCCATGGAGAACGATGATTTATACCAACGACTTCTTTTGACACCCTTTCTCTGGGTGGAGTGGCTATATAACGCAGAGGATATCCTGGATGGGCTATCCTTCCATTTCCCATAGACTGTGTACAGAACCCACTACACGCAACAATGCAATTCACTCGCTTCGTTCTCGCCGCCGTCGCCGCTAAGGCCGTCTCCGCCGCTGCTTCTCCAGCTGCTCTTCCATGGGCCAACGCCAACCCACAGGCCGCTGCCGCTGCTAATGCCTACGCTGATGCCTACGCTGAGGCCATTGCCATTGCCCACCCAGACCCAGAGGCCTACGCTCTCGCTGCCTCCGCAGATGACTGTGCCTCCATTGCCTGTCACGCTGCCTGTGGTATGTTGATCATCTACGGTTCCGACTGTTCCAACAACAAGGAGAACATCTACTCTGGTCCATACAATGACACCTGTTTGTGTGCAGAGGGTTCCGACTTCAACGTCCAGTATCCAAACTGTATGGAGTGTGGTTGGACCTTGTGGAAGTACTACGGTGGTTACGTCTCCTCTGCCTTGGCCGAGTGTAAGACCTTGTCCACTGAGCCAACTGGTACTTTGAGATGTTCTACCACTTTGTCCGACACCTATGTCATTGACACCAACCTCAGAGGTTGTGACTACACTGGTAACTGCCCAACCACCACCGAGGACGCTACCACCGCTGAGACTACCGCTGCCGACGACAAGACCTCTGCTCCAGCTGAGACCTCTGCCCCAGCTGAGACTTCTGCTCCAGCTGCCGAGACTTCCGCCGCTGAGACTTCTGCTGCTGAGACCTCTGCTGCTGCCCCAGCTGCTGGTGAGACTTCTGCCCCAGCTGCTGAGAAGACCTCTGCTGCTGCCCCAGCTGCCGGTGAGACTTCTGCTCCAGCTGCTGAGAAGACCTCTGCTGCTGCTCCAGCTGCCGGTTCTACTGCCGCTGGTACCAGTGCTGCTAAGGTCTCCACCTTCGAGGGTAAGGCTGCTTTGGTCGGTTCCTCCGTCTTGGGTTTGGCCCTCTCTTTCTTGTTGTTCTAAGCGTTTGAAATCTATTGAGCGTCTTATTACTTCCAAACACGTCACATCACACATTTTATTTTCTGCGTCGATCCGTGATCACTTCTATTCTATGAAGATATTTGTTTGTTCTGTTGTGTAGCTGTTCTTTCCCTCCCGGGCTCCCCCTGTAGACGGGGGCCACGGGCCATGGTAAACGCACCCTCATGCGATGTACTCCCACTACAGTGTTTCGGGTGTATCGCGATATCTCCGTATGTCGACCAGCCCACTTGCAACTTCCAGACCCCTATCTATCGGCGGCGGACACCTGGTTTTGGGAAGTTGTGTCTGTGACGTACGGTGAATACCGACCACCTGGAATGCTAGGAGGCCAGGTTCGTTACCTTATCTTACGGTCGCACCGTCGCACCCCTTTGGTGTGACTCGAGCAGGGCCACCCTAAGCGGAAATATATTTGGAAGAGTCAGGACAAGAGAAAGGGACTGACATGGCTAGACTGGACTCCAATCTTGGCCAAAGAATGGAAAAGACATAGTAAAAGAAAACTATACAGACGATAGAAACCTCAAAAATAAATATTTGAGGATATGAAATTGGGTGAGCAATGAGCAATGAGCATCGTGCACGGTGCAGGAATTGCATGACCTCAGAAAGAGATATCTGGGCGGACCCATCAGCGTTCTGCCCCGTGCCCCCATAGTTGTTCAGAAGCCAGACCTTCCTTTCTGCACGAAGAGAGATACTAAAAGAAATGGTCGAAGCGGACTTGAAGCAGAAATAGTTAGGCATCCGCCCTCCGCCCACGCACTCCAATGCGTCATCCTCATCATATCACATGGACGTACCCTGCTCTGGAAATGTATCTTCACCATCGAACACCCACTGATAGATCTTCGTTCGCAATGGTGTATATAGAAATGGGTCAAGATCTCCATACGATATTAAAAGAGAGGCAGCAATATCCAAAACGATCCACTGGGTTGCTCAATCCAGAACTCCGCTATATACACATGCACATCAACGCATCCCCATCGCGTCAAATGTCAACACAGGTCTCAGCATGCAGGATTAGACCCGCAGAGGCTCGGCTCAGGCCAGTTCAGCTCAGCTAAGCTCCCCTGCTGGGCCTTTTGTTTTCTTTTTGCTTGCAAGAATTCGGCTTATAAAAGGGCTAGAGGGTCCCACTTCTTATCTGATCGATCAGATCTCCGGTTGCGCCTCTCCTCTCCGTAGCCAAGTTTTTCAATACCCGCACTTCAAAAGATGCAATTCACTCGCTTTTCTCTCCTCGCTGCCATCGCTTCAAGCGTCTCTGCTATCGCTATCGGCTCTCCAGATGCTCTTGCTTGGGCTGAGGCTAACCCAATGGCCCGTGCCGTTGCCGACGCCTATGCCGATGCCTACGCTGAGGCATTGGCCATTGCCCACCCAGACCCAGTCTCATACGCCTGGGCAGTTGCTGCTGATGGTGACTGTGCTGATACCAGTTCATGTCACGCTGAGTGTGGTTTCATGATCATTGCTGCTCGTCAGTGTTCTGACAATGCCGGTAACACCTCTAGCCAGGACAGCGGTCCATACAACACTACTTGTCTCTGTTCCTCCGACTCTACGTTCATGGGCAGATATGACGCTTGTATGCAGTGTGGTTGGTCTTTGTGGCAGTACTATGGTGTCTTCTTGACATCGGCTTTGGAGGCTTGTACCACCTTGGCCACTGAGCCAACTGGCCCAACTTCTATCTGTGCCACCTCTACTGCTTCCTCTGAGGTTTCTTCTGATGCCGCTGCCTCTTCTGATGTTGTCTCATCTGATGTTGTCTCCTCCTCTGATGCCGCTGCCTCTTCTGATGTTGTCTCATCTGATGTCGTCTCCTCCTCTGCTGTTACTTCCGCTTCTTCTGCTGTTGAGTCCTCTGCTGTTGAGTCTTCTGCTGAATCCTCTGCTGATGCTTCCTCTGCTGTTGAGTCCTCTGCTGAGTCCTCTGCTGACGTTTCCTCTGCTGTCTCCACCTCTTACACCACTGAGGAAGACATCTCCACCACCGTCATCACTGTCACCTCCTGTAGCGAGGACAAGTGCACTGAGACTCCAGTCACCACCGGTGTCACTGTCGTTACTGTCACCTCTGAGGGTGTTGTCACTGAGTACACTACTTACTGCCCATTGTCCACTGAGACTTCCGCTCCAGCCTCTACCAAGGCTACTACTGCTTCTTCTACTGCCATCACCGAGGCTGAGGGAAGCACTACCGTAGTGACTGTCACTTCCTGCTCTGAGGATGTCTGCACCACTTCCACGAAGACTGAGGTCCAGACTAAGACTGTCGCTCCTACTGGCGCTTCTACTGGTGCTCCTTCCGCATCCTCTGAGGTTGTCGTCTCCACTTTCGAGGGTAAGGCTGTCTTGGTTGGCTCTTCCGTCTTCGGTTTGGTCATGTCTTTCTTGTTGTTCTAAATCTAGGAACCACTCATTACTATTGAATAGTTTTGAAGAACATTTGATGTTTTTATGGATTCTATAGTGTAAATTTGCTCATATGTTTATGCCTCTTGTAGATTGACATTACCTTAACAGACTATGGAGCATAGAATCATTGATAGACATCTGATGGTTCCATACTGTATCGCTGCACACTCCGCTTCTTGCTGTGAGACATGCCAGCAGGGCTGCCCTGCCAAGGCTGCTGATCAAATAGCACGAAATGCATCACGATCTCACACACGTTGCTTTACACCCGGATAAGGCAAAGAGTGGCTGGAGCGTGGGTGTCATTACCAGTTGACTCACGAGCAGCACATTATACATACTGATATATATGTATATGTCATATGCCATTGAATTACCCAATTTCTGGAACAGCCTTAGGGCCCCAGAGTCATGAGGGTCTGCAACATCCGGAGGAGCGTGGTACCTGTTTGTCAAAACGCAGCACACACCCTCTGTACCCACGAGTAGTATCTGAGACCATACAGCACCAAGAAGGGAAACCGACCTGTCTATGGGTGCAGATATGATGCGCAAAAGGTAAACACGAATGAAGATCAGCACATAACTTCGCAGAAGGGTCTTCGGCCAAGTTCTCGCATTGAATCAATCTAATAGACTAGGTAGGATCGATGGTGTAGTTACTCCCTTTCTACCTTACCACTAGAATCTACAGATGGTGATACTAGTATCTCTCCCTCGTAGCGGTTGTCGCAAAGCGTTTCTGCATGCGTTGACGCATTTCCAGACGCTCTGGCCTCGGCTGGGTCCGACACTGAGACCAGCGCTGGTTAATTGGAGTAACACACCAATACACCAATACATATTACACCCTCTTTTACCTCTGAGACTGTCGTTGCTATAAACATTGTGGTTCAACCGCGAGGTACTGCTACCTAAAAGAGTAATTCACTTCCTCCTTCCACCATCATGGGTGTCCACAAATCTTTCACAGACATTGTCATCTTTTCAGATTACTTCTCTTTCTGTTGACTCATACTGTAGTGAACACATTACAAGTCTTCTACGAATCAATTTTTTATAGCACATGTCATAATTCATAAATGTATACATTACCACATTCTCTTGTTTCTGGCTAATGCTTTCACAACAGCAGGGCGAACTCTGAGGATAAGAGGAAGATTATGCTGAAGCTCCAGGCCTGCTGAAGTACTCACAGAAAGACTTTTCGTTGCATTATCACCTGGGTTTATCAACTCCTTCTTGTCGGCATCCTTAACAGTGTCGAGATCCACCTCCACAATCCGAGAAATAAATATCGGGAAGAGCTCTGCAAAATCGCGCTTGATGATCTCCATTATGACATCCAACTTTATCCACAGCATCTTCAATCGTTTCATCTTTGAAAGCTCTTCGTTGTAGTTTTCCAACCTCTTAGCAACAGAATCTGTCCGTGGATCCAAGAGAATCGGGTAAAAGAATCTGTACATCTTGCATTTCTCCTCTTGAGTGAGCTGTATCGCACCAGTATATAACTCAGATTGATACCTGGAGGTAAAGTCTTCAATACCGAGAGCCATGATAACTTGCAAATCAGCCACAAAGAAAGTACCTCCAAACGAGGCCTTGTAAAGAGGTAAATAGCGAAGTGCACCTTCTTTCGATCTAGGATTCTCCCCGAAGGTAGCATTACGCAATCCTGTAGGATACATCTGTCTGATCTTCTGTCTTCTCTCTGTCTCCTCGCTCTTTAGCTCTTCCTCCTTACGCTTCTGTTGTTCCTTGAGCTTAGCCTCTTGTGCTTCAATGGCCTTCAGTCTCTTCTCTTCCTCGATTTGTGAAAGTTTCCGCAGCTCTTCTTCCTTCTTTTTCACTTCAGTCTCAAAGTTACTCAGGAATTCCTGCTCACGAGCTTTCCTCTTTGCAAGTCTCTCCGCCTCATACTGCTCACGGCGCTTCTGGTCTTCACGCTCTCTCAGTAATCTGGCCTCTTTCTCCTCTTCAGTCTCTGGCGCCGGTGCTGGTTGAGGTTCATGGTGGACATGTTTTACCTCTGTCTTGGTACCACTGATGACTCTCTTGGCCTCAGGCTTGGAACCAGACATGGAAACAGAGTTCTTCCTCTCCACAGATCTCACTCTCTGCTCGGTATGTCTATGTTCAGGTGGCTGCTCAATCTTCGCAACTTTCTTCTTCTTTTTCATCTCCGGTGATTTATCTTGAGACTCATCCTTAATAGAGAGCTTGCGTTTCTTCTTCGTGTCAATAGAGGAGTCCGCATGGGACTTGCTGCTGTCATTGCGACGTGGAACCTTTAGTGGCACATGGTCCATAGCATTCTGTAGCATTTCAACTTCTTCGTTGTTGATCATTAATGAATCTTTTGCATATGCCAATGCATTCTTCCCATCATCCGATGTCTTCGACACGTCCGCTCCGGCATCCAAGAGAAGCTTGACAGTTTCAAGATGACCTCTTCCAACAGTACGCATCAAGGCAGTCTGACCATTCTCATTAGGGAGGTCTAGATTAGCCCCAAAGGCCAAGAACAAGTTCACAACATCGGTATGTCCAAATTTCGCAGCAAGGGCGAGTGCTTCAGCATCAGGTTTCTGAACATTCTGAAGATAGTGTCCAACAAACTCCAAATCACCATCACTGGCTCTTCTGTAAACCTCCTCGAGCCCACTCTTGCTGGTATAATCAATCCAAAGCAACTCGCTCCTGCTTGCAACTCTGCGACCAGCAGTTCTTCCCTTTGATCTCGATCTAACCCGTTCTTCAACATCAGAGTTGTGGCCTGATTCAAGCTTTTTGCCTTGCTTAGTGAGTTTCAACGTTGCTTCACGCAGCATCTTCTTAAGGTTCTCTGTTGCAATGCCACCTTCCTCCAGAGAGTCCAAGGCATTCTGGCCACTTGCATTCTCAATCCTTGGGTCTGCACCATAACTGAGCAATATCTCCACCGTTTTAACGTGTCCGTTAGCAGCAGCATCAATTACTGGTGTATCTAGATCTTCTGGCCCACTCTGAATATTAGGGAGCGCGCCGTGGTCCAACAACAACTTCACAACATCAGAATGTCCCTTAAGCGCAGCTTCATGAAGTGCAGAGTTACCTGCATAATCTTGATCGTTGACATCTGCACCATCCTCAATGAGAGCCTTTGCCTGATCGTATTGGCCTTTTTCACAAACTCGTTGTAGCATTCTGCGACCTGAGTGATCCCTTCCACCTTTTGGTTTCTTGACATGGTGTCTCCCTGGCGAGGACGATCGTGATGGTCTCTTCTTCTTGTGCTTTGGAATGTAGTCATCTTCATCTTCATCTTCGTCAAAGTCCACCTTCTTCCGATGTTTAGAGTCACTATCAAACTCAGATTTTCTAATCAAGCGGCCCCTTCTCTTTGGCGGTGTGCCAAAATGCACAGTCTCTGCATCTGAGTCATCATCTGCAGGCGCAGTGGTATCACCCTCTTTCTTTGGCGTACGATCCAATGAGACGTCTGCCTCTGGTATTGTTTCTGGATGCTCAATGGCCTTCTCTGCACTAGACGGCAAGGGGGAAAGCTCTGAGGAAAGTGTTGTAGGTGCTCTCTCAACTGTGGGAATGTCACCTTCTTTTGTTTCTTCGGTCAAGGGTGATACCGGAGGGGAGACCATTTCTTCTTTACTTCCTTGCAGGTCTCGTGAAGGCTCTTTCTCATTAGACGTGGTTTGTGGTACAATTTCTTTCTGTGGTTCCTTGCTTTCGGCGCTTAACTGCTCATTCCTCACTTCTTGTTCCTTTTGCTTCCTTACAGCCTCAGCTTCAGCTTCGGCCTTCTTTCGTTCCTCTTCCTTCTTCTTGACATCTGCCGCCGCTGCCGCTTGCCGCTGCTTAACAGTTGACATGTAACTTGTAAAAGACCTCACTTTCTTGACCTCGCCAGTTGATTCAGAACGCTGTAAACTGGACGATGGCCCTTCCTTTGTCTTCGCATCGTGTAGTTTCGATGAGTGATGGTCATGTGCTCCCACGTTGACTCTGTGATCAACACTATCTCTTCGCGAAGGGTCAGCTGGAGTCTTCTTGTCATTGAGATGGGGAGACATGGCTGTGTGTCCGTTGACTCTGGCCGTCCTCTCTGAGTGCCCTAGGTAATGAATATGTTTGAAAGTCCGGTGGCGCGGAAATGGAAGCGAAATCACAACCGAAACCAAGAGTATCCCGTAATATCTCTCAAAATACCACAAAAGATAAACCTCAATGGCACCTCAGCGTCTCAAATGTACTAGCCGCCGTATGCTAAAGACGCTGCTCTTCCCTGTTGGTAACGCTGGCGCTGATGCTGTTATGATTGTTGAAGGTAATATCGCGAAAATTTGGTTGCCAGAGTGATGAGTCTTTAACATTAATTAAAAAAAAGACTCCGCGAAAGCGTGGCCCCACCATTGCGTGGTAACTTTGTGTGTCTCATACCTACGCACACACAGTAAATACGACAAGTGTATACTATGGGTTCACTTCAGGGCATTGGCACTACTAAAATAGGCTTTAGTGTCATATAAGTGTTGATTTGTAGTGTTAACGCCTTTTCATTGTTCTTTTCCCGCTTCGTTATCTCTCGAACGCTGTGTTCCAACACTTGAGGTCCAGCGGCTTTTTCCCATCTTCATGTGACCGTCTGATCCTCTCCATTTGCTGCTTTCCTGCTTTGTGAGTACGGCGCACATGACGACGGCTCGATCGGGAACTTCCTACTGTTCACTCGCTTTACAAAATTCCTTTCTGCCCGTCATCACTTCCTGTCATGTCTCGGTACCATTGACACCTAACGACAGTTACGCACATTCGCTGTGGAGAATATAGGCATCCCCCCCACCTTTCCACTTTGAGATTTGGCATCGCGTCTCTTCATTGATGCTCATGCTACAAACGTGGAGAGATCAGCTCTAAATATTTAGAAACACACAACCACACTCTTGACAACTTGGCTGTTTTCCCTTTGATCTGTTTCCTCATCACCCCATTAGCAGATAATGAACGCCATCAACAACTTTACGGAACAGCTTGAGGGCATCCCGGGATACGACATGGCCATGGACTGGCTCAATGATAAAGCCGGAGACAAGTATCAAACCAAGGACCCTTACTACGTGGAGATTCACGGCAAGAAGAAGCGGCGGAAAGCCCCAGAGACTTGTACCAAAGAGGAGCAAGATTCTTGGAAAAGAATCAAGAAACGTGCATGGTTTGATGATAAAAACTTCTTTGGTTGTTATCCAATGGATCTTGGGCTCGGGATGGCACCATTAGTAGTGCTATTACCGGTTGTTGGTCCATTTCTCATGTTTGCTATTCATGGCCGGCTTATTACCATTGCTGATAGGGAATTACACCTTCCGCCTGAACTTGTCGTTAAGATGCACGCCAATATTGTCTTTGACCTTCTCATCTCTTTAGTCCCACTTCTTGGTAGTATATTTGCCTGGTTGAATGCATGCTCAACGAGAAATGCTGCAATGATACACACATATCTTGTCAGAAAGGAGATGAAGAAACAAAAAGAAATACAAGAAGCACAGTTGAAACCACCGTCTCCAGTGCACACATCGCAATCACAGGCAACACGAACAATGACTCCACCGCATACGCAGTACGGAGTTTATCACAGTCAAAAGGCATCTCCTCAAGTTCAAAGACCACAACAGGCATATGACCCAACTCAAAGAGGCCGCCAAATGTAACCTAAAAACTACAGTGCGAGTCAGTACAAAACTGATATATAGAGCCTCATCATGAAACGAATGTCACCTGTAAATATTACTGGCCTTAATACCTGGCTTTCGTTTGTTATCCAAGTTGTAGATAGTAAATGTCTTAAACGTCATAATGTCTTTATTCATCTCAACTGCGTAAATGCATCAAGTAACACCGACTGTGGACCTGAGTGGTGTTTGTTCTTCTCAAATACGTTCCAGAAACGTAATGTCTCATCCCCGGATCCTGTAACGACAGTTTGTCCATCGGGACTCAATGACAAGTAGAGCACTCTGTAAGTGTGTCCAGTGAGTGATGCCACTTGAGACATTTGTGGGTACTTCCACACCATAATCTGATTTCTCGAGTATCCATGGGTAGAAACGAGCTCAACAGAGTTCACAGACCAAACCAAGTTGCACACTTGGGAACCTGTATCGATATCATTCAGCTTGTTACCGTTGAGTGTGTTCCAAATCTTGATTCTTCTATCTGTAGTACCTCCTCCTGAAGCCAACACACCTCTCTGGTGAGGAGACCAACTAATGGCCTTAATGGCAGCATTATGTTCAAACTTGTGTAGCGGCGTATCATTCAATCCGTCCCAGACGTATAACTTGTTATCGTTGCCACCAGATGCCAACTTATTCTCCTCCACGTTCCACTTCAATCCACAAACTTCTTGTTTATGATAGTTGATCACCTTCATGTAGTGTTCAGGTTGCCTTACATCTCTATGTAAAATCGTTCTGTCTCTGGAACCAGAAGTCAAGATATGCTCGTTCCAAGCGAGTGAAGACGCTCTTGCAGTGTGTCCTGTCATCGTTCGTGTGCATTTCGATGTAGTTGCGTCCCAGATCTGTACTGCGCCGTTATTCGTACCAACTGCAATGTGCGTACCAGCACCAATCCATGACAAGCTTGTGATCTTGTCACTTACACCCAGATCACAGAGCTTCTCGACTGATCCGGAGGAGGCATTCCACAAATAGACACTAGAACCAAGTCCGACGCCCAAAATGTCTTGAGACCCCCAGTCCAACAAGTTCAAATAGAAATCATCAACGAGCTCTGGTGCATCAAGAACACGATATGGGACTTTTGAAATGGAACGCGGTCTCTTTGAAGGTGAGAGAAGAAGCTTCTGCGAATCAACTCGTACAGGAGACAACGAGTACAAATCATTGTCGATGGACGTTGACGTTGGCCTGCTCTTGTTGGGTGACTGGTATGAGAACAAGTTTGTTGAGGTTCTCGGTGTCTTCTGCGACGCTGATGCCTGTACTGATGCGTTTTCTGAGGATGAACGAGGTGGTGTTATCTGCTCACTCTGGGCATTCTTACCTGTAGTCATGCCGCTGTTGGGGTCATTGTTACCAGAGGACAGCGGAATATTATCACCAAATAACTCGTTTCGTAACACCGTCGAAAAAGTTCTATTGGCCTCTTCTTCCTTCCTATAGTCAATATCGGATGTGTCGCTTGAAGATGGCGGTTTCCTCAGAAGATCATTGTTGCTCAAGCTGAAAGCTGCCTGGAGATCAACACCACTGCGGTTTGGAATGTAACGGTCGCTGTACACCACTTTTTTGCGTCGAGGAGACTGCTGCAGCATGCTGGCACTGTTCAAGGCCGTAGTGGACCGTGACGGCGAGCTGGGTGTGAAGAAGCTTCTGTTTTCTTGTGGCATCCCAAAGGAGGTTGGTATGGAGATGGGGATGGGGGATGTGCTTAAATTGGATAGCAAGGGTGAGGATGAAGAAGGAAGATCGGGGAAAGTGTGAAAGGAATATATGACTGAAGTGGAAAGACACAAAAGAATAGAACAAACAAAGAAACAATAATGCTCGTCTTTCCCTCTATACCTCTGCCTCTCTTTGTGTGCTTTTGTGCCGTGATTTCTCCTTGTGGAGCTTCCAGCGCCCCGTTGAAAAAGCGCACAAATTCGCGACAATCAGATTTGGCTTATATAAGATATGACTAAGACAGATAACCTTGAGCTGTGATCGTATACTGATAGCGGGCTGGTTGTGTTGGTAATGGCTTATAAATCGTAGATTCCATATACTCCATGGCTTTCGTGTAAACTTTGTGTCGAAGGTAAAAGCAATCCATCTCTTATAACTAAGGTTTTGTTGATCTCATCACCCCACGTTAACAATCATCCATCTAATTGAAACCTCTAGCCATCTTTTTGTTAACAACATCAATCTTATCCTGTGCCGTCTGCGACTTATCAGTTCTGGTTCCAACTCTGATATCACTCTGGATTCTAAGGATGCCCTCCTCGTGCAAATAGGCATGTAATTGGCCTATCAAGTTCATGACATCGTCCCACTCTCCTTCAATAGTAGTCCCAGCAGAGTGGAGTGTGCACTTGAGGCCCGAGTTCTGGATCTTGAGTTCAATCTTTGCTACCTCATCTGAAACAGATGGTGTGGCTGTTCCAATCTGTGGTTCTGTCTGTTAGTGGTGCTCTCACGGTTCACCCCTTCACCCCACGCAATTGACAGGAGGTACTCACTGGAACAAGACAAAGGTCTGCTAGACAGTGCAATTTTACTGGGACTCGTTTGAACGTGGACATTGTTCTGATAGCCGTTGGAAACAGGCGGATCGCTCTGTGCATTGGAATGTACAGCATTGACTCGAGTTGTTTGACGATAAATCAAAGATTTTTAACCAAAATTCAACCTGCAAGTAACTCCCGCGCAGAATCGCAACATAAGAGCATACCGTTGCCCCTATGTCTGTGGGGGTAATGTCTACAAATACGCTGCTCCGTCCTGGATTTCAATTCATAACTTTCATTAATATAAATTCATACACTTTTCAGAACCCAATGTTTTTGCGGTTGTACATGTCATCACAGCGCACTTTAGTGCTTCCAAAGCTTCTTCTGTAACAGTTGCGGATCAATCTTGAAAACTCATCACCAACTTCCCAATAGTTGCCCAAGAAAATCTCAGATATTATCTTGAGAAGACCAGTGATCTGATGCTTGTCCTTGATCTGAGGCAACTTGGACGCAATCAGCCTGATCATGTTGTGGTACTTGATTGAGTCACCAGGATGAGTCGTATGCACATACTCACCCGCAAATCTTGAAAACTCATCTCTAACACGGCGCAAATACGCAAGCCCATTCTCCTTGGGCTCCAATCTGGTCTCCATCGGATTATGCAACAACACACGGGACTCTGGACCATCATTGCTGTAGTTGAAAGACCACACCAACAACGTCACAAGAGCCAACACGTTCAATCTTTCATAAATGGCCTCCTCGTTAGAATGGAACTTGTACTCAAACTGTGTCGGTGAATCCTGCGGCGACAGGAACATCTCAAACAAAAACATGTATGCATATGTGACTGACACTTTCCCACCAGGTGAGCCCGCCCATTCTTTGATCTTCTTATCAACGAGTTCATAATCGGATGCTTCTGCCTCGACGTTCATACGCCATGGAGCACCAGCATATATGTAATAATCATAATGCTGGATGCTGAGCGTGATTTGCGCCATATGGTAAACTGGGAATTTGCACCTCGTGTCGTCATCACGCAACGCCAATGGCAAAGTGTGCTTGCGATCGTGATCTTTCCAATATATCGCACTTGCAGTGTTACAACAACCATTCATGATTTCACAATTCCAATAATCAAATGCAAGGGACAAGGAATCCTTCCATGTATCTCTTAGATCTTCAAACTCCAAAAGCGAACCTTGCAAATCGCGTTGTTGCATCTGCAGCATAATGGTTAACAATCCAGAGAGCAGGATTTTCTTGCCAAAACGACTAGTCTGGATTGGCTCTCTGTTGAGAATACGTTTCAAGCCAACAAGGAACGGTAACTGTTCACTCTTGCTTGGGATCTCCTTTGGTGTCAAGTATGATTCCCACAACTCCTCATCACAGGGAAGTGAGAGTTGGATCTGGTGGGTGAATAACATCAGCTGATAGCCAAAGACAATGGCGTGTGTCGAGTCAATGTAAAAAGCAAACAACGCTGCTCTTTTCAAAGTCTCAAATTCAATCCACTTCTCCCAAATGGTTGCTCCTTGGCGTGTACCATCATAATCGGTCTTGTTGTTCATTGGGTTGCCTCCCAGTCCCGGCGATCTTCTCAACAGCTGGATCGCAGTGCCATGATGGAGGAATGCTCTCTCATGCAGGAATCGGTTAGTGGACAATCTCTCATATTGCTCCAAGAGCAAAAGGCTTTGAATGACCCATAGTCTCGAAGGTGGGTGGAACTCTCTGCACGAGAAAATGATGGCTCTAAGAGGCTCCGCGATGAGATCACCAAACTCTCTCGGACTTCTGTCAAATATTCCATCTGGCCTACTGGTATAGTAATCTGCTCCAATCATCACCATGGAGAGAAGAAGGATCGGTGGACATGTTTCCGTGCTGAAGGATGGCTTGTGGAGGATCGGGTACTGTGTGTGGAAAATAGTCCAATATGACTCCAAGAAGACATCGAGATGCTGAAGATACGGATGGGATGCGATCCCCGGGATGATCTTGATAAGAATCTCGACAAGTTCTGGTGTGATATTTGTCTGCTGGGCAGGGTTTGGGAAGTTTGGTGGGATGACGAGGATATCGTTTAGCAGGTCCGAGGAAAGGCCAAACGGATCATCGTCCGGGTTGAAGAAGTTGCCGCTGTTCATGTGCGGTACTGAGTCAATTGTGGCCATATCCTCTCCAACCTGGTCGTCAAAGAGCCAGTTGATGAGTCTTGCCGGGCTTGGCGCGGTTATACCGCCGGTGGCACCACTAGTGCCATTGGTCCCACTGGTATCCGTGTGATGAACACCACTGGCTTTATGGAGGTTGGATATGGCCGCCAAGTTGGTGGTCTGCGGCGGTGGTGTTGGCGGAGTGGTAAGAAAGGGAGGAGTGCTGCTGTCTGTAAGCATGCTTGATTTGGAGTTTCGTGAGTGCATCATAGGGATCGGAGATAGGCCACCCTGCCGCAGAGCATCAACCTCTCCTCTTGCCGCGCTGAGATGCGTGTCGTTGTCGTAGTTGTGGATGTTGATCGGGGCGCTGTCCTCAATGTTGGGCAGTATGATCGAGTCGAGCGAGTTGATGGAGCGTTTAGGTGGATCTGCCACTGCAGGTTGTTCTGGAGCAGCAGCAGCAGCAGTGGCAGCAGCAACCGTATCTACCGGCTCCTCTTTGACAGACCTTACCGCTCTGGTTCTTCTGCGCTTGCTGCCGCCGTTGAGAGCTATGTTTCTGGCCTTTGCCTCGTCTTTCAACTTGCGAGTCTCGTGTCTCTTGACGTGCCGCTCTTTCAGGTCGCTGCGCACAAACGACTTCTGACAACCGTCCCACGAGCACCTGTATATGACTGTCGGGTTGTGGTTGAGCTTGTGGCGGGCCAGGTGCTCCTGTCTCGTGAAGCTCTTGTCGCATCCGTCAAAGTCACAGTAAAAGATCCCCGTTGGGCGGCGCTTACGTCTCTTCTTCGTAGGCTTACTCTGTGTGCCTGTTGCCAATGTCGTAGTCGGCGTCTCACCGGCATCCTCCTCCGAGCTCGCACTGCTGCTGTTGCTGCTGTTACTGCTGTTGCTGCCACTGGTGCTGCTGTTGCTAGCGTTACCAACGCTGACATTGTCTGTAGTAGTCGTAGTCGTAGTCGTAGGCTTGAGATCCATATCCATCGCCCGAGCCGCGGGCGGCTTCTGTCTACCGCTGAGCGTCAGGGGTGCCGCTGTCTCTGCCATCCTCTTCTCGTCCGTCGTGTGGTGTGGATGTCCCCTCTCTCCTCCGGTGTGTGTGTGTCGTCTCCGTGGTGCCTCCGTCTCCGCAGGGCCTCTTTGCGTGTGTTACAAATGTGAAATGTGTTGATGCTGCGCTGACGCTTAGCCCTTTTGCCTGTGCTTTTGGTGGTTGAGCCGTAAAGAGAAGATCCCGTAAGAAAAAAAAAAAAAAAAAAAAGAATAAAAAATAAATTAACCGCGGTGGTTCACCCCGGAAAAGCTCTCCCGAATGGGCGGCTAAAAACAGTGATAGTAGCCTACACTTGCTTCTTCCGGGGATCCTACTATATATCATATATTGCAAAGCCTCTGCTGTCACACTATTATTGGATATCCCAGAACTAGTAACCATAGTTCAAGACAAACAGAAGATCCTGCAAGCAAGGATCGTCTCGCTTCCCGGCGAAACCACGATGCCATCCGATTTGCGGTGTCCACTGTCGGTAGGAGTGCGGTACGGCCAGCACAACGGACCTGCAACCCCCCACACACACAAAGAAACAAAGACACATAGACACAGCGAGAATGACGGTTTCATAGTACGTGTCGAGTCTCGATTGATATATATTACAGGGGAAGTCTGAATAGGCTTCTAGAAGGCACCACACCCGGTCTCGCTCAACTATAAGTCTATATTTCCTGCTTCATATCCCCGTTGGAAACACCCCGGGGAAAGCACCACGGGTGTCCGACAGAACACTACACGTCGAACATATCTCGAATCAGCATGTACAACACTGGAGAACCCGCGTTGGGTGTCTTTGGTCAGCCGTGCAATACTATATATTGACTCAACGAGAGTAGTCACACACTACAGTGGTCCCCCTTTCCAATCCCGCTTTTCCAAGCGTGAGACTCGGTAATGCGTACTTACCCACAGAGATCAATCATCCACATTCTGTGAGTTGATCATCCTGAGAAAGTTGACACAAAAAAATCAAAAAAAAAAAAAACCAAGCGGAACTGCAGTCTAGATACATATAACAGACTACACTTGAAGAGGAAAGCAGGTGTGCCGGACATCGGACATCCACCACACCACCCCCACACCCGCTAAATGTACGGCTGAGGTTGTTAGAAATTTCATATCATAGAGAACAGGCTATACCAAGAGAACAGCATTCACACAGCCGTCTCTGTCTGGCTCGTTCGTGATCTGGGCATATTTACCCCAGACAACCTTACCACCCGCTGTCACCATACCAAGCTCACTCACATTGACTTCAATGATAGTACCTTTCGTCAATACACCAAGCTGTGTGTACATAGGACTCTGAGGGTTCTTCTTAACACTCAAAATCGGCAAGAACACCGTCACACCAAGCTCTGGATGTGTCACGTTAGCCTTCTTCTGTCTCAGAGCAGTTGGTCTGATAATTCTCTCCATCTTGACTGGTCTTCTCGTGAAGCCTTCTCCCACAAATGTGTGTTTTGTGATCATTCTCTTCCACGCCTTGGACTTGGACTTACCAGTCTTGACAACCTTGAACATCTCCTCCTCACTAATACCACGCACTTTCGGAAGTGGAACCGAGAATTTGTCAGCTTTTTCCAATCTCTTCTGCTTAATAGATGAAGAAATGGCCTTTGCAGTATTCGTCTCCTTACGGTCAAGCAAATACGTTGGAAGCGCTTCACCATCATCCTCAACTGGTTTCTGTGGTCCCTTCACCTTGGACTCCTCGTGCGCTCTAATCTTCTTCTTCATGGCAACCTTCTCGGCATAACGCTTCTTAGCAAACTGCTTACCTCTCCATCCCTTCAAGTTCTGTGCATCCTTGGCAATCTTGTGCCCTTCACGCGCCAGTTTCTTTCTCTTTCTCTCCTCGTGGTCAAGACGACGACCATGTTGCTTGATGTGCTGCTCGATATACTCGTTCTGAGGCTGTAGAAATAAAGTATTAGTATACCTAGATCATAGAAACTTATTATAGTGTAACACTTACCATTGTGAATCTCTATCCGTGCTCTATTTGACACCCAGTCAAGGTATAGTGCTCACCCTTAAAGAGAAATCACTTTAAAATTTTTTGTACGATAAAGATGTGCGCAAACCAGCAGAGCTCATCGCGGCCGGGTAACTGATAATTAACAGACACCAATGAGATTTTATAAATCGTGTTGTAAGTTGTAAGGAACTACTTGTATCTTATACCAAAACAATATAAATATAGAAGAAATACTTTGCGCTATTGCCTCATCTCTACTCAATATCCTTATTTTAATCAATACAGAGCTGATGATCCAGGAAACCGTTTTTTGCGCCAAAAATTGGTGGTACGTCCACGCCAATAGTAAAGAAAAAAAAATTTCGAGCTTAATGAGAAGACACTGCATGAGCGACTCTTTGATAAGTCCCATAAACAGAAGGGTATCAAGCATCAGCAATGTCACAGTCTTTGAATACAATACTACGAACGATCATAACCTCCGCTGATTCCACTAGGGAGGCCCTAGCGCTTATTGAGTCCAAATTGGATTCGCCCGATGTCCCACAGTTAGTCCAGGATCTTTTAACAAAAACAGGTCAGAGTTTACCTGAAGGTGTTTCTCTGATGGATCTCAAGAATAACACAATGCTTTCTTATATCAACAACCTGGCTCTTGTTGTTCTTGCACGTTTGCAACAAATGGAGACAAATGATACAAAATCGATTGTGGAGATGAAGAAGAAGGCAGTTCAAAGTTCAGTGACGCAGAGAGTCGTCATGGAGAGAGGTGTTAAAGGATTGGAGAAGAAGTTGCAATACCAGCTAGACAAGATGGTTAGAAATTACAACAAGATGGAGAAGGATTCTAGTATGGATGCTATTGAGAAGAAACTGAAGGATGCTGAGAAGGAGAAGGATGGTTCTGAAGACGAGGACAGTGAGGACGAAGACAGTGAGGCTGAGGATGAGTTGAACTACAAACCAGATACAACTGCATTGGTGGAGTCCCTCAATAAGCAGAAAGAAGTTGAAACGAAAGCCTCCAAGACAGAGTCTGGCTCCACGGAGAAGTATAGACCTCCAAAGATCTCTGCTGCTCTACCACCACAAGAATTCCGCGAAGCAACCAACAAGTCCAAGAACACAGCCAAGTTACAATCTATGGAGGAGTATCTTCTGGAGACTGGAGATGCACCAATGACAGAGGCCTCTATTGGTTCATCTATCATCAACAATGGTCGTGGTGGTGTGAAGACGCTCAAGGATCGTCAAAAGGAGGCGGAAGTGAAGCGTTATGAAGAGTCGAACTTTACGAGACTGTCGAATGCTGCTTCAAAGAAGGACAAGAAATCACAAAAGAGAAGACAGCAGGATACTTTCTTGGGTGAAGATTGGGGTATTTTCAACAACAAAAGAGATGACCATGGTAGTTCATCTAGAAGATCAAAGCCTAAATCCGCATGGGACAGGGCTAAAAAGAGAAGAACGGACTGATAATCAGCTTCCACAGGGTTTGCATATATCATATACAGTGATTGAACTACACCTGTAATTAATAAGAGGGGATACCTGGCACGTGTTATTTAAAGCGGCAATGTTCCCCAAAATAGATCTAAGTTTAGAATACCGTCGCAAAAAAGAGGGTCTGTCCCGAATAGGAAACTCCATGACGATGAGCGGCCGCTTTTGCTCGAAACGGCATCTCCAAGACGCGGTAGCCACCACACCACTAAAGCACCCTTACTCATTCATACATCAAGTCATCGGACAAATTCCCACCAAGTTGTCTCCCGCATTCATATTTCAGACGGTCAGCTTATAGGAACTGGCCAGGGGATATGTCAACACTCTTCGTTCCAGAGGACCAGAGGGTCTCTCTGTGTGTTCGAGACCTTAGGGTTACCCTTAGCTCAAGAAAGCTCTCCGAGAAGGGAAAAGAGTGTTCTTCTTACACGTGGAGTTCACTGTGGCGCAAGAAGAAGTCTGGATCCATTGAAGATGATGATGAACAGAGAATAAACGATCAGGAGGCAAATAATGCGAAGGTTATTCTGAATGGTCTCAACTTGGATTTGGGTGCTGGTAAAGTTCTTGCCATACTGGGCTCTTCGGGGTCTGGTAAGACTACTTTTTTGAACACTTTGAGTTCACGGATGAACCTTTCAAAATCAGGGGATAATCCATTCAAGTTTTCTGGTATGGTGAAGTACTCTCAAGAGTCCCCAAATATTTCGTACCTACTTCAAGAAGACGTTTTCCTTCCAGGGTTAACAGTCCGTGAGACACTCAACTTCACATCGAGACTACGTCTTCCAAACACTCCAGACAACGAGCGTCATGAATTGATTGAGTACTTGTTGAAATCACTAGGCTTGGAAAAAGTCAGCAAGACTATAATCTGTGACTTCCTCTTCCGCACAACGCTCTCTGGTGGTGAACGACGTCGTGTTTCACTTGCGATCCAATTACTCACGAAACCATCTGTCTTGTTCCTCGATGAACCAACTACCGGTCTAGATGCACATACATCGATCTCGCTCGTAAGGACAGTAAAGAGTCTTGCTGAAGATTTTGGCATCACTGTCATCTTGACGATCCATCAACCACGTTTCGAGATCTTGGAGACGGTGGATAAGTTGTTCTTGTTAGCGAAAGGTGGTAACTTGGTGTTCTCGGGTTCATTACAAGAAAGTAAAGACTATTTCCAGAGTATTGGCATGGAGGATGATCATTCTAACTTTGCAGACTTCTTATTGGATGTTTCGTCTGTGGAGAAGACCGTCTCTGCAGAAGTCGAGAAGCAGACATGGCAGAGGGTACAGTTCCTCGTAAAAGAATGGAAATCTCACCATTTACCAAAGCTACATGAGGTTGAAATAGTGGATACTTTCAAATCAGGCGAGCCACTTTTCTCCAAGGAAAAACAACTGAATCCATTATATAAGGAGTGCTGGATCATTATTGAAAGATCTGTCTTGACAACACTTCGAGATTACAATTCTTTTATCATGATGATGGGTACCGTGACTGTTCTTGCTGCTGTTTGCGGGTGGGTGTTTTATAAGCCTGGTGGTTCGCTTGCAGGAATCCGTTCTGTGACATCTGCAGTATACGTTTGTTGTGAGGTGATTGGGTTCACTCCAATGATGTATGAGATTGAACGGTTGTGTTCGATTGATGGCAAGTTCATGATCAGGGAGAAGAAAGATGGGATGTATACCATATCAGGATGGTTTATTGGCAGAAGAGTGGCAAAGATGATCCTGGAGGATATCCCATCCAGTATTGTCTGGAGTGTCGTGACTTACTACATGTGGGGGTTGAATGGTGATTCCAATTTCGGTATCTTCTTCATCAACAACTTGTTCTTGTACATGATTGGTATTGCGATGGCACATCTTTGCTTTGTGCTTGGTAATTATCAATTCTCTCTTGCATCGTTATTGTGTGGTGTCTGTTACCATTTCCAGAACGTTGCCTGTGGGTACTTTGTGTCATCCAAGACACTACCTGTGTACGTTCGTTGGACCAAGTATCTTGCACCGTTCTGGTACATTTTTGGTTCTTTAATTTCCAACCAATTCACCAGATATATGGGTAATTGTGAGGGCTCTGTGGATGAGTGTTTTGAGTATTCGGGTGCTTCTGTGCTCTACAATTTGGGATTCAATCGTGACTGGTATACAGTACCACTGTGTGTCTGTTTGTGTTGGTACATTGGGTTTTATGCTTCTGGTGGCGTTATTTTTTGGTACAAGGAACGTTCTGGTACTGTCCAGATTGTGAAGGAGAGGAAATCCAAGCATGATGTCTTGAATTTCACACCAATGACCGAAGTGATCAAATCACAGTTAAGTGCATCGATTTCCGCCAGTAGTCTCAAGAAGACGAGTGTTAAGCTTTCTCTACATGGTATTTCGCTTACATTGAAACCACAATTTTGGAAGAACAAGATGATGAGACGTGCATTTGAACCTAAGGCAATTCTTGATCAAATTTCGGTATCGTTTTCACCCGGTGTTAATGCCATAATGGGTCCATCGGGATCAGGCAAGACCACGCTGTTGAATTTTCTCACTGGTCGTACGCGACAGTCTTTGATGTCAATCTCTGGAGATCTGACTCTAAATGACTATGGAATCCCAATTGCATCATTGTCCAAGATCACGTCCTATGTTGTGCAGGATGATAGCGTTTTAGTGCCGACGCTTACTGTGTGGGAGACGTTGGAGCTCCAGGCTAGATTACGACTACCGAAAGAACAGCATGTGCATATCAGATACATCTTGCATGATCTGATGAGAAAGATGGGATTGAGTGATGTTGCAAATGTGCCGATTGGAGATGCAACACGCAAGGGTATTTCTGGTGGTGAGAAACGCAGAGTCTCTATTGCCATTCAGTTATTAAATAACTCCAAGGTGTTGCTTTTGGATGAGCCCACTTCTGGATTGGACTCGTTTACATCTAATCAGATTATTTCGTTGTTGGATGATTTGGCCAAGGAGGAGAAGAAGACGATCATTATGACTATTCATCAACCTAAATTGGAACTTTTTAACAAGTTTGACAATGTGTTGTTGCTTGGTGATGGACACGTCTTGTATGATGGGAAACCCAAGGATTTGATTGAGCATTTTGCACAATTGGGGTTCAAGCCTGATTATCCCATGAACTTTGCAGACTACGTCTTGGACACTATTGCCCAAGGTGGAGAAGATGATGTTATGGAGCGGTTGGTTGGGGGTTGGATTCAGAAGAAGAGTGGTCAAGTCATTACACCAGTGGGTCTAGACTATTCTACGGATTTTTCGTATCTTTACAAGAGGCAACAGCCTCTTTCCGTGGTGTTCAAACCAGTGTTAGAGCGTCAGGTCAAAGTGTTGATGCGCAATCCCGATGTGATCTACTCGCGTGTTGCTCAGTTGGTTTTATTGGGTATTCTTCATGCCTTGTATTTTGCTCCCTTGAAGAACTCTTCGGAGTCTATTCTTAATAGACTTGGGCTTATACAAGAGGTGTTGAACATGTACTTTGTTGGGTTGTTCAACAACATGGCGTTTTATCCTGGTGAGAAGAACACTTTTTATCAAGAGTACCTTGATCGGATCTATTCCCCTGGTGTTTTCATGAGTGTGTATTTAATCACGGAGGTTCCCTTTGAGATCATTCCAACGTTTGTGTTCACGATATTCATTGTGTTGGTGATTGGACTCCCACGCACGGCGGAGATGTTCTTTACGATGTTTTATGTGAGTTTGTTGTCGCTAAACTGTGGTGAATCTGTGGGGATCATGTTCAACACCTTGTTTGATAATGTCGGCATGGCGATGAACTGTTTGGCGAATCTGATGGTTGTTGGTATCTTCATGGCCGGTACGATGTCGTTAAACATGCCTATATTGTTCCGGGCTTTTAACTACATTTCACCATTGAAATGGGCTGTGCTGGCAATTGCCAAACTCGGGTTGCAAGACGAGAAGTTCACTTGCGCAGAGGGCACTACTTGCCTCTTGAACACTGGACAAGAGGTTCTGGCGCAGTATAAGCTCAACAGTAACCTTGCCGTGGACCTCGGGGCGATAGCGGCTATTACCGTTGTCTACCGCATCGTTGCATGGCTGGGGGTCGAGCTGAAAGTGCGGTATGGTGGTCGTTAATACTTACTCTCTCTCATACACTCATATCAACGAGAATGCAGATTGTACCGATATTTCTTGCTGTAGATCGGCTAGATAACGAGCGAGCCAGCCGTTAGAATCAACGAGATGAAGAAGAGAAGATCCGCGGTGCAAAAGGAGCACAGCGCGGCGGAGCGCAGTGGACTCCCCGCTGGCCCCACGGAGGAATCCGGGTGCCTTCTTTCTGGGGCAGAAATTGCGGTCGCCGGTGCCGCTGGTGCCACGGCTGAATAAAGAGGGAATCCTGGTCTTTCTGTTTAGAAGAGATGGATAATGGAGTTTATTTATAAAGGTATATAAAGATATCTCAAGTATAGCAACATAAGGATATAAGTAAATAGATATAAATAGAGATAAAAGAAGAGACGGCCCGATTGCAGAGCCGTGTAGGCCAGCGCCAAAGAACACGCAACAGGCAACGAGCGCATGCTGAACGCCTAAGGAAAGCGCCCCCCACAGCAAAAGTCTCACTTTGCACTTCACTGCGTACAGGACAGCACAGCACAGCAGACGATGTTACGCAGAGTAAACAGAGCACTCTTTGTATGGCTTTTTGTGTTTCATAAATTCATTCGTTAGCGCCGCTCTTGTCCCCCGCACTGGGAAGGGCACAGGGCACAGAAGGGGACAGCGCGAGACCCTTCGCGGGAGTCATATTGATACAATACAATAGATATAATACAATAGATATAATACAATAGATATAATAGATAGATATAATAGATAGATATAATATAATAGACAGATATAATATAATAAATATAATATAATATAATAGATATATTGAATGGAATAGATATTAATAATTACTATTCTGCTTCCCGCCAGCCCGCCGCCGCTGCCCTGCTTTCTCCGAAAAAGAAAAGCAGGAAAAACTCTGGGGAAAAAGTCCGCAACCCGAGGCCGAGCAGTACAAGAAGCGTCCTTGATCCCAGACAAATTGGCAAAAGCGGCCTTCTTTTGGCCACCACAAGAGACTATAGAAGCACTGCCAGACAGTGGTATGGAACGATAGAAGATACACACACACACCACGCCACGTCACCCCCTTTGTCTTTTCTCTGTCTTTGCCTTTGTCTCTGCCCTTCCCCTGCAACTTCCTCTGCCCACCACAGTCAACCGAGCCGCGTTTGACTCACGCACTAAAGCACTCATCCCATCTCCAAAGGCCACATTTCAATAACTGTTTTCCACTCTGTGAACCATGGAACTCCCAAGCTCAAGCTCCCAGAAGAAGATGCAGCAGATTGAGATCTTCCGCAAGTTTGCCCACTACGACGAGCAGCACGGCGAGCTCGTTCTCGACTATGACAGCTTTGTCAGGCTCATCTCCTCCTCGACAAAGCTCTACGCCAAGTTCACCGACCACGGGTACTCTTATAACCAGATCGATCCGCAGACTTTCGGTCTCATCTTCCTTGCCGTTGACGAGAACACAAAGGGATTCCTGAGTGTTAGTGATTGGGTTTATTTCAATAACCTTCTCTCAAACAAGAACTACAACTATGTCATTCTATACGAGTTCTTCCGCAAGTTTGACTCAAACTCCTCGGGAAAGGCCATCAACTTCAACGACAAGTTCGTCAGCTTTGACGAGTTGCTGCTCACGCTCGAGGACTTCAAGAAGACGATCAAGAGAGTCCAGGACTACACAGACAATGGTGACCCTGTGCGGAAATCCAGCCTGACTATCGACTGGAACGCGCTTTCATGGCTCAAGCTGTACACTACAGGACCGGGGAAAAACCTCGAGTTGGCAGAACACAGAGACCCAAAGGACCAGTTCATCTCGTTGAACTCGATTGCATCCATCCTCCAGAATGATTTGGCAAATGAGAAACTGGCTACTGCTTTCGAGAGAATGGCCACTTTCAACCCAACGTCAGAACGTATGGAAATCACAAAGAGCCAGCTCACTTACATCCTCAACGCCCTATACTCCCACAAAGTATCCAACCAGGTGTTTGACTCGTTCGACCTGTCAAACACGCAGTTGATCAAGTCCACAAACAAGGCGATTGGTTATTCTGTGCTCAAGGACCTTCATTACCTATTCACCAACTTTGACCTCATCAACCAGATCTTGTTGAAGTACTGCGACGTTGCTAAAGTCACCTCTCCAAACATTGTCATCACCAAGGAAGACTTTGTCGACTTCCTTAGCTACGAACACCAAAAAGTTAACAACATCCTGCTGTTTTCTCCTTCGCAGATAAACTTGCTCTTCTCCATCGTTGCCAATTTCAAAGCTAGCTTAATCCAGAACGAGATGAAAGTGCAAAGACTTATCAACAGCGGCGTTCCACATGACCAGGCTATAAAGATGGCAAAGGAGGAAGAACACTTGGAACAAGTGGCCAAGCCAGACTCTCCTAACTTCCTTCTCGAGTCTGAAAAAATCGCCAACACGCTCACCATCCAGGATTTCATGAAGATTACGAATCCAAACTATCTCAATGATCTCGTTTATGAAGCTGAAGTTGCCAAGATCCCTAAAATCGACTCGAGTTTCTACTTTTACCCAGTGTTTGACTCCATCTACAACTTCACACTCGGATCCATTGCAGGTGCCATTGGCGCTACCATCGTCTACCCAATCGACTTGGTCAAGACGAGAATGCAAGCACAACGTGTTCTCATCTACAAGAACTCTCTCGACTGTGCCGTGAAAGTGTTGTCCAAAGAGGGACTTAGAGGCTTATACTCTGGTCTAGGTCCACAACTTGTCGGTGTTGCCCCGGAAAAGGCCATCAAGCTCACAGTCAATGACCTGATGCGTTCGACTTTTACCAATGGTGTCACCAAGAAAATCGAATGGCCTCTCGAAGTTGTCTCTGGTGCCGCTGCAGGTGCATGTCAAGTCATCTTCACTAACCCACTTGAAATCGTCAAGATTAGATTACAAGTGCAGGGAAGCTATGCAGTTGCCGAGCGTATGTCCGCAATGAGCATCATTAGAATGCTTGGTCTCACAGGATTGTATAAAGGTGCTTGTGCATGCTTGCTCAGAGATGTCCCATTTAGTGCCATTTACTTCCCTACTTATGCACATATTAAGAAGGACGTGTTCAACTACGATCCAAATGACAAGGAGAAGAGACATCAACTCAAGACTTGGGAATTATTGGTCTCTGGTGCAGTTGCCGGTATGCCTGCTGCTTTCCTCACTACACCTTGCGATGTCATCAAGACAAGACTCCAAGTCGCTGCTAGAGCAGGTGAGACTCAGTACAGAGGTATCTTCCATGCTTTCAAGACAATCCTGAGAGAAGAAGGTGCAAAGGCATTCTTCAAAGGTGGTGCTGCGCGTGTGCTTAGATCATCTCCACAGTTTGGGTTCACCTTGGCTGCATATGAAGTCTTCCAGACTTTGTTCCCATTGCATCCTGCTGCTTTGAAGAATATCGAACAGACTCCTTCTTCTCCTGCTCAGATTGCAACTTCACTCGGTACAAAGAGCAATGCGACACCACAACAGAGCCAGAACACCACAAAGATACTCAATGATTCAGTCGCTGAAAACATGAAGAACACCTTCTACCATAACTATTATTACAAGTCTTGTCAGATCTCCAAGACGTTTATCGACTTGGACTCCAACTTTAAGGATTTCAACTATGACGTCTACAAGAAGTTCTACCAGGACTTGAAGTCTAGATCCAACTAAAAAGATTCATTATTTATTCACCCATCCAAGGGGCTGTCTTTAATTCTGCTGTGCTTTTTCATTCATTCATCCTTTTTTTGGTTTCGCTGTCGATATTACGATAAACTATACTAACGACCCCTTATGATTGAGATTCACATGCTTACCATTTTTTATCACTAAGTTATTTATTACTAACCTAATTCGTTATTTATTAATCCTGTACATCTTTGTCTAAATACTTGTAAAACACATTATCATCAACAATTCCCTTTCCCTCCTTGATCGCCTCATTGAACTCGTTTTCCCTAAACATGTACATTTGATCGTGGAAACACGAGTACAATCTTTCATAAGCACTTCTTAACTTCTTCATCTCTGCCAATTTCTTCATCTTTTGCTTCTCTTGTGTACTGGGGAAATCAAATTGTCCAAACCCAACAGGCTCATCGGGTGTCTTCCACTGATCCCGATGTCTCGAAGTCTTCTTCACAATATCAAATTTCTTCTTCTTTGAACTTTCATTCCAAACAGGACCATTATAATTATCGGGCAATTCACCCATCTGTTCATAAAACTTGGAACAATCAGTACACGTTGTCCCATGCTCACACCGCCGAGCAGCACCACGAAGAACAACGTGGTATGCATAATCCAATCCGCCATTCTTTGCTGGATTCACACGGAAATCTTCAGGGATCCATGGACGATGGAGATATGGATGATTGGATAAATCGAGTTTTTCTTCAGATTGGAATTGTATCTGTGTCGGTGGGATGGGTACAGGCGTTGGTTCCTCTTTTACCGTTTTGGATCTCTTGAATGGTGTAACTTCCGTGGGGGTTTGTAGTTGTAAAACACTTCGCTTCAAGTTGTGATGTTTTTGAATCTTCACGTTGGCTGGTGTATGTATTTTGGAGACAGTTTTAGGTGTAGGCAAGGGAATAGGTAACTCATTATCATACTCGTAAGAATCATGGATCTCAGTGAGCTCATCTGATGCCGGCGGTGCTTCATCTTCCGTCTCTATCATCTTCTCTTTAACGTCCACTGGTGAAGATGGGATTTCCCCCGTTTGAAGATATCTCGATCCGGAGTCCTGGTATGGTAAAGATGAAGGAAGTCGTGGGTTCTCTGCATCAAAATCTAATGAATACTGCCGTTGACGTCTCGTCAATTGTGTAGGATGTATAGTAGACTCATCAACTGTCTCTTCAACAGATGGAAGATGGTTCTCGTCCATTGTAGACAATTGAGTAGGTGCAAGTTCAGATTCACTATCCGTGACGCACAGATTACCATTGGTATGTGAGGGTTGAGAGAAATCGACAGTTTCTGGTGGAAGTTGCGTCTCCTCTGGTTCCGTCTTTGGTTCCACCTTTGGCTTGTTCGGTTTTCGAGGTGTACTCTTCATCATCGTGAGAATATTTTGTCTGCTGGGAGGATCTTGCCTCACTGGAGCCATCGGTTGTCTCTTTTTGAATTTCAACTGCTCGATCTCACGCTTCAATTGTTCGTTCTCCTTCTGTAAGTCGTTATATTTGATGTTGAGTTGGTGATAGTCTCGTTGGGCAGAAGGCAAAACTTGAGATTTCATTGAATGAGTAAGGTTACTGATCTCATCTTTTAATGAATTGATCTGCTCTTGTTGCTCATGAATTACCCTTACATGATGATCAAATGCACTTTGAATATCAGCACAAACTTTGTCATGTTAGTCCAAGTTCTGAATTATGGGAAGGATAGCACTCACTACTCAGCTGCCTCTCGGCCAGTTCCTTGCTCTTAGCAAGAGCTTTGAATCCCAATGGCACACCTGTTCCATTAAATCCATTTGACATCACAAAGAGATACAAAGAAAGGGACAATAACGACAAAAACACTCTTACAGAGGTATATTGGTAAACATTTGACGCGTCGCGTTGAGGCCTCCAACGGTCTGAGGTTGTTATGAGCCCCGTTGATAACGGGGTGTCCGGATGTTTCGCGCGAACCGGCTCGACGACCGCTTAAGACAGCAGCTCGACAGTGGAAGTGTTTATCAGTGATATGTCTCTTCCTTTCTCAAGCTGATAACTATTTTAAGAGCAATCACTAAAGAACATTATTATGGAGCCGGAAAACGATTTGGAGCGTGCGACCATCTTGCTCATGGGTCTACGAAGGTATGTTGTCTGTTGCAGCACAGCAGATAAGCAAAAGTACTAATCGTTCCTCAGAGGTGGTAAATCCTCCATCTGCAAAGTTGTGTTCCATAATATGCAACCTTTGGACACGTTATATCTTGAGTCTACATCGAAGCCGATAACGGAACACTACTCTTCTTTGATTGACCTTGCTGTGATGGAGCTCCCAGGCCAGTTGAACTACTTTGAACCGAGTTATGACAGTGAGAAGCTGTTCAAGAGCGTTGGCGCTCTTGTTTATGTCATTGATTCACAGGATGAGTACCTAAATGCCCTGACTAATCTCGCAATGATTATCGAGTATGCTTATAAGGTGAATCCAGCCATCCACATTGAGGTTCTGATACATAAAGTGGACGGATTGAGCGAGGATTTTAGATTGGACACCCAGAGAGACATAATGCAGAGAATCGGCGATGAATTACTAGACTTGGGAATCGAGGGAGTCCAGGTTTCCTTCCACTTGACATCGATCTTTGACCACAGTATCTATGAGGCATTCTCGAGGATTGTACAGAAATTGATCTTTGAATTGCCATCGCTCGAGAATTTACTGGATAATCTTGTACAGCATTCCAAGATTGAAAAGGCTTTCCTCTTTGATGTGAATTCAAAGATATACGTTGCTACTGACTCTTCTCCTGTGGATATTCAGACTTATGAAGTGTGTGCTGAATTTATTGACGTCACTGTGGACTTGAACGACCTTTATGAGAGCAAAGAGCTTGTGAATGGCGGACAACATGCTCCACAAGATCAACTTAAGTGTTCATCAGTATTGCATAATGGTTATATTCTTACTTTCCACAAGATGATTAGAGGTTTGGCCCTGGTGGCATTAATCAAAGACACCGATGTGGATTCTGCCATGGCTATCGTGGACTACAACATCGATGTCTTCAATGACGCATTGAAGGAAATTTGGAAACGCTCAATTGTTACACATGCATCATGAGTACATAATGTAATACATATATTTGATCATAGCCCTTGTATGAAGTTTGTATTTCACTATCCACACCTTCCCATGGCTCTGGGTTATGGGCTTTGCAAGAAGCTCCAAAGTCTGGTACTTGATAGGGTCCAGTAGTCTCTTGATCTTGTCTCCGCAGTGCTAGAATATTCTTTTGATGGTTTGGAGGGGGATTGGACTCCTTTGTCCATCTCATAGGTAAAAACACATCCTACGAAGACGTTGATGTGATAGACATAGCATTCGCTTCTTACTCTGGACGTTTGACTTCGCAAAAATACATGCATAATGGGCCAGTGAACACAGCCAGTTTGTCTTCCCTCTATATTCTATGCAAAACTACCATCATGGAGCTGCTCAACAGGAAAGATGTGAGTGGAGGTGTGGATGTACACGCGCCTTTCCCGCCTTTTGACAGATTACGAGGAGGATACGAGCTCCCGCCGATTGTTGCAGTAGCGGCGGAAACAGGTTATATGTGTACTGGATAGATGTCCCGGAACTAGCTAGCAACACGTGCTTGCCTCTGGAAAGAAGATATTTCCGCTCACCAATAGACTATCAAGTGGTGACCTCATTCTCGACTCTCGGCTCAGTCACTGCATAAGTCAACTGGGCAATTCTGGTCTCGGCAGTGCTCAGCCTGTTCTCTAGCATCGCAATTCTAGCCTCTAGCAGTCGTACATAGGGTAGCAAGCTGGCAGTATCTTCCTTTTCACCATCGTCAGCAGTGACACCAGAACCCAAGTTTGAGTCCTCTGAAACAGCAGCGTCCGTGGGCTGATTTGCACGATTGGTAGTACTAGGATCATCAAGTTTCCAGTGAGCAGTCTCGTATCGTCTCTTTTCCGGAATTATCTTGGTATATGTCACCGATACACCTTGGTTTGGGGTGTCATTAGTAGCTGGTTCCCGCGCCAGTCCACTTTCATTAATCAGCAAGCCGCAACCAGCTTGTGAATTGTGATGTCTTACCAGCGCATCAGCTCGTGCAAATTTCCTACCACAGGTCTTGCATTGATGTGGTTTTTCTCCCGTGTGGAGTTTCTGGTGCCTCTTCAAATCGTGTAGTCGACTGAATTTGGATGAACAGATGGTGCAGTTGAATGGTTTCTCTTGTGTATGTGTCAAAAGATGGGATTTGAGGTTATGCTTGCGTGTGAAAGCGTGTGGACAACGCGAACACTTGTACTTCTTCTCCCCGTTCCCCTCCTCCTCGTAATCATCCATCATGCCTTCATTCTTGTCTAAAGTTTGATCCATCCTTGACCTTGTTTGTGCCAATTTATCGTCTGAGAATCGTTCCTGCTCCGCTAACGACATCTGAGGATGGTGGATGGTGTGTTCTGAAGCAGACGTAGCTATGGCTTGAAGATCTGTCATCTGCCTTCACATCAACATTTACCCTTATCTCTTCAGAATGTCAACGATAGCCGCAAACAACGTTACAGAACAAAGAACAATGATCTGGCTGATCTGCTTTCCTTTATAACCACAAGAGCCCGCTTCCTTACCTCTTTCTCTCACTGTGGCAGTGCTGTGGCGCTTCCTTCCCTTTCGAGGACTTTTTGCGCTTTGGATGTGGCTGGGTCCGACTTCCGTGACACGGCCAGCGATGGCAGTCAGAATAATAAAGTAAGAAGAGAATGGCGGTGTACGCTGAAATCGGGCATCTTCATAAGGAGAAGTGTTGTGTGAGGTTATCAAGATCCAATTGCACATTATCAATATTCAATTGTCATATTTAGCATGCCTTCATTGCAAAAGATCTCGATTTACTCGGCCGTCGTTGGACTGGGTGGGTACTTTATTGTTCACCAACAGCTGCGTAAATTGTACCCAGACATTGCACTCTATGAACTACCAAAGACATCCCATGTGAAGAAGTACTTCCCTCCACAAGGGTCAAGAAATTACATTGCCTACTGCGACTCTTTCAAGACAACAGTGACGGCCGAATCTGCATCTCAGGTTACAGAGTCTTTGTTGAAGTTCCCTACTATTAGAAACCTTGTTCTGGGGAAAACCCCCACAGCTACAGGCGCAATGCAAGGATCGATTCTGGAGCAGACAAAGCAGAGAGACTCTACAGAAAACACTATTTGGAAATGGTACTGGGATCCATCTTTAAAACTCGTCACGGCTTTTGAGTGGTTGGCAAACTATGGATACCCTTGGAGATTGATGAGTGGTGGACTTCATGAGGTGTTGGTTCAGCCCATTGGCGACAAGAAGTATGAAGTGTATTTCATCACAGCGCACGAGTATCACAACTTGAGAGATGGAAAGGTTGTTCCAGGATTCATCCAGGCCCTTCACAGAGATTTTGCAAGATTGGTCCTCTACGTTGGTACTAAGGACTTCCAGTAATGAGTGATTGTAAAGTCCACCATAGAGCATGCGTTTGAATCTTATAAACATTATACATACTTCTACACGAGTTTAACCATATAATTAACGAAGAGACATGCTTGTAATAGAGGATTATAACCCAATCTGATTACATAAGCTTATGTGTCCGCATCGCAAAAAAATTGGCACTTTGCCTTACAAATTGTGTTCTTACGAGTTAGAGATCTATACGAAAAGTGGAAACAAAGAGGGAAGAACAAGTATCACAATGGCTCCTAGTACGATTCTATGCATAGGCATGGCTGGTAAGTGTTTGTTTATGTTTATAAGCGAGGACACTTTTCTAACAGGGAAACAGGTTCCGGTAAAACCACCTTCATGCAGAGACTCAACTCTCATCTTCATTCCAAAAAAACTCCTCCATATGTTATCAACCTTGATCCTGCAGTGCTAAAGATCCCATTTGGTGCGAACATCGATATCAGGGACTCGGTCAAGTATAAAAAAGTGATGGAAAACTACAACTTGGGACCAAATGGTGCTATTGTGACATCTCTCAACCTATTCTCTACCAAGATTGATCAAGTCATTCAACTCGTGGAGAAGAAATCTGATAAATTCAAGAACGTCATTATTGATACCCCGGGACAGATTGAATGCTTTATCTGGTCTGCTTCAGGTGCTATCATTACTGAGGCGTTTGCAGCTACTTTCCCAACAGTCATTGCGTATATCGTGGATACACCGCGTAACACATCACCAACCACTTTCATTTCAAACATGCTGTATGCTTGCTCTATCCTTTACAAGACCAAACTTCCTATGATTATTGTCTTCAATAAGACCGATGTTAAGAATGCAGATTTTGCCAAAGAATGGATGAAAGACTTTGAAGTGTTCCAAGATGCTTTAAACAATCACGATGAGCTTACAGACTCAAGTTCTGGGAGTGGATACATGACCTCATTAGTTAATTCTATGTCTCTGATGCTTGAAGAGTTTTATTCACAGCTCGATGTTGTTGGTGTTTCCAGTTTCACTGGTGAGGGATTTGATGAGTTCCTCGATGCTGTTGACAATAAGGTTGACGAATACGAAAAATACTACAAGGCAGAAAGAGATAGAATACTTAAAGAGAAGGAAGAGAAGGAGGAACAACGGAAGAAGAAGAGTTTGTCACATTTGATGGGTGATCTCGGTATTGCAGAAGGTAAGAAGAATAACAAGGACGAAGTCGACGTGCTTTCTGATACTGAGAGTTTGGAGGAAGGTGAAGATGACGGTCTTGTGCTTCGTGATGAGGATGAAGGAATTGAGACCGAGAGAGAATACACCTTCTCAGAAGACAGAAATGGAGAAATTACTGATACATCACATGCTGCTCTTCAAGCACGTTATCAGGAGGCCTATGAAAGTACGGCAAAAGAGGCTTCGAGCAAAACAGCAGAGACTATTGCAAAATACATTGGTAGTTCTCAAGGCTGAAATGAGATCAATGCTGTGAATATATCTATAGAAATACTCAATCGAGGTACGTTCATTGTGCTAAAACTAAGGTCTAACCATAGATCCCCTCATCAATACCAACAGGTATTGGTCTATCACCATAAGCACCACCCCATGAAACCGGCTTCTTCCAGGTGGTTGGCAGTGCGACTTCCAAGATGCGGACGCATTCTTCACTGAGAACTTGTGCATCATAGAAATTATCACCTTCATAGACGAATATCACAAGCGCATATACTGTGAGATGAGGTATTTTTTGTACTTCATTGACTAATGCTTTCACAAATGCGGTATACGATTTTTCCAATTGATCCTGGTCATCTGAAGTTGTCACTTTGAGAGACTTGAAATTGTCGGCAAGAGTGTTAGAATAGAGTTCCAACGGTCTGTCAATATTAATATCCTCTCTCAACGCCGAGTCATTAGAATCAAGAACGACCACAGACCCAAACTGACAGCGCTTAATGAACTCGACAAGGTAGTCTAAGAAGTTCTTGCCAAACCCGGGAAGAATCGGTGATCTCTGCTGAACAATGGCAAGTCTCAGGTCTTGATTGAAATAGAGTTCCAATGCGGTACTCGTCTCAATATCCAACTTCTCATCATGTGGATTGTCCTCCACATAATCCACAGGGGACGCAAATGGGAATAAAAGAGTGGAATCTAGTCTGGCAATGAGCCTAGCGTCAAGGTTGTGGATCAGAAGATCTGTGGAGAACTGCGGGACGTTTCCGATCGCAATGGAGGGCAGCACCAGTCTCGAGCCTTTCAAGAGGTCCCGAACAGACTCCTCCGACGAGGATTTGGAAATGGGAAACAACGACATTATTGCTGGCTCCAACCAACTGGCGACACTTCCCAATTGTGTGGAGAAGTTGGTTGTTAACAGTGGCGTCGATGCTTTGGTTGGCTTCGCGATGAGTGCGGCTGGGCCATTATCTTCCTTGATACTGAACAAAGGAAAGATGATCAAACTGTTTATTTCTATTTGATTAGTGATAAAGGAAATATTCAATTTGACAGAAAGATATAACAAAAGACTAGCTTCCCTTGCTTAATGTAGATATATTCTAGATACCATGCTCACAATTACGCGTACTGCCATACAATCTCCTCTGCCAGTCCTAAATATACGCGTGCCGATGAGCTGGCATCTTCTTTCTTTCTTTTTTTTTTTTTTTTTCACTTTTAGTACATCGTATAACTGAAAAAAAATGGTTTGACACCTCTTTTCCACTCCACATTTTGCTTGTGTGAATATCTGTAAGGAATACTAGCCATGAGTGTCGAGCAGGACGTGGATAACGCTACTTTGGAGCAACTCCGTGACATTTTGATCAACAAGAGCGGCGACGTCAAGCTTGCCCCAAGATTCAGGGCCCTCTTCAATCTCAAGTCCATCGGTTCTGAGATCGAAGAAGATGTCGAGAGGGCAAACACCGCTGTGAAGTACATTGGTGAGTGCTTTGGTGATGACTCCGAGTTGCTCAAGCACGAGGTTGCCTATGTGCTTGGTCAGACAAAGAACTTGACCAGTGCGCCAATCCTCAGAAACGTGCTGAGCGATGAGCAGGGACAACAGTGCATGGTCAGACACGAGGCTGCTGAAGCTCTTGGTGCTTTGAACGACATTGACTCCTTGCCATTGCTCGAGAAGTACTTTAAGGAAGATCCACTCCTTGAGATCAGACAGACCTGTGAGTTGGCCATTGAGAGAATCAAATGGGAAACCTCTGAGAAATCCAAGACAGAAACGCTACAGGCCAGTGCCTACTCTTCTGTCGACCCAGCTCCACCATTGGCAGTTGATCAGGATTACAAAATTGAAAAACTCACAAAGATCTTGAATGATCAGGAAACGCCGTTGTTTGAGCGTTACAGAGCCATGTTCAGATTGAGAGACATTGGCACAGATGAGGCATGTCTTGCTCTTGCAACAGGCTTTGTTGATTCATCTGCTTTGTTCAAGCACGAAATTGCATATGTGTTTGGACAGCTCAGTAACCCAGTGACAGTGCCAGCTTTGGTCAAGGTGCTCAAGGACGAGTCTGAGGCACCAATGGTCAGACATGAGGCTGCAGAGGCATTGGGTTCCATTGCCACAGATGACGTTCTTCCGGTGTTGAAGGACTTCTCCAAGGACAGCGATGAAGTCGTTAGAGACTCTGCTATTGTTGCCTTGGACATGTATGAGTACGAGAACTCTAATGAGTTGGAATACGCAACTGCCGCATAAGTCTCGTGCTCTTTGATTTTACCTTGGTGTTTATTAATTATGATTTTATGTCTTTCTGTTTATCAATTACATTTTGACAGTGTAGATGACATAATTGTATATGATACAAGAAAAGACCCTTAGAAAAGAACCCGATGATAACGATAAGAGAGAAAAAGAATGCAACGTAAGGAAAAGAAAACAGGATGATACACTCGGATATCGATGCTTAGTTATTGGTTCTGAAACGATAACCACAACTTGTACAGGTGTAGAACACTGTGGCACCTTCATCTGCTGAACGGAGTTGGAGGGTGTGATACTGCATCTCCTCATTACCGCACTGTGGACATTTCTCTTTAATAGTAGCACCTTCCTCAAGGTCATTCGTCTTTAGCGTTGTCTTCACAACGGATTTCTTCAATTTGAGAGCAGACGGGAAGGCATCATCAGCAGATCTCGTCACAACTTTGAGACCATGGAAGTCCTTTGAGTTGTACGATCTGCTGCAATCGGCACATGTGATCGTCTTCTTGTTGGCAGCAGAGTCAAGCAGGTTACCGCAATCCAGACAGAAGATAAGAGATCCAACCACACTCATTATCACAGTCTCCTTCTATCTAATCAAACCAACTTTCCACACAGAAAAGAGAGAGAAGTGTGGGTTCTCGAACTATAAAAATTTCTGCTGCGGCCCGGACCGAAGAGCATTCGCGAAAAAAAAAACATTAAGTATCAAACAAGTTCGAGCGTTACCCGGCCCATACACGCCACCAAAGTGGTTTTTTTCCAACGCGTCGACTGGGCTTTCAGGTTAATAGCCAGAAGTGCTCATCTTTGAAGGTTTGATCCGTCAATTGGAGACTTTGTTTGCTCACTTTGATATCTTGATCTGAGTGCTAGGTACTGGTCTGGGGTTTATAAACACAGAAGACAGATCGAGTCACAATGGCACAACCACAGATGATGGAGATGCCAGACATGTCCAACGCCATCGTGGCACAGGACGAGATGGGAAGACCGTTGATCATTGTCAGAGACCAGGGAAAGAAACAGAGAGCACACGGTATTGAGGCAAAGAAGACACACATCCTTGCTGCCCGTGCAGTGGCATCCATCATCAAGACTTCTCTCGGTCCTAGAGGGTTGGACAAGATCCTCATCTCTCCAGATGGCGAGATCACAATCACAAATGATGGTGCAACGATTCTGACTCAGATGGAGCTCGATAATGAGATTGCAAAGTTGCTTGTTGAGCTTTCCAAATCCCAGGATGATGAGATTGGAGATGGTACTACCGGTGTTGTTGTCCTCGCTGGTGCTTTGCTAGATCAAGCGCTCGAACTCATTGACAAGGGCATCCACCCAATTAAAATTGCTAATGGTTTCGATGAGGCTTGTAAGGTTGCTATTGAGCAACTTGATAAGGTCTCAGATGATATTGATAACAGTGTTGATCTTCTTTTGAGGGCAGCCAAGACGTCTTTGGGTTCCAAGATTGTCTCCAAAGCTCATGAACAGTTTGCCCAAATGGCCGTCGATGCCGTCTTGTCTGTTGCTGACAAGGAGAGAAAGGATGTCGACTTCGAGTTGATTAAAGTTGAGGGCAAAGTTGGTGGTGCATTAGAAGATTCAAGACTCATAAAGGGTGTCATCCTCGATAAGGACTTCTCTCACCCACAAATGCCAAAGAGAATTGAGAACGTTAAGATCGCTATATTGACGTGTCCGTTCGAGCCACCAAAACCTAAAACGAAACACAAACTTGATATCTCATCAGTGGAGGAGTTCAAAAACTTGCAAGAATATGAGCAGAATAAGTTTAAGGAGATGGTACAGCAAGTGAAAGACTCTGGTGCCAACTTGGTCATTTGTCAATGGGGGTTCGATGATGAGGCAAACCATTTGCTTTTGCAAAATAAGCTTCCTGCTGTTCGTTGGGTTGGTGGTCCAGAATTGGAATTGATTGCCATTGCCACAAATGGTCGTATTGTGCCCCGCTTTGAGGACTTGTCTGCAGATAAACTCGGTACCGCAGGGAAGGTCTACGAGTTGGAGTTCGGTACCACAAGGGACCGTATGTTGGTCATTGAAGAGTGTTCGAACTCGCGCGCTGTAACATGCTTCTTGAGAGGTTCTAACAGAATGATCGTCGAGGAGGCAAAGAGAGCTCTCCATGATTCTCTTTGTGTTGTGCGTAACTTGATCAGAGACTCTAGAGTGGTTTACGGAGGAGGTGCTGCAGAGATCACTTGTTCCCTGGCTGTCTCCGATGCCGCTGATAAACAAAAGGGTATTGATCAGTATGCCTTTAGAGCATTTGCCAATGCATTGGATCAGATTCCAATGACGCTGGCTGAGAACTCCGGATTGGATCCAATTGAGACACTTGCAAATGTCAAGAGTAGACAAGTTAAGGAGAAGAACTCACACTTGGGTGTTGACTGTTTGGGTAAAGGTTCCAATGATATGAAGGACTTGTTCGTTGTTGACCCACTCATTGGTAAGAAACAGCAGTTGTTGCTTGCTACACAGTTGACAAGAATGATCCTAAAGATCAACAATGTTATCATATCTGGTAAGGACGAGTACTAGGCAACCATATAATATATAACAAGTAAACATTGTGTATAAGGTTGATCATTGTTCTACAAACCATAGAGATCGTTTTAGACTGTATCATTGAAGTGATGACAAAAATAGTACTTTTGCCAGAATCCATTGATAGAGAATGTATCATGGCACACTGAACAAAGAGAAGTTACGGACGATATTAGGACCATACTCATCATAATCCTTCTTTGTGTGACAGTATGACTGGAACTCTGATGTCTGCGCAAGGAGGGAACCACCAAACCAGACAGCATTTCTTTGTCTCTTGTGAGAGATAACCTCAACATCAACACCACTGGACTTGGTACCATGACTTAGCTGTTCAGATGCCGATATTCTCTCGTGGACAATTGACTTTATATCTCTCTGAAGACGACGTCCAAAGTCCTTAAACATTGTGGAACCACCTGAGAGAACAATGTTTTTGTAAAGACCCTTTCTGACATCAATTGGAGAGCCCTGGATAACTTGGTCAACGACAACTGGAAGTGGGGTCAAGTAATCTGGAGAGGCAATTTCTGGGTTGAAGAAGATCTCTGGGGCAAGGAAACGTTCGTAACCGACATCAACAACCTTCTTTGATCTTGCAGTTTCCACAACGTATTGGGCGAATTTTTCCGGTTCACGATCAAATTTGTTGAACTCCTTGACAATGTCCGGACACACATAACAGAACTGTTGTTTGATTTTCTCTGCTGTTCTGAGTGATGTGTCGGCCTCACCACGGTCTCTAAGAAGCGACTGGATGAACAAGGTGATATCACGGCCAGCGAGTGGAATGTTCTTGATTGCAGAGCCAATGACATACCCTTCTGCGACTGGGATGACGTGTGTGACACCATCACCGGAGTCGATGACTGTACCTGTGAGGGAGCGGTCCACTACCTTGGACGAGGTCCATGATGCGGCAAGCGCAAGCACAGCCTGGACTGCAATGTACAACCCAGCACAGTTGAAGGACTCAAACATGATTTCTGCTGTGTTTTCTCTGTTTTCTGGAGGGTTAAGTGGGGGCTCGGTTAAGAGGAAATAGTGGTCTTCTGGCTCACAACGGAGGTACTTAAAGATGGAATTCTCCCAGAAACGCTCCATGTGGTCCCAGTTCTCAATCTGGCCATGTCTGATAGGGTAGGAAAGAGAGTAGGCCTGTGTGTTCGAGGCCTCAATTGCCTCGTCACCAATGAAGAAATCCAGATCCTCGGTTCCACGCTTGGACGACAGGGCGGAGGATTGTGACTGTGAAGAGGACCCACCGAGGAAAGATGGTTTGGCAGCTGGGGCCGGTTTACTACCACCGCCAGCGCGTGTGGCAATGGCCGTTGGGAAAACAAAAGATGGGGAGTCATTACCAGCGAAACCAAGTTTTGTCAGACCGGTACCACTAGATTGGAATTGTTAGTACGCAAGATCGTATCATTGGGATCTAAAAGTGTTGATTGGGGGCTTACTTGTCTGGAGATAGATGTGGTTAGTAACTCAGCGCAAAAGAAGCAGGTAAAGTGCGTAACGCAACACGGAAAAACATACCCATAACAACGGCCGGTGTAGATGTGTACGACATCGTGGACTTCTGTGATACAATGGGTTCTGCAGTGTTGTCCAGAAACAAGCGTGCTCACCTCTTATAGGGGCAGTGAGTGGACGCTTCAATACACAACCAACAGCACCTCCGTAGCGACCGAGCCGGGTAACGCTTTTGGTTAGTTCGCAAAGTCTCTGGTCACGTGATCCAGTATTTGCCGCGCTAATCCCAATTGATAAGTGGAGACAAAGAGGTTGAGGCCAGAACTAATCATAGAACAAGAGGCCCATTCAGCACGTTTCAGCAAGTGTCCAGATGTCACAGCCCACGGACACCTTTGCCTTACAGCACATATTCCAAGGGCTTCGAAGTCCGCAGCCGGCGGAGCGTGCCGCCGCTGTTGTCGAGTTCAGAGCTCACCTCGTCACGACTGCCCGCGAGGTCTCGTCGGAGCAGTTCACACGGTACAACAGCGAGATCAACAACAAGATCTTTGAGTTGATCCACGGGAACGAGCCCTCGGAGAAGATCGGAGGCATTCTCGCCGTCGACACGCTCATCGACTTCTTTGGCGGCGAGGACCTGCCCAACCAGACGTCGCGTCTCGCCAACTCTCTCCGGTTCCTAATACCGTCGAATGACGTCGAGATCATGAAGATGGCGGCTAGGACGTTGGGCAAGTTGGCCATCCCTGGAGGCTCCCTCACCTCGGACTTTGTCGACCACGAGACCAGGACCGCCATTGAGCTTCTTCAGACCGAGAAGAACGAGTACAAGAGACACGCTGCAGTGCTCGTCATCGCAGCCATTGCCGAGAACTCCCCAACGCTCTTCTACAGCTACGTCAACACGATCTTGGAGAACATCTGGTCGGCCCTTCGGGATTCGAAGCTGATTATCAGAATAGACGCTGCATATGCCTTGAAGAAATGTCTTGATGTCATTTACGAGCGTGACCTGAATCTGAAGAAGAGCTGGTTCAACAAGTTGATCGAAGGTGCATCACAAGGTTTCAAGATGAACACTAGTGAATCTATCCATGGGTCCTTGCTTGTCTTCAAGGAGCTGGTTGAAAAAGGTGGTATGTTCATCCAGGATAAGTACGATGCCATCTTTGAAACATCATTCAAGTACAGAGAGCACAAGTACAATATCATTCGTCAGGAGGTAACACACATCATTCCATTGTTGGCCGCATACAACTCACAAAAATTTGTTGACAGATATCTCCACCGGACACTACTGTTCTATCTTTCACAATTGAAAGAAGAGAATGAGCGTGCTTCCATCTTGGTCTCCATTGGTGACATTGCCTTTGAGGTCGAGGGACAGATCACAACTTACTTGGATGCCATCCTCGACAACATCCGTGATGGGCTCAACACCAGGGCGAAAACACGGAGAGACATTGAACCTGCAATCTTTTACTGCATCGGGAAATTGGCGTTTGCTGTTGGTCCAGCATTGACAAAACATCTACAACGAGATATTCTTGATATGCTTCTTTCCTGCTCGTTAAGTGACCATATGAGAGAATGTCTTTTGACCTTATCACAGCGTATTCCTCCGTTGGAGCCCATTATCAACCACAAGATCCTGAACTTGCTCAGTCTTTGCTTATCAGGTTATGTGTTTACACAGCCAGGTGCGCCAAACTCAAAGAACAGAATGAACGCACAACTGGCCCGCCAATACAGAGATTCCATGAGTGCACGCAGTGATATGCTCAATGACGATACGATTATTATTCAGGCCATGAAGATGCTCAATTTTTTCAACTTCAAGAATGAGTCCTTGTTTGAATTTGTCAGATATTGTACCATCACGTACATTGAACATGAGAATCCAGAGGTACGGAAAATCTCCGCCTTGACATCTTGTGAATTGTTCCTGAAGGACTCTGTTTGTTTCCAGACGTCAAGTTACTCATTGAATGCTGTCTCTGAAGTGCTTGATAAGCTCTTGACTATTGCAATCACAGATCCAGTTGCTGAAATTAGATTGGAAGTATTGAACTCGCTGGGTAAGAACTTTGACCCACAACTTTCTCAGGCAGACAACGTCAGACTACTCTTCATGGCTCTTAATGATGAAGTATTCGCCATACAAAAAGTTGCCATTCAGATCATTGGGAGATTGTCATCCATCAATCCAGCATATATTGTGCCGTTCCTCAGAAAGACACTCATTCAACTCTTGACGAAATTGGAGTATTCAACTGCATCGCGCAAGAAGGAGGAAAGTTCCATCTTGCTCTCCCTTTTAATTCACTCTTCAAGGAATGTTGCAAAGCCATATGTCAAACCAATAATTGACATATTGTTGCCAAAGTCAAGGGATAAGTCCGCATCTGTTGCCTCGAGTTCTATTTCTGCACTCGGTGAGCTTTCAGTTGTCGCTGGTGAAGACATCAAACCATTCATTTCAGATTTGATGCCATTGATTCTCGAAACTTTCCAAGATCAAAGTTCCTCCTTTAAAAGGGATGCTGCATTGAAAACTTTGGGCCAGTTGGCTGGTTCTTCTGGTTATGTCATTCAGCCATTGGTGGACTATCCACAACTTCTCGGTATACTCATCAACATCCTCAAGTCTGAAAACTCTCCCGCTATCCGTAGGGAGACGGTAAGACTGATCGGTATTTTGGGTGCTTTGGATCCATATAAACACAAAGAGGTTGAAAGAAACTCAAAGAATATTACCGTTGAAGGTCCACCAACTGACGTTGCTCTCTTGATGCAAGGTATGAGTCCATCGAACGAAGAATATTATCCAACAGTGGTTATCAGCACTTTGATGAAAATTCTGAAAGATCCATCATTGGCCGCTTACCACTCGTCTTGTATCCAGACAATTGTTCTCATTTTCAAGACTATCACCATAACCTGCTTGAAGTTTACAGGCACAACATTGTCAGCCATCATCAACGTGATGCACTCGTGTCCTCCATCAATGCTTGAGTTCTACTTCCAGCAGTTGAGTGCCTTGATTAGCATTGTGAAACAGCATATCAGACCACACCTTGACGAGGTATTTGATGTAATCAGGGAGTTCTTCCACTTGCAGAACCTGCAGGTCACAATTGTCTCACTGATTGAGTCTATTGCTAAGGCTCTTAGTGGTGAGTTCAAAATGCATTTGACTGCTGTCTTGCCATTGTTACTAGATGCTTTGGCCAACGACAAGGTTTCGAATGTTTCTCTCCGTGTCTTGAATGCATTTGTTGTGTTTGGCGCCAATGTTGAAGAGTACATCCATCTCATCATCCCAAACATTGTGAGATTGTTTGAGTATGGTCCTCAGAATGTCAGAAAGGCTGCAATTGTCACTATTGGCAAGTTGTCAAGAACTGTAAACCTCAATGATATGTCGTCCAGAATTGTTCACTCATTGCTCAGAGTACTGGCTAGTCGGAATGATGATCTCACTAAGGCTGCCATGAACACATTAAGTTTCTTGCTGTTACAGATGGGTACAGAGTTCACAGTGTTCATACCAGTAATCAGTAAGCTGCTTCTTAAGAACAAGATCCACTCCTCTGTCTATGATCAACTTGTGAGCAAACTCTTGAATGATGAACCACTTCCACATAATCTCATATTGGATAAGGAAGCTGATTCGCATGATGCTGCAGAGCCTATTGAACAACCTTCTAAGAAGCTCCCTGTCAATCAACAGGTTTTGAAAAATGCATGGCAATGTGCGCCGTGTCGTACTAAGGAGGATTGGCAGGAGTGGAACAGACGTCTCAGTGTGCAATTGTTGAAGGAGTCACCATCACATGCACTCAGAGCCTGCTCATCTTTGGCAAGCAGCTACCATCCGTTGGCCAAGGACTTGTTCAATGCAAGTTTTGCAAGTTGTTGGTCTGAGCTCTATACACAGCACCAAGAGGAACTTGTTCAGTCCCTTTGTGTCGCGTTGTCGTCTCCAAACAACCCTCCTGAGATCTATCAAACATTACTTAATTTGGCAGAATTCATGGAGCATGATGACAAACCATTACCTATTCACATATCCACATTAGGGCAGTATGCTCAAAGGTGTCATGCATATGCGAAAGCGTTGCACTACAAGGAACTCGAGTTCAGTCAAGAACCATCTACGCCAACAATTGAAGCTCTTATCAGTATCAACAATCAGCTACAACAATCTGACGCTGCTATTGGTATTTTGAAGCATGCTCAACAACATCATGATCTGCAGCTGAAAGAAACATGGTATGAGAAACTTCAGAGATGGGAAGATGCATTGAAGGCTTATAATGACAGACATGATGACACCATTGAAACTACTATGGGTAAGATGCGTTGTTTGCATGCTTTGGGTGAATGGGATCAGTTATCTCAGTTGGCTCAAGAGAAGTGGACTAATTCTGCAACTGACATCAAGAGGGCTGTTGCACCATTGGCAGCTGCAGCTGCTTGGGGTTTGGGTCAATGGGAGAGAATGGACACCTACATCACTGTTATGAAGGTTGAATCCCCAGACAGAGCATTCTTCAATGCAATTTTGAGTTTGCATCGTAACAACTTTGATGAGGCAGCCAAGCACATCGTGAAGGCAAGAGATCTGTTGGTCACTGAGATCACAGCACTTGTTAGCGAGAGTTACAGTCGTGCTTATGGCGTTGTTGTCAGGGTCCAGATGTTGGCAGAATTGGAAGAAATTATAAAGTACAAGAATCTACCACAGATTTCCGAAGCTCGTGCTGTTATGAGGAAGACATGGAATGCCAGATTACTTGGTTGTCAGAGAAACGTGGATATTTGGCAGAGAATGTTGAAAGTACGTACTCTTGTCATCAAACCAAAGCAAGATATGGAAATGTGGATCAAGTTTGCCAATTTGTGCAGAAAATCCGGAAGGCTTGGATTGGCTGAGAAGGCTTTGAACTCGTTGTTAGAGGAAGGTGATGATCCAAACACTTCGAAGGCGCCACCACAGGTTGTCTACGCTCAGTTGAAGTACATGTGGGCAACTGGTTCTAGAAGAGAGGCACTGAGTCACTTGATTGACTTCACATCCAGAATGTCTCATGATCTCGGTTTGAATCCAGATGACTTGATCACTCAACCGCTTCCTTCCCATAGCAACATCAAGAATGTTGAAGAGTACACCAGGCTTTTAGCGAGATGCTTCTTGAAACAAGGTGAGTGGCAGATTGCATTGCAAACCAGTTGGAGAACTGAGAACTCTGAAACTATTTTGGGTTCATTCTTGTTGGCTACACATTTCGACTCCAAGTGGTATAAGGCATGGCACAATTGGGCATTGGCCAACTTTGAAGTGATCTCGCTTCTTACTTCAAGAAGCTCTATCAGTGAATCAAACTCAGAAGGTGATGAGCAATATTCGTCAGAACTGATCCAACAACATGTTATTCCTGCTATCAAGGGTTTCTTCTATTCCATCTCTTTGTCCGCTGCCAACCCATTGCAAGATACTTTGAGATTGTTGACTCTCTGGTTCACATTTGGTGGTGTTCCCGAAGCTTCACAGGCGATGTCTGAAGGATTCAACATGGTCAATATCGATACCTGGTTAGAAGTTATTCCTCAGTTGATCTCACGTATTCATCAACCAAATGAGACTGTGAGCAGATCTCTTCATGGTTTGTTGACTAGCTTGGGTAAAGTTCATCCACAAGCATTGGTGTATCCATTAGCGGTTGCTGTCAAATCTGATTCTGTGTCTAGACAGAGGGCTGCGTTGACCATCATTGACAAAATGAGAATTCACAGTCCAACGTTGATTGCACAGTCGGAGTTGGTAAGTAATGAGCTTATCAGAGTGGCTGTGTTATGGCATGAATTATGGTATGAAGGATTGGAAGATGCCTCTAGACTTTTCTTTGGTGAGCAAAATACAGACAAAATGTTCAGTGTTTTGGATCCATTGCACAAGATGCTCGAACGAGGCCCTGAAACACTGAGAGAAGTTTCCTTCCAAAATACATTTGGCAGAGATTTGGCAAGTGCTTATGAGTGGGGTCTTGCTTTCAAGAGAACGAAGGACATTTCCAAGTTGAACCAGGCGTGGGATATTTACTACAATGTTTTCCGTCGTATCAACAGACAGCTACCACAGTTGCAGCAATTGGAGTTACAGTATGTGTCTCCAAAGTTACTTGCTGTTCATGATCTGGAGCTTGCTGTTCCAGGTACGTACAGTCCTGGCAAACCAATTGTGAGAATTACCAGCTTTGAACCTGTATTCACTGTGATTTCCTCCAAGCAAAGACCACGTCGTTGTGGTATGAAGGGAAGTGATGGTAAGGAGTACTACTATTTGTTAAAGGGTCATGAGGATATTCGTCAAGACAACTTGGTCATGCAGTTGTTCGGTTTGGTCAACACGTTATTGCTCAACGATCCTGAGTGTTTCAAGAGACATTTGGATATTCAGCAATTCCCTGCAATTCCATTGTCGCCAAAGTCTGGTCTCTTGGGTTGGGTTCCGAACTCTGATACTTTCCATGTTCTGATTAGAGAGTATCGTGAGTCCAGAAATATCATTCTGAATATTGAGCATCGTATAATGCTACAGATGGCACCTGACTATGACAACTTGACTCTGCTTCAGAAGGTTGAAGTGTTCACATACGCACTAGACAATACCAGAGGTCAAGATTTGTACAAGGTTCTCTGGCTCAAGTCCAGATCTTCTGAGTCTTGGTTGGACAGAAGAACAACATACACAAGATCCCTTGCCGTTATGTCTATGGTTGGTTACATTTTGGGTCTTGGAGATCGTCATCCTTCGAACTTGATGTTGGACCGAATCACAGGTAAAGTTATCCACATTGATTTCGGTGACTGTTTCGAGGCTGCGATTTTGCGTGAGAAGTATCCAGAAAAAGTACCATTCAGATTGACAAGAATGTTGACATATGCAATGGAGGTTAGTGGTATTGAAGGATCTTTCAGAATCACATGTGAGAACGTGATGAGGGTATTACGTGATAACAAGGAGTCCTTGATGGCTATTTTGGAAGCATTTGCATACGATCCATTGATCAATTGGGGATTCGATTTGCCAACTCAGGCAATTGCAGACGCTACAGGTATCAAAATACAGCAGGTGAACACTGTTGAACTTTTACGTCGTGGACAGATTGATGAACAAGAAGCAGCAAGGCTGGAGGTACAGCAGAAGATCGAGATTAGAAATGCCAGAGCCAAGCTTGTGTTGAAAAGAATCACGGACAAGTTGACTGGTAATGATTTCCGTCGTTTCAAGGACTTGGATATTCCGAGCCAGGTTGACAAGTTGATACAGCAGGCTACATCTGTAGAAAACTTGTGCCAGCATTACATTGGTTGGTGTTCTTTCTGGTGATTGACAAGAACAATTTAATGGTGTATTTATTAAATGCTTTCCGTCATGAATTCGTGTTGGTGTCATTTGTAGCTAAGTGCGCCTGCTTTGTTCTAAGAGAGCCTGTACTTCGCTCCGCCATCTATTCAATAGCACATGTCCATCTTTGGGCAAAGAAAGGTCATTGCTGAAATACTTCCTGCTGAGAACCTTCTGTATCTGAAGTTCCCCCTTGGCCGTTTCCAATAGTTCCATTGCACTGCTACTCATTGGGATAGAAGCCAACAACTGTAGTGATCCGATGATCTTACCAACTTCTAATCCGATTCTTGCACCATCAGGGTATCCATCGTCGAATCCCTTTTGCAAACTGTCCTCCTTTGCATTGCTTAAACCCTCCAGGTATCCTCTTTTAGCGTGTACCCTCCTCAGGGCTGCGATCTCAGCATTCTCTGCAACTTCTGTTCTCTCGCCATAGAATTCATCATCATCAACCCCTGGCCTATATTCTCCCGTATCGCTCGCCCAGATGTCGTCATCGCCAAACTCCTCTTCCACGCTCTCCTTCTTGTGACTCTGATCAAGTTCGCCCATTGGTTTCTATTTCATGGCGTTCCTGGTGCTACTGATATGTCAGCTTTGTCTGTTTATTGAAGATGTCTTGAACCTTTCTGTTCGGGGTTACCCGTATGTAAGGCTATTACCATCACTTGTTCTGTCTTTCTCTTCTTTCTACTGATAGATAATGTGATCTCTATAGTCTAGATTCTACTTGTAGAAATGGGTGTGGACCAGAATTCAACAGTCTACCAATTTCAGTCAATTATTCTTGCGTAGTGAACACCATGTATTCTAGTGGTTGCGATATCCTTGAGTGAGTATCAAGAATAAATCTTGAGGACTCTGTCACCAACGTCCTCCAGCACATACTTATAAGGGATAATCTGGATATCGTCTGCCTCCTTCTTCATCATCTTGTCAGGCTTTGGACCGGCACCTCCAGGCAACATTGGCTGTTGCTGTTGGGCCATCATCTGGCTGGCCATATCAGCATCGCCAAAGAGCACATTGTACACAGAGTTGAGTCCAAGCATGGCAATGACGTACCATGAAATAGACGACACCCATCTAACATCCAGATCGCTAGTGGCGACGCCCGATTGAAGCATCTGCTTGAATCTAAGCGTCAATGGGAATGGCAACTTCATGAGCACGAATCCGGCAAAGAAGAAGTTGACCCAGCCCATCATTGCCGTCTGTGCAAACATGTTACCAAATGACCCTTTGGCCATTTCAAACATAGCGTCCGATGCATTTGGATCTGTGAATGGGTTCTGTGTGATGTCGACTTCTCCAGTTGGCTTCTCGGCAAGGTAGTCCCCATTGTTCAGCTTCTGTACCATGTGAGCCTGTCTTGTGAGAAACTCTGCCTTTGGCAAGTTCCAGAATGCTGTTTTCAGCAACTGTGCTTTCTTCAAGTACTGCTGTTCTCTCAGCTTGTTGAGTTGTTGCAAACGTGGCGCTGGTGCAAGCAGCACGTTGATTGTCCGTCTGAGCACCCCAAAGAGCACAAGCGCCAGTGAGATGGGCACGAGAACCCAGTACTTGAGGCTGGGATCTATGATAAGGTCTGGAACAGCCATTTCGTGGGAATTGCGGTTACAAGGAGCCAACAGATTATGATGAAGATGGTGAAGTTGCTGATCTTCTTTTTATAGCGCGACTCTTTGCAAAGGACGCTGTTATGGTGATCTCTTAACGGTGGATGAAAGGGAATTTTTTCTACAATATCTCCAATATCTTCAATTGTAGCAATATCCTGTTATATTACAAGATGCTGTGGTTGTGGAGTTAACTGATATCTCTCTGGGTTGGCCGTATTCCCTTTAGGGATAGTAGTAAGGTAGTAAGCACTTTTGCCATATCAACGCTGAAACGGTCAAAAGCAGAGGTCTACTAGTAATAAGTAACATCATACATTGAACCAGAACGAAATCGTTCTGCTATCTCATTTCGTCATTAGAAGCCGATCCCATTAGCGGAAAGATCAAGTCTCTTTGGACAACTTCAAATTCTCAACAAGGTATGGTTCATCCTTGTACTCATCCTTGAATATCAAATGTGGTTTCCTCTCTGCAAGATCCAAGATGGTCTTTCCAAACTCGGAATTTGCCCATGCGAACCAAGGTCTCGTGTACTTCATACCTCCTGGGAAGTTAACGTGGATGCTCTCGTGGATCAACCCAAGGTTTGCAGTGTTTTGCATAATCATATCCAACATCTCCGTGATCTCCTTATCGTCATCTGTGGTTCTGATCTGAAGCATCAAACTCATGGGCCAGGCATTGTGGATCCCAATGTGTGGGCCGCCGATTCCCTTGAAGAACTCTCCAATCAAGTAGAATGGGTTTCCCTTTTTCGACAAGATCATCTTCCTTGTGTTCTGATAAATATCATTATCAACGTCGATGAATCCCATATCTGGGAGAGCCAAAAGAGAAGGAATGTTGGCATCATCCATGAATAGAGTACTACCGTACCCATCAACTTCATAGGCAAAGACCTTCCCAAATGTTGGATGGTCGATAACGGCATGTTCATAGATGGCATCTGTGATTGTCTTGGAATAAGAGGCAGCTTTGCCCATGATCTTGGAAATTTGCTCCAAAAGCTGTTGTGGGATTTTTGCCTTTGCATCGTTTAACGACTCAACCAATTGCTTCAACTCCACTGCCATATGAGCATTACCTGGAATGAAGAATTGGAATGTGCATGCATCATCAGAAGGTCTGAACGCTGAGCGAATCAATCCAGTGCCATAATTAACAGGGTTACCAGAACCTGCTAATGGCAAAGTCTCAGTACCGACGTTGGTGTTTCTCTGGAAACTGTAGTAGATCGGCATGACGTGACCATCCTCTCCAAACGATGGGGATGACTCTCGAGAGAGAACGGTAAACACGTTGAGCATCGCATTAATCCACAACTCGTTAAAGATGGAAGCATCTTTCGTGGCTGTATAGTACTCGTTGGTCAAAGTTAAGAAAGAAGCTAGCGAATCGACTTCCCATTTACATTCAAACACATACTTCCATTTAGGTAAAGGTGTCACTTTATCAACGGCCGTCTCTCCCTTTCTAATACCGGATCCCGGCGGAGGGTGGAACGCATTGCAGTAAGGGCTCACCAAGATGTACGATGCCTGTGTGTTAATGGCACCCTTCATCAACTCCTTCAAGTTGTCATCGTGCACTGCGAGTTTTTGATACACCGACAACTGTCTTGCAGCATCTCTCAACCACTCAGCATGGATGTCTCCTGTGACGACAAAGGACTGTGCTAAGGCCTCATTCCGGGCATCTCCCTTTGTATGGTATAGAATCGTTGTGTCCAAGGTATTAGGAAGTGCATTCTCCAGCAATCTCGCCAAATCAGGGTCTGCGATGCGCTCTTTCAAGTCCTCGATCAACTTCTCCACAGCAGGAGATGTGAAAGTACGGCATTTCAACGGTGGTCTCTGGAAAGGCAACTCCAATGGACCTTGAGATGCGGGATCATGGTACTCCTCCGAGTAGTCCTTGTAAGGCTCGCACTGTCCCGATGAGAGCGAATAGAAATGGTGGCGCGTCTTGCCCTTCTTCCTATTGGCGTGTGGGAGAACCCCTTGTGCCTGGATGGCTGCTCCTTCGAGGTTCATGCTGTAGAGCTGTTCTAGCCGGGCATTGAGCAACTTCTCGTCATCGTCCTCCTGCCCGAGACGACGGATGAGGTACAAAAACAAGAGAGCCACAAACGTGAAGCCCACGAGCTTGATGATGCGTGCCCGGCGATACTGCTGCTTGATGGGGAGTCTGTAGGGCTTCAGCATCTCCAATTGCTCTCCGTTCTCTCCTTCAAAGCCTTTGCCGTGGTGCCTTCGTCAGGGCTTTTGAGGGCTAATTTGCACTGCTTTGTGGTGGTGATTAGGTGATGAGATGTCCGGGTGCCACACTTATCAGCACTATGGCTCTACGTCTACAATTATTGATGGTAGTCATGTGCTCATTGTCGTCTTGTCAGTGTGATGTAGTCGTGGGTGACACTGACGTCTAGGAAAGAGGCCTGCGCCGTTCTCGTCAGGATCGACGCAGCGATGCTCTGTCTTGTCTCGTGGGATTTCTGTGCAATCTTCAAGAGCGATTCGTAGTTGATGTCCTTGGGCACTGCCTCTTGCTCAAATGCCCTGGCAAGCTCGAGGTTCAGTCTGGAAGACGTCTTCAGGTTGAAGATAACACTTAGAATCTGGAAGTGTGGAGACTCGCCATTAACAATGTCGAATATCTTCTCAGCGAGATCGATTGTGTGTGGTGGGATGCAAATGGCCTTAAGCAAAGGTTCTCCGGAGTCCAGCATATGGCCCAACTCATCAACAACATTTGTGTTACCTTCGAGGAGATCCCGTAGTGTGTTCGGGTCCATGTTCCTTGTCGTCACCGTCCCAGCCTGGCTCGACAGCGCTTTAATCCTGTTGGCAATGTTGTTCTGATACATCTTGTTCGTCCTTGTATTGGACAAATCCAGCACCAAAATCACAACAGAGCTCGTCTCGAGGAAGTACTCGTGCGACTTGCGAATCTCCTTCGACTTAAGTTTCCTGATGGTCGTCTGGATGTTTGCTGGTACAAAATCCGTGCTCTTGCCATGCGACTTGTAATCAATCCTGGCCACGGGCTGCTCATATATGTTCTCCAATTCCGCTTTTAACACAGGATCGACGTCAATCCCCTCCAGTACTCGCTTACTATCGAGACCTTTGATATGCTGGTCCACAAACAACTTGCGCTGAACCATCTCCTTCTGGATCGGGTTTATGTGCTTCAAGAGGTTGAACACCCGCTTCTGTGGGTCCTCCTTCACCGTCCTCACCCGCTTGACCGTCGCCCTGCTGGCCCTGGCAATACGAGCACTGCTCATTGTGCTTTTGAATCCTCCACTGGTAAATATCCACAGGTAAATAGCCAGTTAATGGAGATAAGAGCGATGATGATGGTTGATTACACTGTTTTTTCGCTTGAATTCGGTTACGCAGCCCTCGATAAATACATACTACTCCACCTCTTATCACCGCTTCTACTAACTTTATCCAAAGTTATAAAGCCCTAAAGATGTCTGGGAGAACAATCTTCACATCCATGGGGATGTTCATCATTGATGAGATCCATTTCACGCCCGAATCGCACAAGAAGTCCCACTACAACGTCATTGGAGGTGGTGGGACTTATGGTGCACTCGGCTCGAGAATCATCACCACTCGCCAAAATGCCCAAAGAGTCGGTTGGATTGTGGATAAAGGCTCGGATTTCCCCATAGAGGTGGAGAAATATCTAAATACGTGGGGGACCGGGCTCATATGGAGAAATACCCCTGAAAGATTGACGACGCGTGGTTGGAACATGTACGGTGAGCGTGATTTCAGGGCATTCAAGTACCTCACTGAGAAGAAGAGAATCCACGTTGAGGATCTGATCGAGAACAAGACGCTTTTGGAGTCAGAGTCGTACCACTTGATATGCTCGCCCAAGAGATGTATAGAGATTCTGGATTCGTTGAAGCTGGCGAGAGGAGAAGATCTATTGCTGCCAATCATCGTTTGGGAACCAGTGCCAGATCTCTGTCTTCCTGAGAACCTCCTGGATACTCTGTCAATATTGGATAAAGTCAGTGTTCTGACACCTAATGCTGAAGAGGCATCAAGGTTCTTTGACATGGAGGAACCAAGTGAGAAGTCTGGTTTAGAAGAGTTGGCATTACGATTTGCTAAACACATAAAGTCCAACACGAGATTCAACACAGGTGGTGGTATAGTATTGAGATGTGGATCAATGGGGGCTTACACGTATTCGTCCTCCGGGGTGTCCCGATGGTTCCCTGCTTATCATAATGATAAGAACCCCATTGCCAAAGTCGTTGACCCCACTGGTGGAGGTAACACTTTTGTCGGGGCATTCACAACAGGGTTTGTCTTGAGCCAAGGTGATTGGGTTGTAGCATCCATCTGTGGCAACATAGGTGCTGGCGTTGCTATTGAACAGGTTGGCATGCCTGAATTTGTCCAGACTAATGATTCTTGGAATGGCATGACACTGGAAGAGAGAATAAGGGGTTATGTCAGGTGGAACATGCTGGATGTTGATGTTGAAGCTGTGTTGAAGGCCTTACAAGTACAATAAAAGATAGATATCAAACATGCATAATCATAATCTAGACAAAAAAGAAACAGGAAAATACAAACAACTTTTGTATGCAGATTGTGCAAATGAAGCACACGACATAAAAGCAAGGGAGAAGAAGTGAAGAAAGCAGAACAAGCCGTAGAGGTATTCATAAACCCATTTCATAATCATCATTGGCATCATCAACGTATCCAGTGTGGTGGTGCACACCCAGGTGCTCGTCCTCGTCGTGTTGGTCGTACAAGGAGTAGTTGACGTTGACGATTTCCTCCTGGTGAACTGTATAACTCTTGTTGATCTCACGATACCCTTCCACCATGTATGCTTCAACCTCTGTGGATGGCGATAAAGACACATTGATGGCATGTAAATTATTCTCGTCGTCATTAGGAGTGAATGGTCTCTCTTGCTTACTCTTGGTCTCAGCCACTGCTTTGGCCTCGGTGCATCTGGCATAGAAGTCGATGGGGACGTTCTTTTCAATCGTCGAGACCTCTGTGTTACCAACTCTCACGACTCGTATGTTCCCGTAGGGACTCTGCTGGATGACACCTCCATCCGGATGCTCAAACACGGGCCACTCGCCTCCGGAGTTCTCGTGTGAGTGTAGGCGTCTGTCGTTGGCACACGCCTTCTTCTTGTAACTCTTAAAGTCCTCCGAGAGACGCCGCTTGGACCTCTTCATGAGCGGGCTGTGCGCCACATTGTGCGGGTGCTTGTGAGGGGCCTGTGCCGTGGGACTGAAGACCGGCGAGTTCTCCATCAGCCAGGCATCAGGAAGGTGTCCAGCGCGTGGTGAGCTGTGGTCCAGGAAGAGCATTAGCGAGAGGTCAAAGAGGATAAGACGATCACGAGACAATCAGAAAGAGCCGCAGAGAGAAAGAAGGAAGCCGTGATGATCAGAACAGGCGAAAACACCAGTCAGAAACAGTGTGATCTTCTAGCAGCAGCAACAACCAACGTGGTGAAGCAGTGGGTGCAATGCTAAGAGAAAGAGCTCAAAAGTCTCTCGAGCTGTGACACCGCCGAAAAGGGAAACCCAAAACAACGGGCGCGTACCGTTTTTTGTACATCTTTTCTGTGGTGTGCGGGTGTTGATTGTTTATGGTTATGGTGCCCTGTATATACGGGGATGTGCGGGTGTTTTCCACAAAAAGCCTCTGCGATGCCCTTTTGAGATGCCTTCAGTCTTTTATATAACCATAGTATACACAAAGGAGAGGTGTGGGGGTAATGGAGAACATATCTAACATATCGAACAATCTACCACCGACGCATCCGATCAACGATTCGACGCTGGACGAGATCCAGGCTGGGCTGACTGCAGAGTTCAAGAATGCAGCCAAATCGGTGGCAAGCCTGTACAAGTTGTCTATGCAACGGAACACCGTTTTGAAGCACCAAGGGTACCTCGATGCTATCAACGATTTGGTTAATGTCATTGCCAACGGTGGCGATGTTGAGAACTGGGCCTTGTCCAAGAAGTTTGAACTAGAAGGACAGCTTTCCTGTACAGCAGGAGCAGCAGAGGACAATGAGCCAACAAAAGACCCAAGGGAAGACAAAGATTTCGAAGTGGACTCTGATTCTCCTGCAAAGTCTGTACAGAGGATTCCCGACAACTATAAGTTCAGCGTATCATCTCCCATCCAACATAAGTTCCCTCCAACGATGCCCATCTTGTCTGTACAGAATACCAGAAAGGAAAGGACGTCAAGATCTTCATTGAAGATTCAACAGCACAAGCAGCAACAGCATTACGGAAATGACGACAACAATTCCAGCGATGATGACTTTCTCTTCGAAGAGGGCTCGCTCAAGAGAAGAGTAGAGGGCCACAAACTGGAGAAGAGACCAAAGTACTAGGACGTTTCGCTATTTTCTTTCAATCTGCATATCTTTTCTTGTTTTCACTGGACGTTGACTGTTTGTCTGTTTGTTCATATCACTCATTATCATTTGTTGTTTTATAGTTTCCTCCGGGATATTGAGGAATCTATCTGGTCCAGTTATATACGTCGCATCATGTCATATGGGTACACATACATAAGCCCGGAATTTAATCCAATCTTATCTGGTTAATGAACTTTAGAATATATCGTGTAGCAGTAGTAGTGTTGGTTTGTAGCCACGCTATATAAGACGTCTCGCAGCAGCACTTGGTCGGTATCTATCTTCCGGATACCGCAATGGGTACACCACTATTCTATTGGCCAGTACGCTCTATCTATATCTATAACCCCAATTAGCGAGGGAATTGTGGCTTTTCTTTTTGTTGCTCTCTCCATCTGCTGACCAACAGCCTCTTTTCCGTTCTTCTGATAAGCTGAAGATGCCACAAAATCCCACCGCGATTTCAACCTCTTCCCTCATTGTTGACCCAAAGCAGTAAAAGAAAGACCACCAGAAAGTTCGGTATCAGATCGCTGAGCTTTCAACCCCGCAGGAATTTGTTGCTTTCTAGCTCGTGCCTTTATCTTTTTCTTATCAATGATGTCGTAGAGCGTAGAGTGTCGTGTATATAAGGAACGCACAGGTAACCTCCTCAACCATGTAATGCCATCTGTCACATAGAACAAGTGCATATCACCGTAACAACTTGAGTTTAGCAATGTCAGCCAAGGTCCAGAAAGCTCCAGCAACACAGCCAGAAGGCGAGAAGATGATGGCGGGCTCCCATACCCTGCCTGCATCGTGGTGGTTCTCCCAGGAGATCTTTGAACTGGAGAAGAGAGCCATCTTCTCCAAGTCATGGATGTACACTGCCCATGCTTCCACATTTAAGAAGGCCGGTGACTACTACGCTTACAACTTCATGGGTATCCAGTTCTTCCTTATCAAGAACAAAAAGGGTGAAATCAAGGCATTCCACAACATTTGTCGTCACAGAGCATACCCAGTTGTTAGAAAGCAGAAAGGTTCATCCATTGTGCTTGGTTGTCTCTACCATGGCTGGTCTTACAACTTGGATGGTGACTTGACCAAAGCCCCACAGTTTGACAACGTTGCTGACTTTGACAAGGCCCAAAACTCCCTTTACCCTATTCACACTTATATCACCGACCAGGGCCTTATCTTTGTCAACTTTGACAACTCCCCAGAAGGTCCAGTTCCATTTGGTGAGTTCTTCAAAGGTCTGGAAGAGGAATTCCACGAGTTTGACTTCTCAGACTACGAGTACCACATGTCCTATGAGCTTGATGGTGAGTTCAACTGGAAGACATTGATGGATGGTTACATGGAATGTTACCACTGTCCAACTGCACACCCAGGTTTGGCTCAGGCATTTATCATGAACACTTACAAGGTTGAGCCAAGATCCAAGCATGCTCGTCACTACTGCGATATCAAGAGAAACGAGAACGTGCCAAAACCACAGCCAAAGACTGAAGCTGCTAACCAAGGCTGGTTTGGATTTGGAAAGCCAAAGGAAGTTGAAAAGAAAGTGGAGGAGAAGAAGAACGTTGGTGGTGAGTTTGATGGCTTGTGGATGTACTTGTTCCCAACCAACGGTATCAACTGCTACTCCCCAGCATGGTACTCCATTAGAGTTCTGCCAGTTTCTCCATCACACACAATTCTCCAGTATGATATTTTTGCCAAGAAGGGCCTTCCAAAGGAGGAGATTGATGAATTTGTCGAGTTCTTGCAACAAGTTGAGATTGAGGACTTTGACCTGTGTGTTAAGACCCAGAAGAACTTGAACCAAGGTATTTACAGCACGGGATACTTGCACCCAGAGAAGGAAAAGGGTGTGGTCTTTTATCAAACATTGACAAAGGACATGTGCAAAGAACACTATGCTAAGGAACAGGCAGCCGGTCACCAGATCAACCCAGCAAAGATTGGTAAGGATAGAGGTGCTGAAGACACGGACGAGTTGGAGGATATCTGCAAGAACTTGGAGTGCAAGGGAGCCAACCCTGAGACATTCGCCAACGAATTGAACTGGTAGGTTCCCGATCTTTAAAGTACTGTTTTTATCAAAGCTGATCGATACTGGTTTTCGATTTGTCGTCTCTCCCTATATATATGGTTCTGTGGTTTTCTGTGGTTTATTTCTTTTATGAAACGATATTTCAAAGGTTCTTGATCCTACGTAGCATTTTAGAGAGACAATAGTTCAACTTAGGTTATAAATTTATCAAATGCAAGGGACACGGATATATAAGACGGTTCAAAATAAGCTGGCACCTCCAGCAATGCAGTCATACCACTCTTCTTGACGCTCTTCTGTAATTGGTTCAGCCTCAAATCTGTACAATTGAGGTACATGTCTGACAAACCTGAGATTCTTCTTTCTTTCTCTCTCCAGAATTACGTATTTGTCTTCAAATCTTTTGAGGCTTTCAAAGAAACGTCCAGTTCTTTCACATTCTGGCATCGACTCGAGCTTATCCGACTTGATGCGTTCAAATGCCTCTGTGAGGATCATTGACGTAGTGACGCATTTCTCAAACTCGCACTTGGAGTCTAATGATTCAATAGATGATTTAACCAAGTACTTGGGGAAATCAGTGATATAATAGCAGATATTCTCCTCTGGAATCGACATAACCAGCGAAGGTTCCGAGGAATTCACAATGATGAGAACTCTGTTACCTTCCTTTGACAACCACATTGTTTCTTTGGATATAGCAGATAATTAAGGATGAATGACACAATGAAGAAGGACAAGTCTAAGAGAAATCTACGTAGGCTTTATATATTCCACGATCTCAAGGCATTTCTGGCTCTTTACCACGATTTTCTGGCTTAACATGAGCGTTTTCTGTCCGTGGATCGGCAGTGTCCAGCTACTTCTGATCTGCGCTTGTAGTCATGCAGGAGAGACAAATTGGCGAGAGACTATCTGTGTGACATTGGTTTCATATTGTAGTATTCAAATGGGATCGTCATATGGGATCGTGTGGTTAATAGGCCGTCGCTGTGTCGTTGTTAACAACATGTGAGAACTTTAAAATGTGGCGAGTCGCATACCTACGTCGTCTAATGAAGTGCAAAATAATCAGAGAGGAATATAACAATCGAAGAACAGAGTATATATCCTCATATTAATCAATAGTCATCGTCACTTTCCTCGTCAGAATCCGTCCAGCCATGGTCGTACTCAGAGGCTAATATCTCAATGTTGTCAATGAGGTCTGCCCTCTCGTCACCCTTTATAAACTTGGATACAATGGTGTTCATGTACTTCAAAGACTTCCTAGGTGCTGTAGTGATCGACAGTGCGACAGAAAGTTCGCTTCCTGAATCAATGACCCCCGTTGGATATGAGTCTGGCGTGGCGAATGGAATGTCCGTTCTGTAGTCGATTCTCGTCTTGTCCTTCCCGGGATCCGTTGGCGTTTCCAGGCTAGCTAAAGTTCTCGAAGGTCTTGTGATTGTGGACTGTGAAAAAACATGAGACTCTTTGTTTGATGAAAAAAAATCTGATGCGTACTGGAAAGCGTTAGATGAAGTAGTCGCTTCAATAGAACCAACGAGATGTCTATTTGTCCCAAGAGTGAGGTTTGATTCAACCGTGTGCATGCTAGTTGGACTCTTTCTCTGGGAGCTTAAGATTTGGACAGATTCAAACACTAGATTCTGAAGTGCAGTCATTTGCCACATGCTAGATGATTGGAATCCATCAGGTAGAATCCTTGGGATTCCCAGTGGGATAAACAACGAGGAAGATTTCTGTAACTCCAAGAAAGTTCTGATTCTAGAAATTGCATCCTTCGTACTAAGTGATTCAAAAGGTCTGCCATTGTACAATCCCCACATAAAGATCGACGATTTAGGGTTGTAATCGTCTCTCAGCTCTGAGAGAAGACAACCCGTGAATCCGCCCCAAGCGGAGTCGACATCTGTGGTGATGTTTAGACCATTAAGCAAATCACATTCTTCCAGACTTACTCTGTAGCTGTCTTCCAAGAATTCAACACCGACATTCTCATTCCTCCATTCTTCAACACCCACATCATACCCCATAAACTCTCTTTCCTGGCCAAGTGCCAATCTGCCTCTAGGGTACTTTACGGGATCAAATTCCCAACGGCTCAAGACGTTGTACGACTTGGGTTCAAATATGACTCTTGAATAATCTGACCAGTACTTTGTATTCTCCGTTGTCAACTTTGGCAATGGCTTCCCTTCATCCAACGCCAATTGGTATTCGCTCTTGGGCACTTTCTCCTTTCTCACCACCTCTTTCGCAAGACCGTTTGTATCTTGCGACTGCTTGAAGTATTCAAACTGTGAGAGCGACCCAAACCCACCGTTGAGCTCCCACAGGTGTACACGTGGTGTGTACGTCACTGTATTTCCGGTTCGTGTAGGCTTGAAGAAGACATCTGGGTCATTGGGCGTATCTTTAGCAGGCCTCGTATAGTCGAGATAGCTCTCTTGGGCGTTGTAAAAATGGGTCGCCAGGTGATTGGCTCTCTGTGACAGCGAGATATTAATCGTCTCAGCCATTGACCGTCATACAAACTGAAGAGAGAAAGGAAGAGAAAAAGTGTAGAAGAAGAGACTTCAAAAGCGGATATAAGCCATGTGGTCCCTACCACGGAATATTTCAATTGTCTTCGCCTGTTTTGGGGATCAAATAGCATCTCTGTTAGGTATTTGAGGCTTTCCAGTTTGTGGAGGAACAGTGTTTTGATACATTTAAAGGGCTCTTTGGTATACTTTATAACTGTCTTTTTGGCTTCCCTTGACATTTTTTATCAGGCGTGCAACAATGGTACGTTTCCTCGCAGTCATCATATCTAGCATCATACTAACTCGCAATGCAGGATTCTTTCAGTTATGAGGACCTAGTGCCTCTCCCACTTGACTTGGAGGGCAATCGTGTGGCTTCTATTATGTACACAGATGACTATAAACACACGATGGGACTTCTGCGTGCTCTCCAGGCGAAAAAAGAGTACTCCGAACGTGCACTAGCACTCACTGCAGATGCCATTGCACTCAACGCAGCACACTACACAGTATGGCAGTATAGATACCACAATATCGTTGAATTGAACAAAGACATCGATGCCGAGTTGAATTGGCTAGAGCTGGTTGCTATTGATAACCCTAAGAACTACCAGATATGGTCGTATAGACAGCTGTTGTTGAAACACTCTGGGGTGAAGAATGCAAAGAGGGAGTTTCCAATTATTGAGAATATGTTGGACGATGACACAAAGAACTACCATGTTTGGTCATACCGGAAGTGGGTTGTCCAATGGACAGGAACATGCGAATATGAGTTGGAATTTGTGGATACATTCATTGACAGAGACGTTTATAACAACAGTGCGTGGTGTCATCGTTTCTTTGCAATCTTTGGATTGAGAGTGGAGAACGTTTCTGATGACGATTTCAAGAGAGAATTAGAGTACACAAAGGGAAAAATTGAAATTGCCCCACACAATGTGAGCCCATGGAACTACCTCGTTGGGATTTATGAAAAACTTGATAAGCCATTGGATGATCTTGAGGACTTTGCACTCAAATTCGCCAATGTCATCAATAACCCAACATCTGATGATCTTCAATCGATCCATGCACTGGAACTTTTGACCAAAATCTACAGAACAAAGAAAAAGGATGCTGCTTTAAAAGGATATGAACTTCTAGGTGAAAAGTACGACACCATCAGACACAACTACTGGAACTACCAAATAAGTATTCTAGAGTCAGCCTGAAATACATACTTAATCAAAGCTATAGCATATCTATAAATTTTAGACTCTAGTCTCGTTCTCTGTCTCTATAGCTCATCTTTGATGAATTTCAGTTTATCCTTCACTCCACCAGGCGTTATGATGACGTATTCAATGATCAAATCGCCGTGCTCATCGGTATTATCTTTCAAAGGCATACCCTTACCCTTGATCACGTCAACTTCACCATGCATAACAACTTCACCACTCTTCCTGCTAATTGTTACATTTTCATCATCAAAGAACAAAATATCTCTTTGCCAGTCACCAGCAAGGGCCTCTTTCAAGGTAAGTGGCTCTGTACGGTACAAGTGATCACCACGTCTTCTGTATCCCAAGTTCTCGCCATCCTTCTCATGAATGCGGCATATGAGGTCACCTGCAATCCAATCAGGAGAATGGTCACCTTCGCCTTCCAAGACATGGCCAAAGTCTCTTGGAGTTCCAGGATCAATCCAAATTTTGTAGTCTCTTTTACCTCTTTCCACACCATTACCATGGCACTTTCTGCATGCATGCTGATATGTCTTTCCCTTTCCATGACATTTCTCACACTGTGTCTGCATCTGCTGGAACATTCCAGGAGCCAGCTGTCTTCTTACTATCTTCGTACCAGAACCATTACACTGGTCACACTTGTGATCTTTTCCATCATCAGAGCCCGTTCCCTTACAATGGTCACAAATATTTTGCATTTGAACGGAAAACTCGAGCTCTTCACCACGGAAGAAATCTTTCAATGGAACATCAAGCCTTACTTCTGTGTTTCTTCCCCTTGGTTTCCCCTGACGTCTGGCACCACCGCCAAACATCTCACCAAAAGGATCAAATCCGCCGAATGGGTTACCACCAAATGGATTTCCACCACCGTGTCCTCCACCACCACCGCCGTTCTTCACCGCATCAGCACCAAATCTATCGTATGTTGATCTCTTTTCCTCGTCACTGAGCACATCGTAAGCCTCACCGATCTCGATAAACTTTTGGTGAGCCTCCTCGTCCCCAGGGTTTTTGTCAGGGTGGTACTTCTTGGATAGAAGTCTGTAAGCACTCTTGATGTCCTTCTCCGATGCACTTTTGGAAACACCAAGGATTTTGTAGTAGTCGACATCGGCTACCACAGAGGCCACGAGAAGCGTGAACAACGTCCAGAATCTCCAGTGCATTTCTCTGTCTCTTGCGTCCCAATCGCGTCGTTAAAGGGAATTCAAGTAAAAGATAGAGAGACATGATGTGTCAACTTCTCCATCAACGAAGAATAAATCGCTTATGTAAGCAGATAGATTATGTCATTTCTTATGTAAATATTTGGTACGAGCAGCATCATGTGCTCGAGGTCATAATCATTGTTCTTCTTAAACGAAGTTTTCTTTGCCTTTTCATCATTGCAAGTTCAGGTTCTTTTCATGCTACATGCCCTTCGGAGGTTTATTATGGGCCCCTCAAAGAATGTTGTTGTCATCGTTGGGACTACAGGTGTGGGAAAGTCACAGTTCAGCATAGAGATTGCAAAGAAGTTTAATGGTGAAATCATCAATGCAGACTCGATGCAAATGTACAAAGGTGTGCCGATAATCACAAACAAGCATCCTATTCAAGAGCGTGAAGGTATCCCGCATCATGTGATGAACCATGTCAGCTGGGACGAAGAGTACTTCATTCATCGGTTTGAGAAAGAAGCACTTTCTACCATTGAAGATATTCACAGCAGAGGGAAGTTACCGATTATTGTAGGAGGTACGCATTACTATCTCAACTCTCTTCTCTTTACAAACAAAACGATCAAAGCTACAACGGAAGTGTCAAATGAGAAGAAACCTCAACTCACTGCTGAACAACTGGACATTCTTGACGGTCCACCAGACAGAGTCTTTAGTTCATTGAAAGAACTAGATCCCACATTGGCTGAGAAATTCCATCCAAATGACACACGGCGTATTAGAAGGGCCCTAGAGATATACTTTTTGACGAATAAGAAGACAAGCGAACATTACACAGAACAGGTGGATGCCGGTGGAGATCACTCTTCATTAAGATTCAGAACACTACCTTTTTGGCTCTATTCGGAGAAGCCTGTGCTAGACAAGAGACTAGATGACAGAGTGGATAAGATGTTAGGATCGGGTGGCCTTGAGGAGATCAATGAACTTTACGACTATTATATCTCATTGCCGCAGAAGCCAGACTGTGAGAGAGGTATTTGGCAAGTCATTGGATTCAAGGAGTTTTTACCCTGGCTAGATAATGGGAAGAAGGATGACAAAGTTTTGGCAGCATCTATTACCGACATGAAGACACGAACACGACAGTACGCTAAGAAGCAAGTTAAGTGGATCAAAGGTTCGCTCTCTGCTGATTTAGCACAAGAGGCGCAACACAACTATGTTAATGGTGGGAAACTCTACGTCCTCGATGCTACAGATTTGGATCAATGGAGCACTGCTGTTTCAGAAAGAGGTCAATCTATTGTCAAAGATTTTTTACAGGGGAAGCTATCGACGCTTCCTTGTTTCCCTGAAAGTTTGGAATCTCTAGCGAGCCCTCCTTCAACGGATAAAAAGGATAAAACAGCTCAGTGGAAACATTACACGTGTGATGTCTGTCACAACCCAGATGACACCAGCTTGATTCTTGTTGGGGACAAACAGTACGAGATCCATCTTAGAAGTAACCGTCATAGATCAAATCTGAATAGAGCAAAACGCAAAAGAGAATACGAGGAATGGTTGGTGAAGAAGAATGCATCTCCAGATACACATTGATTAAATACGACACATATTTTATTTAACCGAACTTGATGCCATTTTCTGGCTCCCAAAGTCCACTATGAGGTTTCGCTGGCTTGGCTCTTGGTGCAATGAGAGCAGGTGAAGCACTTCTTGGAATTTCCCCTGGTATTGTAGAAACAGGAGTAGCTGATTTCTTCTTAGGAGAGGAAGATCTTGAGCGCCTGCTATTGAGGTCAAGCTGCTGAAACTTCGAGTTCAACTCACTTTCCAAATCACGAGCTTCGAGTCTTCTCTTGTAAACAAAATTGTCAATATCTTGAAGGAGTTCCTGGCAATTCGTATTCAGATCATTGTAGAATTTAAGTCCTTGAGACATGTTCTCCAAGAGATCAACAAAAACGTTGTAGATGGCATCCAGGTTTCTCAGGACTGTTTCTCTGTCGTCGTCTGAGCCCTGTGAATGGTTTAAATGCTTGAACTTGTTGTTCAACTCATCAATTTGATCCTCCAGTAATTTCTGTTTTTGCTTTTGCTTCTCAATGAAATCCAAATCTGTCTGGAAATTTTTGATATGCTTTGAGAAGACCGGTTCAAATGTCGATTCATCAACTTTAAGATCCTTGAATTGCCTCTGGATGGACTTGTACTCAGATATAATCTTTGGCAAAATGTTGAACTGTTCTGACTTAACCTCCACGACGCTGATAAAGTCTTCACGTTCCAATTCCAACTTCCGAGTCTTTGCTAATGCATCTTTCAAATCTGTAACCACTCTTCTGAGAGAAGGGTCAAGATTGCGAGTCTGTGAATGTGGAATATTCTCACGCAATGTTTTCTCATCTGACTGTAAAATCCTCAATGGACCTTCAATTGCCTTTATGCGTTCTTTCACAACTTCATCGCCTTCTTTGGCCTTCTTTAGATAGTTCTCAAGATCTTCAATTCTGGAGTACAAATCAGCTGCAGCTTCACGTGAAGTTGCTCTTGTCCAGTATTTTGATCCTTGTCTAGATCTCAATGATTCATCTTCATCTTCCTCCAATTTAAGTCTGTCTCTGGCGCCCTGTAGCAATCTTTCTCCGTCCTTTGATAATGATTGAATATCAGCAAAGACACGTTTAATCTTGTCAAGTCCACCTTTCGCTCTGACCTCTCTTTGGTGTTCTAATAGAGTCTCAGGGAGTGCCAGTGGTTTATCAACAGCTTCAATTGTAGATGGTAACTGTCTTTCGAACTTAAACTGTTGTAAGATCTTTGTCAATGATCTGATCGGAGTTATGATGTGGTCCCGGACATACTCAGCTTGTCTTTCACGATATGCATGACTGACCTGAATAACATAGAATGGCAAAAGGTCCTTGAACAGCTGCTTGCCAAACTTCCCAGTTCCCAGTGCCTCAAATGGCTTTTCAATTTCTTCGATCGGCATGTCCTTGGTCACAGGTGCTTTTGAAATCTCTGGAAGGTCGGTTGGGATATCTTGCAAGTATATCAAGTCATTGTCCTTTTCAGCTCTTCTCAACGTCTCCAGCACAGTCTTTGATAGTCCATCAAAGTCTTGTTTCACCGTCTGACTGACAAATTTGAGTTGTGTCGATGCATTTGTGATGGCCTTCTGCGCCTTCTGGAGATGAGCAACCTCTTCGCCGTATTTCGAAGCGGAAACGGATACCAAGGATGCTCTGTACTCAGCAGCTGCTTCAAAATGATATTTCTTAACTGTCATATGACTGATCCATTCGGTTCTGAAACCTTCGCTGAGGTTGGCGGATTGGAGTGCTTGGTTGTAGTAGTCGGAGACCTGAATCGACAATCTCGAAATCAGCGAGTCCTTGACCTTGTCAGAGAAGGCCTTCTGCCAAAAGACTTCCTGCGCCTGAGCCAAGCAAAGTAATCTGAGTGTATTGATAGTTCCAGGCTGAAGATCCAGTGGTAAAACCAGCGTGCTGTCCTCTAGTGCAAGCTTATTAATATATGCGAAGTGCGTAGCAGCGTATTGGAAGTAGAGACATGCTTTCTTGAGGCAGTCATCACTAGACCTGTCTTGTTCAACTCCCATCTGTGTATACAATGCAGCCATGTTGTACACTAGGTTGATACGCTCGAAAAGGAAGGACTTGATCTTGACAGGACCTGTCACTCTGTACCCCAGTGTCCCAAACCAGGGAAACTCTGCTTCATCTTTGGGGAACTTGGTCTCTAGCGTAGACAGGTGGATGTAATATCTCTTCAACAGTACCAAATCATGTGCAGTGGTGCCAAGTTCCACTATGTCATTGCGGAGTGTGTCAACCTCCTGAAGATCGGACTCGAAGGCTGAAGGGGTCTGGTAGTACTCTCTGTCGATGACCTCGCGGAGAAGCCTCCCGAGCTCGATCCTTTGTGTCTTGCGATAGGGAACAAAGAGAAGATTATTGTCCATTTCACGACCACTTGAAGCTGAGCTTCTGTATAAATGATCAAAGAGCATTGAAGGAAGGCAACAAATGACTTGCTGAAATGTAAACAGAGAGACTTCCGAGGCCCTCGGATATCCTTTTTGGGATTCCTGCAAGTTTTGGCGCTATCTTTGCGATGAGGTGTGTGTCTACCGTGCCATTTGCGCAAATTGGCACATCTCATCTATTCATACTTATCAATGCATCTTTATCGCAGGATCTCTACCATCATTTTTGATCGTAAGGTTATCATTCATTAAGGTGCGACAGTCGATCTCTTCAGTTCTAGGTAGGTCTCTTGTGCTCTCTGTTCAGCCTGGACAAGAGCATCAACCTCTTCTCTAAGAGTGTCAGCTCTTGAATCACAGGCAACAATCTCACCATCACGCAACATTTCCATTGCAACAAGTACTCTGTCCACATCCTTGAGCTCACTTATGAGCTCGATGGCTTCTTCTGACAGCGTTTCGTTGCGTTTGGTGTATCCTGCGATTTGTCTTGTGAGCGTCTTCTCAAGTTTGTTGTTCTTGTCAACCAAAATCTGGAGTTCTGTGATTAAGTCGGATGAGTTGACATTGAGTGCGTAGGAAGATTCGTTAGCGTCTGTGAATTTCTTCTGGAACGACTCCAGCTCCTTCTTGTTGATTTCCTTCTCAATCTCAGCTTTCACAGACAGCATCGCACTTTCGTCCAGATCAGCAAGAATCGGAACACCCCTAATCTTGTTGATTTTTGAGTAATCTGATCTGATCAATCTCACAAGTTCCTGTTGAACAGACTTTTCAATACCGTCCTTAACATTGGAAGACAGTTTGTATGACTGTGGTATGTTTGGAATAGGGAGCCCACGTTGAATTGCTTGTGACCTTCTCAGCAAGGCTCTGCTATTCTCCTGTTCTCTTTGCAACAGCAACAGCCTTTGTTTCTCGCCTTCATCTTCTGGTATACTGGTCTTTTTTTCCTCCTCCTTGGCCTCATCGATTTTATTTAATTCACCATTAGTCTCGTCAACATCATTATCATCATCAGCAATAATCTCAAAGTCATTCGTCGGTTTCGGAAGAGCTGCAAGCCTATTGCGAATAACTGTTCGTAGATCTGCTTTGTGTGTTTGAGGCACTGTCTCCACCTCGAGAGCATCAGAAACATGCTTCTCTTCCTCATATTCACCATCCTCTGTGATTAAAAGAGCAGACTGTATTTTCTTATCCTCTCTTATCTTCTGGGCCACAGCATTAATTCTATCATCAACGCTTGGCTGACCTGAGCCGTCTTTGGCTTGTAGAGTGGCATGTAACTGCTCTTCGCTGAGTTTCGTCATTTGAATAAGCTCATCTTCTTTAAACTGTGGTTCAGGGAGGTCCAACTTACGCTTCTTGAACTGAACATCCTCTGCGACTTGTGCCTCCTTTTCAATGGAGCTCTGCTGTTTGTCCTTGTCCGGTCTTGACCTTTTATCCTTCGGTTTGTGGTCCTTCACTCCGGAGACATCAACCTGGTGTTGATAGTTTTTCAGCCCTCTATCATTAGCAGTTGTTTCCTCAGTAGTGTCGTAAAATCCACCAGATGGTCTGTGTTCGAATGGGATATCTGCATTGTAGTCCACCTGCGTGGCAAACTTCTTCTTTGGTGCTCTTAGTTTGGTAGTGATACCAGCCTGCTTGAGGTCACGTCTCTTTTGGAGCAGGGCAATCCTCTTACTCTCTTCAAGCATCCTCTCACGGGCTTTTCGTGTGGCCTTCTTACCTCTCGTGTTGGCAAGTCTTGCCCTTGCCTCGGATAGCATCTCTTTCTCATCATCGTCAAGATCCACAGCATCAGGGATGGCTTCTCGATGTTCAGCATTGACATTCATATCTCCAATCTGTGATCCTGTGGAGGCACCAATCGCTTTCAAAGTCTCAGCTCCAAGTCCTGAGAGGCCCAAGTCGTTACCGGACTCAACACCTGCAGACTCATCTAGCAGCTTCTGATACCTCTCCACACACTGTGTAGCTGTGCGTCCAATCGCTGACGCTATGGATCGCCACTGGTTGGGCATCAGTCTCGCCATATTCAGCAGTTTCTCATCCTCCTGCGGTGACCAATCTGACTTGAGGATACGTGGGTCCAGGTACTCCTGCCATCTCGCCCTGCACTGTTTAGCAGTCTTCTTGGGTAGAAGTGTGGAAACACGGGCCCACTGGTTCAGCCCGTACTTGGAAATAGCAGCCTTCAGCACCTCATCTTCACTATTGCTCCATGAGCCTCCTTTCACGTAGACTGGCACCATTATCTTCCTGTGTTGCAGTAAATTTCCCCCGGTGCTGGCTGTGATTCCATATGCTCTCATTTTTTTCGGTTTTTGGTTCCTCGGGAAATTGGAGGCCACACATCATCAACAAAACACATCAACACAAACACATTGACGAGATCGGCTTTGACCACAAACAACACCGGCGCTTCACCGACCAGAACACGCTCATCGCACAACTGCGGGACTTTTAGATAGCTCTTCTTACCGGCATTATACCGCCCTTTTTCCCGAGCTCATACCGCCACAGACGCGCTGAAGCGCCCGAGAATACATTACCCTTTTCCGTTTTCGATACTCGCAAGAGAAGGCACACCTCCAAATGCCGCTCTTCCAGCCAAAGCACCAGAAGTTGATTCTCCAGTGCTACCCGTCGGGCCGAGGGTTTGACAAGAAGCCGAACTCGTCAGAGTTGAGCTACTTGCTCTACTACGCGTCCACCAGAAGGGTCAAGCTCGAGAAGGTTGGCAGCTTCCTTGAGAAGAAGAACCAGAGCGACATCTCGAGGGGGAGGACCGGCAACGTCCAGGTGACGTTGGACATTGTGAACGCGTTGATGAAGAAGTGTCCGGATGACGTGAGCGTCTTTGCCGAGAATGTCAATGCCATCTTGACCTCCGTTGCTGCTTCTGGAGACTTGGGTCTCTGCCAGCATGCCGAGCCCGTCTACAACACCTTCTGTCTCAACCTCAACGGCGACCTCATCACGGGGAACCAGGAGTTCGTGGCCCACTTCATTGCATTATCACAGAAGTTGTTTGACTTGGGGGTTGTCCAGCACGTGGCAAACCCAACAGAATGGAAGGCAATCGCACTCAAGTCTGCTGCCAGCTTTGCCTCGTCCAAATTCATCAGCATGGGCAGGGCTAAAACCTTGCTCCCAACGGCGATTCCACTTGTCATCCACGAGATCCAGACTGATTTCAGTCAAGAGACATTGTTGGAGAGAATAACTTCACATTCATCCGAACAGCACTCGCTGTCCAAGTATAATACCATAAAGAGTGTCCGCCCGACAAGCGAACCAGCAACACCGCAGGAGATCAAAACAGACGAGCTTGCGATCGCCGCATTGAAAGCGTTCTTCCATACAACGTCTGCCACACAGCTCACAACTTGCACCAAGTCTGTGTGTACCTACTTGGCTACCTCCGGTGTTAGTGATGAGTGGGCAGCCGCTGTCGTTGAAGTGGTTGCCAATTGGATTCCGGTCCAGTTGAGATTCCTCGTGTTGAGCATCCTGATAGGTCGACTCAACAAGACTAGCAAGTTTAGTGAGCAGTTGGTTTATCTCCATATCATTGCGCGCCTCTTGGCGTCATCAGTTAACTTGGTTGGTTTGTCTGTCATTGATAACTTGCGTCAGCTTGTTGAGCTCCAGGTGCACTTGATGGCCAACCCTCAAACGCCAAAGAACTTGATCAATGCTTATTCTGAAGCTATCGGATCCCTAGCAACACACAACTACTATACAGATCAGATCATTGACATGGTTGGTGAATTGCTCATAGAATTGAAGAGTTGTATGGAGAGACAGCCACCTAACAGCAGAGCCACAATGATGGTTTTAATGGACAATATCAAGAACGTCTTGGTTATTGCACATGATAATGCTTCTGTGCAAAGAGTAAATGTTCCGTTGGAGTTGTTCGCAGAGACATTCTCTTTGCTTTCCTACTATGATGCATCGCAAGCTTTGGAGGAGAACTTTTTGATCCAAAACAAGTACACGGATTTGCTCATTAGTGATCTCAAATTGGAGTACAACAACGACGACTTTATCATTGCAGACCATAATAATTTGATCTCCGGCGCTAATGTCAGTGTGATTAACCAACTTCTTGAACAAATTGGAAATTGTTCCAAGCTCCCACAGGGGACAAACTTTGATGCTTTGTTATCATTGCTTGAACTTGTTACTAAGACCTATGGTATCAACGCTGCCGTCAATGCTATTCCATTGTTGTTTGAGTGGCAACTGGAGAATGATAACGAGCAGGATAGATCTCTTATCATTAAGGACAACATTGCATATATTCTTGCCTACTACTGCACAAAGACGCTTCACGATGACGATTTGTTGAACCAGTTCCTTTCTGGAATTGACTATCGTAAAGAGCATGGTATCTGGTTGATATCTGATTTGACGCCAGTTGAGAAGAGTACTTCATCCCCACAGTTCAGAATGACAAAGAAGCAGCTTGAGGCGTTCCTCAAAGATGGAAGTTTACTCAATACATATCGAGACACAATCATCAGCACACATTACCGTTACAGGGGCACAGTTATGGAATCTCTCTATTCAGAAAATGAAGCAGCTGATGCCTCCTATGCGACACAAGATGTCACACGGGATCATTCCTTCACTAATCTGCTACAGCCAGCAGCCATCTTCAACAATGGCGATGCGAACAGTATCAAGTCCGCTCCATTATCTGCCAGATCTTTGTTAATGGGTAAACTTAACGTCCCAAAAGTTAATGAACTCAGAAAGGCTATTTCTGGATCCTCTCTGAAGCCAAACGTGCATCTGAATGGTAATGGTGTCGCACATGGCGCAATGTCCAAGCAGAGGACCGATGCTATGACGTTGTTGAATGATTTATCTCTGGGTGATGAACTCCATGACATTGGCCGTACAACAGGGTGAACACTAGCTTATTGTATACTGTTACTTCTATATGAGGTCAGCATGATTGGCACACTACATTGTTTCGGTTGAACAAAAAAATCATCTTTTTGAAAATCGAACAGCTATGAATAGGAATAGATCAGGTCGTTGAAAGACACACATAAAAAAAGAGAAAACTAGTACAGTCAAGACCATGAGAGGTATAAAAATCAGAAGATTTTAAGATTAGTAGTTTGTTTCCTCATCAATGGGAACTCAACCACACTCAACGTCAAGAAATCATTCATCATCATCGTCTTCAAGAGCAGCAAATGCATTGAAAGTAGACTTTGGCTTATCCATAATGATGTCTCTGGCATCTGTTGGTTTAGAAGAAGAGATGTTCTTGTTGTTTGGACGAGGGTGAGGCTTCACAGCCTCTCTAAACTCGTCTCTGGCATGAGTGACTTCCTCACCGGAGACGGAACCAGTCTTCTTCTTGGTGTAAGTACACCAGCCATCCTCGTCCACCTGTGGAGTGACCTTCTCCCTTGGTTTCATTCTCTGTCCTCTGAAGACCGGTCTGGTACCATGGTGGGAGGATCTTCTGCGGTTGGAGTGGTGCTCGTGCTCATCGGCGTGCTGTTCGGCAAAGAGTCTTTGCTCCTCGACGGCCTTTGTGAACGCCGCAAAGTCAGCCTTGGTTGGTACAACTGCTGCACCACGAAGTTCGATGAGCTGCACGTCGGTGTACTTCAGCATTTTTCCAATTGCTTTCGATCACTGAGCAAAGACAACAAACCTGGCAAGCAGTCCGAGCATGGCCGTTGGCCTCTTCTGGTCAAACGACTATTAAAAAAAAAAAAAAAAAAAAAAAAAAAATTATAATAACCAAATACCGCAATTGCCCAATTAAGGAATCGCGAGCGATGAGCAGGAAATAAATTTTTGGCACCAAACTTCACATATCTTTGAGGGTAACCAGTCTGTGGTGGTCGATAGTAAAGACAGTATGCCTATTCAGCACTCCCTTTCAAAAGTTCAGAAGACAATACAGAAGTCTAAAGGTGCAATGCACCCGAAAGGGCGCAAGTTCAAACAGCTCAACAGGGCCACTCTTAGAGAACAGAAGATCCAGAACAAGAAGGCCAAACACGTTGAAAAGAAGGAGATGGAAATGATGAGGATCAGATTCTTGCAAGAGGCCATTAATAACAGACCAGAAAATGAAACATTCACACTTGAGTCTATGAAGCTGTTCATTGAAGCTTTCTTATCCAGAGATGATGAAGAGATCGAACAGCTGGCGAGTGAGAGACGTAAAGGCCGCCCTGCTTCAAATAGACAGATGCTCTTGGAAAACAAGAAGAAATCTGAATTGCATGAGTACGAAACAGGTTACGAGATTCCAGATTTGAGCGATAAGCTCACTGTGGAATTGTTGAGATCATGGAACGGTACAACGGGGATGTTGAACAAGTTCAAGTACGTCTTTGTGGCCAAGGACACAGCAGAGCTACCTGGTAAGAAGGACACAGAGATGGAAGAAAGTTAGGGGTTTGATGGTGAAGCTTTTGTACATTAGAGCACACAGCAGGGCTGGCAATTACTGTATACAGTTCATTCTTAATGCATTTATTCATAAAACGTATCGTAAGCAGACGTGGATTCAAGTGCTCTTGACAAGCTCTCCATCTTCATCCACAGACCACTTAGATCCCCTTGGAGAAGTCTCAAGGAAGTAACCAATCGTGTTTAGTGTTGTGAAGGCACCCACAATCACCCATGCACAAATCTTGAACGCTCTCTTGTATTTCTCCTTTGATTCTTGCTCCTTGTCGATATATCTTTCAAATACCAAGACCCTATCACCACCCAATGGCTCAGACCCAATGAGTCTCCATTTGGATTTCTCCAACTTACTAATGGCCTTGATGTGAGACTTGTATGAATCACCCAGTTCATTAAAGATCGAGACCAAATCAGGAGAGAGGTAATGTGGGCCAAAGGGGTTTTCACTAGTGATGATCTCCTTCCCATTTACAAGAACCAAGAACTCATGCGAAACATTGCCTGTGACTTTTGGCAAAGTTGGGAAAAGCAACTCGTCTTGATTCTTTACAATTCTTGGAATCGGTGGTCTCTTGACACTTCTGATGAGATTCTCGTCAATTGGCGTGAAGAAGTTCTTCTGGTTTAGTGATCTGGGGCTTTGGAGACTTTGTGTCCACTCAAAATTTCTCTGTGCTCTGAATTGCTCTTCATCATCACGGTCTTTGGTCAATTTTGCATCTTTCAAAAAATTCTCAAGGTCTTCTCTTTTAATCTTTGCATCGTCCTTCTTCTTCAAAAACTCTTCAAGTGCCTCCTTCTCCTGTTTCTCCGCCTCCTCCATTTTGGATCTGATTTCCTTCATCTTGGAGATGTTATCCTTGATATCGTCTGTATACTTTGCAGCCTCTTTGGAAAGAGATGGAACCTCCTGTGAAACCAATTTCAATATATCGTGTATACGCTCTGCCTTCTCTTTCGGTTGTAAATTTGCAAGCTCTGAAACCAGGTTTTGGTTTCGCTTGTTGCTAAGGTTGTCTTCTCTTGTCACCAACTTTGGTTTCCGTACATTGACAATCTTATCCTGGCCACGCTGTTTGCTCTTGTCAGAACCATTGGTGTTCTCTGGAGTTGGCGTGATTCGGAATTCAACGTTAGGTTGAGATGGCTTTTGTGATACATTCGTCTTGAGGTTTGACTTCTCATTCGTAGCTTGTTTAGAGGTGTTCCGTTTCTTGCTCCTCGTAGAATCCTCCAGTGTGGACTTGATCGAATCACCAGAGGGGGGATCCCGAGGTTTCTGTGATTTCGGATTCGACGTCTTCTTTGTATCTTCAACTGGTGCAGCTTGTTTAGGCCTTTTCTTTGGACGTTTCTTTAGCGTGATGAGGTCGATCTCAAAGTCATCCTCTTGCCCCTTCCAACTGGTGGGCGAGCCATGGAATTGACGATAAGATAGCCATCTCAGCTCTCTTGCAAGATTTGAAGCAACACGTGTTCTCAGTACCGGTGTCATATGTCTCTCTTCTTTATCCCTTCTGCTCTTCTACCGGCTATCTGGCTATCTGGCTATCTGATTAGAAGAAGTGGCTTCTGATGGGGTGAGAGAGACACGGTGGGGGCATCGGTTGATAGCGCAAACATGAGTGCTACATAACCAGATGAGGGCCCATTTTGATGGATACAATTAGCAATAAAGAGTACATAGTAGTGTACAGACGTGAGTGTCAATAAATATTTATCATAATATACTATCTCTTAGCATCAGGAGACTTTCTAAACATCAGGAACAGCTTTTTCAGGCCTCTCAAACTTGGGGAAACGAACACTCTGGCGAACCATGGTGTACAAAACAAACTGAACATCACTCTCAATGGGAAAGTGGCTTTGACAATACCATACGCAGTTGTCCCTTCAATGATCAATTTCGCACGGTCTTCAAGAGAGTACTGGGCGACAGTGTCACCGAGCTAAGTGGATCTGTTAGTAATCTTTGCTATCCTTCATATGAGTGAACACTTACAATCTTTTCAATGGCCCCGGTACCATTGACAATCACCCACGAAGGGATATCACCTGGAAGAAAATGGTACTCGTGGAAGAAGTACCAGAGCCCAAGGAAGGGAACCACAGCAGTGAGCTCATGAAGAATCAAGAACGATGAAATATGCGCAAGAGGTGCGTCCACAAGTCTCACTCCATATTTCCTCAGAGGGCCGGGAAGCTTTGAAATGACCGCCCTCACACGTGAATCTTTCTGCAATCTGCTTGCCGTTTTATCTGAAACCTGGACGTGATTTGCTGGTGTTTCTGGTCTGCGAGGCTGGTTTTCAAGTTCTTTGAAGAAGTCCTTTGTGTCTTTCGGTGGAGCTGCTTGTAGTCTTCTCAACGACCCGCTGAACTGGCGTGATAAGAACGGTTGTATCAGACTTTTGCGAGTTAATAAAGACCCTGGCCGTATTACAAGCATATTGTATGACTTCTGGTATGACTTTCCACCTCTCCCAGATTGGCCAAAAAGTGTTAAAAGTGCAAAATGCTGTTGCAACATCCGGTATTACACCCGTACATCTCTGGTTCGTACACTTCTCTTCTAGAGTATTTCCTATTTGGTAAACATTACTATCTATTAATTATAAATTAATTAGTACTAGTTCACATATGCTGGACAGTTATCACTTTAGTTCTCATTAATAATCACGTTTTATGTATTTTTAGCTTATATTGTGGGTATTTGATGATCTCGGGGATTCCCGCAGTTTTACTCATAACTTAACACGACCTCTACTTTGAAATACTATGAACTCTCCAATCTTCTGGCTATTCCCTATATACAAGTTCTTCTATTCATCATTTAATCATTCTAACCCTGTGACGACTTCATCGCATCTCTGACAAAGCTTTTCTTCACTTTCAGCGGTGTACTTCCAACATCTTGGACACTTGGAAGCACTAGCTGGCACGACAGATAATGCCAATGACGATCCATCATCAAACTTCATTCTTCCAAAGTATCTGTAGGCAAACTCCTCTGGGATGTCCTTATTGACAAATACATGAGAAGCCAAATAAAAGTCAGCGAGCTCGTCTTTATACTTGCGGATTATCTTGCCAATTGGCGTGTCGAGCTTAACAAAGATGTGGACATCAGTCTCTAATGCACTCTTTATCGTCTTGTCCTCTTTACGTCCCTTTTCTTGCAACTTCAAAACCTCGTCTTTGACTTTCCAGAGCATTGCGAAATCTTCCTCCAACTTGATATTTCTCACCTCTGTTTCGTTCTTGATAGTGCCTGCAAGTAATGGGTTGATGTGCTCCTCGACAATCCATTTTGGAGCGTTGTCCCAAACCTCTTGTGTAATCAATGGTAGAATTGGAGAAAGAAGAGAGCAGTAAACTTTTAATATCTCCGTCAGTACAGTCTGCGCAGAACGACGTGCAACAGAACCAGCGGCTTCGGTATACAATCTGTCTTTCACAATGTCAAAGTAGATAGCAGATGCTTCAATGTTCAAATGATTAGTCAAGATCTTAAATGCTCTGCTGAAGTTGTACTCCTCATAGTAGTGCAAGACCTCATCGTTCATAGCATAGAGCTTCGACAGTGCGTATTGATCGATCTTTCTCAAATCATTGTATGGGACAACCTGATCAGCTTCGAAACCGTTCAAATTTCCAAGCAAGAAGGCAAATGAGACACGTAGCTTCTTCAATGCATCACCAACATGCTTCAGCACATTTGGACCAACAGCCATGTCACTAGTGTAGTCAGCCTGGGCAACCCAGAGTCTTAATCCATCAACACCAACACCTGTTATCTCCTTGGATCCTTTTATCAGTGTTGTTGGGGTCACGATATTACCAATCGATTTGGACATCTTAGCTCCCTTCTCATCCAATGTGAATCCATGTGTAACAATGGTCTTGTAAGGAGCAGCTGGTTTTGCATCATTTGATGTGGCGATCTTGGTCAAGATCGAAGACTGGAACCAACCTCTGTGTTGGTCGGAGCCCTCCAAGTATACATCGGCTAAGACATCTCTCTGTAATCCATTTTCTTCACAAAACTTTTGGATTTCGTTCCATGATGATCCAGAATCAAACCAGACATCCATGGTATCTTTACCTTTGAAGAACTCTTTGCCCTGTCCACGGTGACTTTCTGGTAACCATCTCTCAACGTCGTCCTCTTCCTCGAACCAAGCATCTGTTCCCAACTCGTCAATCTTCTTGATTATATATAACACTGATTCATCATCCATTAGCACAGCATTCTCATCTTTCTTTGAATATAATGCTGGAATTGGAACACCCCAGGCTCTCTGTCTGGATATACACCATTCATTTCTGTTTTTAATGAAAGCTGACAATCTATTGCGACCCTTTTCTGGGACAAATTGAACATCATTCAATGCAGCAAGTGCTTTCTCCTTGATCTCACCAACATTAGCAAACCATTGTGGTGTGGCTCTGATGATCACGGGCTTCTTGGAGCGCCAATCATATGGATAAGAGTGGATGTAGTTCTTGTCAATGGAGTAAACCATTCCAGATGAAGTCATCATCTCAAGCACACGAGGTGTGCCATCACCAAGGACTTGCAGACCTTCCAATTCTGTGTAACCAACTGGGAGCTCGTCAGTGTATTGGCCAAATTGATTCACTGGTGATAGCACGTCGACGCCGTTGGCAAGACACACAAAGTAGTCATCGTTACCATGACCTGGTGCAGTGTGAACAAGACCTGTACCAGCAATGTTTGTAACATGGTCACCATGAAGAACAGGGAATTTTGATCCTGGGGTTCTAATATTGGTGTATTTGGAACCAATAAGAGATGAGCCTGGTATTGTGATTTCAGTGAGTGTGTAATCTGGATTCAAGGCACAGACGTCCTCAGCAAGATCTTGGAGAACAATAAGACTATCAGTAGGAGACTTGAGGATGGTATAAGTAAATGAATCATTGATACAGATCGCTCTGTTTGAAGGAATCGTCCATGGTGTAGAAGTCCAAATCAATGCATTGAGGTTATCAATTCCATGTTTGGAAAGGATTGAGGCAAGTTCAGCAGTTGGTTCAACAATTGGGAACTTGACATAAACAGCAGTTGATCTGTGTTGGTCATTGTACTCCAACTCACTTTCCGCCAATGCAGTATGTGTTTCACACCCCCAGTATACCGGTTTCTTCTGTCTCTTGATGAGTCCCTTTGCCAACATCCGCTCAAATATTTTCAGTTGTGCAATCTCAAACTCATGATTCAAAGTCTTGTAATTGGTTTCCCAATCGGTAAGGATGGCAAGTTCTGCAAATGAAGTCTTTTGTTTCTCGATGGTCTTGAGAGCATGGTCCCTCGCGAGCTTTCTGATGGCCTGGACGTTCAGAACTGTCGACGAGTCTGTCTTCATTTTCTTGTTGATCTTTTCGAGGGCCTTGAGCTCAATGGGCAGGCCATGGCAATCCCAACCTGGTTTGTAGTAGACCTTCTTCCCCTTGAGAACGTTGTATCTGTTAATGATGTCCTTCAGCACCTTGTTGAGCGCGTGACCGAGGTGAAGATCCCCATTAGCGTATGGGGGGCCGTCGTGGAGAATAAAGACATTGTTATCTGTCGGACGATCCTGGAATTGCCTCTGATAAACCAGCTGCGAGGAACGTGGGATCAGATCTTGGAGAGCTTTGTCTAGTGAACTTCTCTTGGGTAGTTTAGTCTTGGGTAGAAGCAGCGTATTAGAGTAACTATGCGCAATATCAGCATAGCACCGACGCTGTATCTTCATAAACATCGTCATCATCAGTCCAGCAGAGACCTTCACCAGCACTATTCACCCACCACCAATGTAAATATCTACATTTATAGAGATCATTACTATGCTGTTGTCGGCCGGTGGATGCGACCAATACACCCGGACACCAAAAGGACGAACTCCAAAACTTTTCACTGTGAAAAAAAAAAGTGGATGAAAGCGTCGATGTCCACTCTCTCTCGATTGCCGCTTTTGGTTGTGTACGATTTAAACGGAAACAGAAACATGCCAATTGATCAGGAGAAACTCGCCAAGTTGCAGAAGAAGGGCAACTCTAAAGTTGGTGGTGTCAGAAGAAAAGTGAAGAAGTCTGGTGCTCCTCAATCTGCAGATGACTCTAAGCTGCAGGCTACTCTCCAGAAGTTGAACGTCCAGACTTTGGATGGTGTTGAAGAGGCCAACTTCTTCAGAGACGACGGCAAGGTCTTGCACTTCAACAGAGTTGGTGTCCAGGCTGCCAACCAGCACAACACCTACGGTTTCTACGGTATTCCACAGGAGAAGGAGATCACCGAGTTGATTCCAAACATTATCCCACAGTTGGGCGCTGAGAACTTGGAGATCTTGTCCAAGCTTGCTGCCCAGTTGCAGCAGAAGCAGGCTGCTGAGGGCGGCGAAGGTGCCGCTGCTGGCGAAGAGGATGACATTCCAGAGTTGGTTGAGGGTGAGAACTTTGACGCTCAGGTTGAATAAGCGTTGTTGGGTCTAGATGTATGTATAAGACGGTAAACGTTTCGCTCAACTGGTATCCATGTAGCCATTATATGACAGAAGTTGATTTCGATCCCTCCATTCTTTATGCTACATAGCCGAGGGATGGTATGGTCACTCATTGTATACTTTTAGGATGACAACTGCAGAATTAGCCACTTGACTGCGTGTGGTTTAGTTGGACTCTGTGGAGACTCATAAGAACGTGTGTGATCACGTGATCACGGGGAAAAAGGCATAAAGCAGAATTATCACTTTGGAGATAAAGAAAGTGAAAATACTAAGTCTATTGAACCATGGACCTGTCTAATATCTATTGTGGTCTGTATATGGAAATTCTATTTATCCGAATGCTGGATCAGAGCGTGAAAACACTTGTAGATCTCTTGCCGAACGGATAGACAACAATGGTAGATGCAAACAACCCAACCGTGATACCAACACAAACCTGGATCAAGCTGAAACCAACAGCCAATCCACTAAGAGCTTGCTCTGTTGTAGATGATGTGGTACTGTTACTGACAATTTGATTGGCACTTTCAATACCTGAAAGCAAGGCATTTTGGGCAGCCATACCTCCGGGAATCTGAACAAAGACACCAGGCAGCATCGCAGAGACTGCAATACCTTTGAAAATTCTCGAGTAAAGATTACCCAGGACTCCAATAACAAAGCAGGCAATCGCAGCAGTGAATTCTGTCGAGTTGTAGAAATGCTTACTTGCAAAGAAACTGACAACGTGACCAGCACATGATATGACAAGCATAACTGGCAGTTGGAAGAGTCTGGCTTGGTTGATCAGAGCAAGACCGATGGTGAACAATGGAACAAACAAGAATCTCCACCAGTCACTGATAGAGTCTGAGCATGTTGTCGAGTTCGTGGCATTTTTATCAATCCATCCATAGAGAGCAGCACCCAAGGTGATACCATAACCCAGCATCAATGAGTATATCACGGCATAGAACATTCTCACCGATCCGGAAACGAGATTTCTCGATTGAAGCTCAAGAGATCCAGACAAAATCAACCAACCAGGAAGAATAAGTGCAATTGAGCCTTGAACCGTAGATGAGAAGCAGATGTCTGAACCAGAGATCGATCCGAGAGCTCTTGCGATAAATGAAACAACAATAGAGGCACTGACCTCGAACACGTTCGAATAGAGATTTGATCTTGGAGAAACGATGAACTGCAAGAACCCAACAAGAAGTCCAATTCCAAAAGCCACTGGCAAGTTGATCCATCCACCGCCATAAGCCCATGGTGTAACTGCTGCAGAACTGATACCATAAATCAAGACGCACATCCAAGGTGAGAACGAAGGCTTTGAGGTATAAAGGTCATCGAGTGCCTTTGATGCATCTTCAACTCCAATCAGGTCGTGAATAACCTGCTTGTAGATTCTGTGGATTCGATGAAGTTTGTAAAGATCCAGTGACTGTGGAGATCTGATAACTTGGACTTCAGAAGTTCTGGTAGTTGGGTCACCAAACGAGGCAATGATGACACCTGGGAGATAGATGAATTGTCCATCAATCTCCAACACTCTAGCTGTCATTCTCAAATACTCTTCAAGACGATGAGTTGGTGCACCATACAACATGAGACCTTTGCACATCTTTAGGATAAAACTCTGTCTCTGTAATAGATCTGCAATATGGACTGTAATCTTAGCTCTTGCCTGCTCTCTCTTTGTCTTGAGTAACCCACTGGTTCCCCTCATTAACTTTGGTTTAGTCCCTGGGTATTGTTTGCTGGCCTTATTGAATGATGGGAGATTGGTAACAGAACTGAGTTTTTTCTTGGTGTTGGACGTAGGACTCAAGAAGTCTGTCATTGATGCTAAATCAGACATACTTGAGACTCTTTTGTGTTCGTGAAGTATGTTCTGTTGATCCTCCAAATTCTGGCTATCGATAGCCACCTTCTTTTTGCCAGTTGCAAAATCCTTGAGTCTTTTACCCAATCCACGTCTGTCGTATGGGTTGTCCTCCTCCATAATTGGTGTCGTCACTCCTGAGTTAACAGGAGAGACACTGGTATCACCATCAAATGTCAATCTTGAGCGAGATGCTTCCATTGGGTTCTGATAGAGCTTCAACAGCGAGGATAAGACACCACCACGCACGCGTTCTGGTGGGGCGATATATGTGCCTTCTCCATCGATATGTGCATCATAAATCTCAGAATCGTTCTGACGTTGGTAAAAATCTGGATTTGGAGCAAGGAAGCTGTCATTACCGCCCCTGAGTGTTGTTTCATCATCCATTTTCGAAGACGATGCCACTGAATTGGTATAATGATGACGATGTGCGTCAAGGATTTCCTTTGCCTGTGTCTCTGGATCAATTTCCTGTAATGGGATATCATCAGGCCCATGAAGTTGTGCCTCTTCATCGTCTTGTCTCTGGGGTTGGTTCCTAGATGCACCTGGGACAAGCCCTCCAGCGCCCATGTTGATGAACTTGGCAAACACGTTGTCCTCTGGCAAGTTGTCAAATTCGTCCTCTTCACCCAAGGCCATTCTCGTGAGGAAGTTTCGTTTCTTTGTGCCCTCAGACATTGCACTTTCGTTATCGTTGTTCCCCTGGTGGCTTTCCGTTGTTGTCATGCGTCTGAACAAGTTCTTAATGTTGAATTTCTTGTCTGGTTCTTGTGTGGATGTGGTTGAAGTGGCATCATTATGGGACCTCGAACTGTTGGTTCTCTTTGTTCTTCCTCTGTCTTCATTCTTATCAGGCGATGATGATGATTCCTCATCGTCATCGTCGGAATGGATGTTAACATCGTCACTTTCTGTATCGCTGTTGAAAGACTCTGTTTTGGTCTTGGTGTTTTCGTTCATCTTGTTCAACTTCTCCTTGTACTTGGCGTCCACTTCTGTATCTTCAAGTTGTTCATCGGCAATGTCTGCACCGGTCAATATATCCTGCTCGATGATCTTTTGTGCATCTTCTTCGGACTGCTTCATTCTTCTTCCGTATATCTTGGAGGCACTGAGGTTCTGACTTGTTAGTCCTGGTCTCGTTAGTGCTGGCGCCTGTTTTGGTGCAAACGATTGTGCTAGAGCTGCAGAAGATTCGATACGCTGGAATGTAGGCAGTCGTGGTCCTGGAGAAGTAGATTCTTCCCTGCGTTGTCCTAGTTGTTGTGGCTGGTCTGATGGTTGGAAGTAGTCCGGAGACGGCGATGATGATGAGGAAGATAGTACCCTCTTATGTAGCTTCTTGGACGAGGGGGTCAACGCAGCCAGGCCCCTCAGAGGTGGACTCCTCTTCGGCTTGGAGATAGGCGGTACCGGAGAATGTGTTTGGTGTTGCTGTTGTTCTCTGTATAGTCTCGAAAGCGTCATAATGCTTGTTGACGATGTTGGGACAAGGTTGTCAGATGCATGGCGCACGAGCTGAGGCCTCGTTCTGCCAATTGGGTAAGGAGTCGACGATGCACTCGTCTGTGGCGAGAGCTCTGGAGAGCTCGGCTGTGAGGCACTCATAGTTACTTCTGTCCTGTGGTGATAGTGATGGTGATGGTGATGAGCTTTGGCTGAACGCTGCGATAAGGGTCGGCGTGGCTGGATATATCGTCAGTGCAACCTCAAATTTCTCGATCTCGGGCAAATGTCTCCTCCCCCTTTCGTTCTGTCTGGGAATGTTGCTGCTTCTCTTGAAAGATCTTGCAACAGTGGAAGGTGAAGATGGTGATCTCAAGATCTCTTGTTGTGCTGGTTGTATGTTCGTCTTTTCTTTTTATAGCAAGCGTTCTAGGCCCGCATTTTGTTTCGTCAGTGCACTTACGTTTCCCTACAGCTTCTCCTTTTAACTCCGAGCCTCCGAGACTCTTCTTTTTCTTCTGTTTTCTTCTTTTTCTTCTTTTTCCTCTTTTTGGTGGTTGTCTATGCGATCCGGTTGTATATGGTATATCATGTCTAATTACTTAACAGGTTAGTAGAGAAAGGGTTGATGGTCTCTGATGTAAGAGCGTCAGCATCAGCTTCAACGTCATCTCGCTTTCCTTTGTTAGGCAGAGTGCCGACACGTATGGCTGTGTCAAAACGTCATTGTGTATACTTTCACCTCAGCCTTGCTTCAATCAATATTCCTTTCACTATAACCATTAGAATTTAACTCCTATTGTTCTCTCTGAAGGGGTCTTTTGGGATGCTAATTTTGGCAACTTCCTTCAATTTAATGATCGTCCAGATTCAGAACTGCGCCACTGCGCCACCCCCCTGTCCGGTGCTGTCAAACTTCGCATTTTGGCGTAAATCCCCCCTAGCAGATCAGAATTGCCGCATTGGGGCTGATTTGCGCAACTTCCCCAGGCTCTGTGGCTCTAATATTTCTCTCAACACAAAAACAACAACAAAGACCACCGGCGCTTAGCACCAACCACTCCTTCTCCCTTCAACACAAACCTCCGTCTTTCATCAAAGACTATAGGGCTACAGGGCTTATAGTCTGTTGGGTGTGCCTGTCCGGTGGTCTTGTTTCAGCCCCCGTCCTCCTCCTCCCATCTCCTTCCATCTTCATGTAACTCTTACCGCTCATCAATCAGCATGGTCGTCCTCTGATCAACACGAGGCCATTCCTCTGTGTTTAGTTGCTGTGGACCTCCCCTACTAACATGCTCGACAGAAATTCCTGCCTCTCTGGTGTACTTTGTGTCTTTCCTCTCCCACAGTCCCGCTTCTTTTGGTTCTTACTCTCTGAGTTCCTCTGCGAAGGCTGATTCTTTGAGACCCTCCACCGTTGTTAAACCCTGAAGCAATTGTCTAGGATGGTACCTGTTTCCACCAAACTTGACTACGAGGAAAATCAGGCAAGAGATGAACCCCCACTGCTCCCTGCAGACGTCAATTCTCCACCTCACTACATCCCGCTCAGAAATTTCGAAGAAAGATACCTGATAGTGACGGATTTGGGAAGCGGAAGCTTTGGTGATGTCATCTTGGCCAAGAGTAAAAATGACTTGTTGGAACCCACGATGCTCAAGGAGTTCAAGGGCACCTTAATGGAAAGGTCACCAGAGTATTCGTTTGAGAACTTCAGTAATAAGCAGAACCGCCTTGTTGCAATCAAGACCATGAACAAGAGATTGAATCTTTTGAATGATTACACAAAAGTTAAAGAAGTCAGATTTATCTTGGCCCTTCCATACCATCCTAACTTGGTGCAAGTCTACGAGTTATTCATCGACAACAAGAAATTCCAGTTGCACATCGCTATGGAGTGCATGGACCAAAATCTCTATCAATTGATGAAGACGAGAAAGGGAAGAATCTTTTCAGAATCTTCCTTGAAATCCATATTGTCACAGATTCTTAATGGCATTCGTCACATTCATAAACTGGGCTACTTCCATCGTGATATCAAACCGGAAAACATCTTGGTATCACTGTCGAGTGGGTTTTTCAACCCAGAACTTACACCACGAGACACACGCAGGGGAAGGGATAGCTTTGTTGTGAAGCTTGCTGATTTCGGTCTTGCTAGAGAAGTTACAAACAAACGTCCTTATACGGCATACGTGTCAACAAGATGGTATAGGGCCCCTGAGATCTTGTTAAGGAAAGGCTCTTACTCCAGACCAGTTGACATTTGGGCCTTTGGCTCTGTGGCCGCTGAGGTGGCCATGTTCAGACCTCTCTTCCCTGGTAGTGACGAATTGGATCAGACATGGAAAGTGTTGCACTTCTTGGGCACTCCTTCATCAAAGAATTTATTCGACAACTACCGCCCAATTTATGGATACTGGGATGAGGCAGTCCTCTTGCTTGAGAATCTTGGTCTCGCCGTGCCTGAGCTCCCATCTGTGGACATTAGTGACCTTGTTCGTTCCCCTTCATTGGGACCACTTTGTGATATTATGAGGGCCTGTTTGACATGGGACCCAGATAAACGAGCCACTATCGATACCATTTGTCGCATGCCATACTTCAAGGGCACCTGTGTTGACAATTATTCCCAACCGAAGTGTGCCACTCCGGTATTTTATCCTAGTGACAAGCTGCTCTCGTCAAACAGTCAATTCAATATTGAGCAGAGTGGGAAACTCGCTGGAATTGCGTCATCCAAGCTCTTGACATCCAATCCTACTCATCAGCTTAGAGGCGACCGTCACACGTTTCCAGGTAGTGGATTTGCAACAATTGGCTCTACCATTTCTCCTTCAGGTACCGGCCCGGTTTCTTCTTTCTTGAGAGGAAATTCAATGTTGTACGATAGTAAGGATTTGGGGAAAAGTGGTTCTGAGTTAGAGAACTCTTTCCATGCATTTCCTCAGGAGCATGAGGTTCCAGTTCTCACACCTGATAATGGAGGTCATTTGACCAACGACGAAAATGAAAACTATGCTATTACTCCTCTTGAGAACGATTTTGATGATCCGTTTAACAAAGAGATAAATCATTCCACTGCAATTCCAACATATATCGATCCGATGCTTGGAACTGACAAGTTGCACTTCCATACTCTTCAACACGGTAATAGGCAACATATTGAATTCACGCCTGTTGATTTGAATACCGACTATCATTCTCCACAGGACTTCCAAATATCTGGATCGGTTTCTTATCCCAATGGGAACTATCATCACTACGCCCAATCACCATTAAAGAACCCGGGACAACTGGGATTTAACAACATTTATTCCGCTGAGCTAGATGGGATCTTACAAGATGATTCATTACTGTGCAGTCAGTATCATAACAGTGATTCGAATGCCTTCTTTTCAAGATTTGAAGAAGAAGTTGGAACCTTTGAGACTCGTCCTCATATGAGGGATGGTGCCAATGATGACCAGTTTATCAACGATCAATACTTCAGCGAAGCGTTATGCTCCAAATCCAACAATAATAGGTGTCCTGATCGTATAATGGATGACGACGAGGAGACTCGGACGTCCTCTTCATACCAAGAGAATGGTCGATGTTATAGCTTTGATTAGTCATTTCACTTTCTGCTAGCTTATATGTCTAAGGGGCTACTTAGTTTACTTGTATGAATAAATGAGAGAAAATGAGGTCATTAATAAACATTAAAAACGGTAAGGAGAAAAGAAAGTCATGCTGGTTTCTTCTTTCTCTTATAATCGGCAAAGCTCAGCTTCTTGACTGGTCTTGGAGGGACAACTGTAGTTGTCTTGACTCTTTGCTCTTGAGCCTCCTCTGGAAGAAGATCAACGGGGACGGACAATCTCGGATCCTCGGATTTTTCATCATCCGAGTGTGGACGTTTCCCCATATATGTGTAAACATAAGGTCTAACTGTGACCTCAGCCTCTGCGATGGTGTTTGTCGTTTGCAATAGTGGGATGAGATTCTTGACTCTTTCCTGTGCCTTGTGCACTGCAGCATTGTTTCTTGCCAATAGCTGATTCTGAATCGAAACGTACATTGATTCCTTTTGCATCAATTTCAATCCCGAAGTGGAGTTCCCCTTTCTCGTCGAACGATAAATATGTGCACTTGCCTTCTTGACCCTGGACAATGCACATTCGTTTGTTTGTTGACATGCACATTCGACAAATGTAAGTACCGATTCAACTGAGAGAACCAGACATGGTTTATCTGCATCAGATGTCGAATCGAATGTGTTCCCATCGATGATGTTGCGTATTGGATGGCGTGCATCCCAATTCCAATGGAGTGTCAATTCAGAACCAGCTTTTATTGGTTTCAATGCGACAATGATAAATTTAATCTCCTGTTTGTCAATGTTAACAACGCGGATTTCACAATTTGGATGGCAGCTTCTGCGGATGTATCTCATCTTATTACCCGAGAGTCTTGCGTCAATGACGAGCGAAGTATAAGGGACAAATGAGACGTATGGTTTTTCGACACCCCATATTCTGTACTGGTTACGTGAGTCTGCAACGTAACTTCCCTTGAATCCGACTTCACCGAGATATTCCTGGACGAATGCATCTTGTTCAATGTTATCTTCTGTGAATATTCCGAGTTTGATCAACCCATTGTATTTCTTGCTGTTGACTTCTGTGTAAGGTTTGACTTCAACTTGTGCAAAGTCCTTGGCATCAAACTGATCTCTCGACAGATGAATAAAGTGTTCTGATTCTGTGTCGAATCTCAACTTATCCTGTACAAATCTGTAAATGTCACTATCCTGGTAGTCATACCCTTTGAGTTGATAGTATGAAACTTTATGTGCGTCTTTTGCATCTGGTACCACGATATCGCTCTCTTCCAAGTTCTTCCCATATGCATTTGTTGGTGGTTTAGGTTTCGACCTTGTGCTTGACGGTTTCCGGTCCTGCGTAGTATCAGTGTTACTACCGCTCTTGTCATTTTTCCCATTCTCTGTACTTTCTGCATCATCTGATTCTGCACCTTGTTCCTTTTGTTCTTTTCTTCTTCTCATCTGCTCCAGTTGATCCTGTTGCAATGCCTTGGCCTTCTTGACGTCGAGCTTTCTCGGTTGACACACATTACACTGGAATTTCTCTGGCACTTGATCCATCGAGTCGATACCCATACACAGCGCATGCTGCCATCTGTTACAATGGTCGCATTGGATCGTGAACCCGTCATCGTGCTCGTAGCCACAGACACAGGTGATGATACCTGCGTTTGGATCGACAATGTAGTCTCTAAGCACTGCGTTTGCCTTTGGTCTCTTGGTGCGTTTCTTTACTGCTGCTGCTGCTTCCTGTTTCTCATCCTGAGTGTCGTCACCCTTGTCTTCAGCTGCACTCTCCTCGTTCTTGATGTTGATTGCGTCACTTGGGTTGTTCATCTCAGCGGTTGAGGCATCACTGCGTGCGTCTTGATCTATTTGCTTAGCAGAGAACTCCCCCGTGACCATCTCTTTATCCTGCAGGGCCTTGATCTGTTCTCTTGTGACCTCGGTTTGTCTGAGTCGCTCATCGACGCTTTGGTGGTCGGCACTGGTGGGGTTTCGAATCAGCGGTAGTGGGATGCCCGCAGCGGCGGCAAGAGCAGCAGCTGCAACGATTCCCTTCTGGTTGTTCTTCTCCTTGTCTGATCCGTCTGAATCAGAGTCTGCGAGAGCCGCAATAGCAGGTCCTGGCGAGCTGATACCGGCCATTCTCTGTGGTGGTTGAGGTGGGGGCGCAGTGCGTGGTTTCGATGCCACTGTGGTAGTGGTAGAGGTCGGCGATGCAATTTGGCCTTCTCTCTTGGATATGCTAACCTCAGGTAGGAGTTTCTTCTCCTCGTGTTTCTGGTGATGTGACTGATCCAGCGGTGTGTCTGCTGTCTTGTCGTCTGGAGAACGAGACGTTACGGCAGTGTTGTGGAACATGAGCAGTGTTGAGGCATCCTCGAGCAAAGAAGCAGAAGCTCGCCGGTCGGATGATTCCTGGTCCATCTCGGGTGTTTGTGGCATGGTGATAGATGTAGATGTAGATGTAGTTGTAGTTGTAGATGTTGGTGATAGATGGTATAAGATAGATGTAGATGGTATAAGATAGATGTAGATGTAGATGTAGATGACAGATGATAGATGATATGATAGAGGTAAATGTATATGATAATCTCTGAGAGACAACCCCCTAAACAGCACACTCTCAAGACCCAACAACCAACGATGGACTGCCAGTATAACGAGAAAACAACACCTCACTTATGGCTTCTTCCCACTTGGCTCGTTTCGCTCGTTTAGGCTGTCCGCTTGCCCCAAAAGCTCCTAAACGATCTTTACGACAGTTAACGAGCGCTTAACGAGCATTCGCGCTCGGTTTGTTATACGCTGCAAAATTTGGTAATCTTTTTTCAATTCCGGTTTCAGTAACCCTCGGATATCTCGTTATGAGCGGAAAAGTCTCAAAGTCTCAGTCTCTCAGTTATGAGAAGGGTGGGTGTTTGTAGACAGTTACTAATCGTCAATATGGTGAGTGTTGATGTGTGGTGTGATGTGCGGTGTGTGGGATGTGCTTAAAGGGACTATAGCCCTTGTATTACCCCGTTATCCCATTGCATCCCATCGTTAGACTAGCTACTAACTCCCGTTATAGGCTCACAGACTCATCGTGCAAGTGCTCTTCACGGGCGCAAAGGTGTTTGGCACAGCATTCAGCGAGGCATACCGCCAGGCTGCTACCCAGTCCGCTAAGCAGTCCGCTACACAGGCCACGAGGGGGCGTGACATGGGTATCACGCTCGACGAGTCCGCCAAGATCCTCGACATCGACCTCAAGAACGTCACGCTCGACAAGATTGACGACAGATACAAGATGTTGTTCGACATCAACTCCAAGGAGAAGGCCGACTCGTTCTACTTGCAGTCCAAGGTCTACTGGGCCGCCGAGAGATTGAAACAGGAGTTGAAGGCGAGGGAAAGCGAAAGAGAGGCCAAAGAGGGACAAGGAGCGGCGAAGGGCGATGATGGTCCAGCACAGCGAACAGAAGGAGAGCAGAAGCAACAATAACATCTCTTCTTCTATCATCCCCCCTCCCTCTCTGCATGGTCTCGATCCACCTCGTGTAAATATACATCTTATACTGTCTCTATATCTACATATGTCAGTCATTACTGTAGCTTCAACTTACACATCTAAACAATCTATAAAGGCCAAAATCTGTAGCATCATGAATGGACAGGACACACTTGCCATCGCCAACACATTACATGCCGGCACCACAGCGATCGTCATACTCTGTCACATAATGCAACTCTCTCTAAGGAACCGAAACGAAGTCCCACACTGTGCCCATCCTGTTAAGACGGTCAGAGGAGACTTAGCTGATACGCACTGCAAACTAATACACCAAATAACGGGCATCGAGTCCTGTGCTGGGTTCCTAGGGGCAGGGCGTAACCCCATGCCCCAGAAGTGTTAATGTTATAACTATTGAGATAGTAATATAACCACTACTGATGATGGCCTTTTAAAACAAACTTGTGATGGCAGAATTCAAAGAATTCGGAAAAGCGGCCAAAGCTGCTTATATAGTCGCCTGCCCTCGGAAATGAAGAAATTTTTTTCACCCTCGGATTGACATCTCCTCCCGCCTGTTACCCGGTGCGATGAGATGTTGAGCTGATTAGGGCTTCTACTGTTTCTCTTGATATTCTTCTTTCATGCTATATATGCCGTGAATATTAGAGCGAGACTATATATGGATGAAGTCTGCATTGACTTCGAGGTTGGTGTCCGCATCTTCATCATCAGTAGTGTCGTAATACAGAGTATCCCCATCCTCTACAATCTCATTCTGCTGGATTCTTGGATCCTGATGGATATCCTCCAACATTGTGAGGTTTGGTAATTGCAACCACTTCGGGTCCAACGTGCTGAATTGCAATTTAGCATCCAAGTTATCACCGCTCACGTGTTTCAAAGTGCATTTCTTTCCCCTCGGACAATCGTGCGTTATCTGGAAATCTGGACATTGGTGTATATGTCTAAACTTACAAGCCTTACCACGGAAACAGTACCCTCCAATGGCAAATTGCCTGCACACAAGTTCCAACTCAGGTTTGACGTGAAGGAAGGGACAATCTGTGTTTCTGCAATTGTCACGAAGGAAGAAATGACAAAGTGCAACGTTGAACTCTGTGGGTGTATGAGACAAATGACATGTTGTTCCATCAGAGCGAGTGCCCTGGCATTTCCCCTTGATGAACAGTGGACATAGCGTTACTTTCTCCTTGTTATGTGTATACTTGCATCTAGTCCCACGAGAACATTCTCCTGTTTTTTGGAAAAACCGACATTGCTCTTTCAGAAAGACTTTTTGGTTCTGCAATATGAGATTCCCTGCCTTGTCTCTCTTGTAATTCCAATCGTTCCATACAATCTCAGAAGGTAAATCTTCAGCCCCAAATGACGGATCCAACAACACCAATTTAGCACCATAACGTGCAACTGCATATGTGTGCCCGCTAATAACACAACGATCACAGTAATCAAGACGTACTTTAAGCTTTGATGCCCTCACCTCGGCCTTGCGTCTCAAGATCTGTTCACGCTTCTTTGCTAGTGCCAATCTCGCCTCCTCATATCTTACATTCGGCGTCTCCAGCTCTTTCTTATACACCTCCTTGTTCACGAGTTTATAGCCATTAGCACTCTTGACAGAGACGAACTCACCATTGGGGTCTACATTGTTGTTGACGACCAATGTTCTGTTGCGTACCGGCCCACCTCTGAATCTCCTACCCCTGAATCTCGCTGAAGGTTTACCACGGTAAGGTGTATTGCTTGACGTGGTGATGTCCTTGGTTTCCCTCGCTGTGGTGGCATTGTACTCGTTGATGGAGCCTGTGGTTGTTAGTTAAGCACAGTGGCGAGTGGCACAAAAGAAACTCACCTCTCAACTTTGCGATCTGCTCAAACAAGTCGGACATGTCCCCTTCCCTATTCCACTTATTGCTGTTGATTCCTGAATGATGCTTAATGCTGGTGAAAGATGATGTCTTTGTAACTCTTTGCCTCATCGCGAATTTGTGTCTTGATGAGATGGCTTCTTTTGATAGGAAACTCTGTGATTGAAACTGTTTATCACACCAATTGGAGGTGGTGATTACTATGAGTGGCAATAAGAAGCTCGTTGATGAGCTTTCACAGCTTCTCCCTCTTGACAGGGAGTCCCTCGAGCAAATGGTTGAGAATGCGCTGAAGCTGCCCTCACACTCGGCCATCACAGAGTACTGGCTCGGGCTTGTTGGTGAGAGTCCTGATGCTCTGGACTTCATAACGAACTTCACTACTGTTTCTTCTTCTTCGAATACTTCAAAAAGCACGACATCCTCTTTGAAGAGTACACCTTCTTCATCACGCAAACAGTCTCCTGTTCCGCCCAGATCTAAACATACGCAGCAGACAATGGCATGGAATCAGAACCAGAAACAACCCACAAGCTTGAACAAACCACGACTGTCTAATAACACGGGAAAGATGACTACATCACAATTACTCGATCCCCAGCCTGTAAAACTGTCAAAGCAGAGTGCTAAACGCCAGAAACAGCGGAAAGTTGATAGTTTAGCTGATCTCGACGCTATTATCAACAAGTTGGAACTCAACAGCAACACAGATGGGGCCAGGAGTTGTGATTGCATGGCGACACGCCACCCGTTATTTGAAGTTGCGCCTAATTGTTTGAATTGTGGTAAGATCATTTGTGCTTTGGAAGGATTGAGGCCGTGTTCTTTCTGTGGACATGATCTGATAAGCAAGGAGGAAAGAGAAGAGATTGTTAAATATCTTGAAGCAGAGAAACAAGAGTTGAGCGAGAAGGATGTTTCTGTGCAAAAGACAAAGAAGAAACCCAAGAAGATCACTATTGCCTCTGGTGCCGGTGTTAACTTGTGGGAAGAGCAAGATAGGGTGTTTAAGAGCCTCGAGGATGAAATGGCCCGGAAGAGTAAGTTACAAGAGAAGAGGCAAGAGGAGAAGAAACAGGTTGATGAGCAGCATAAGGAACTAGAGTTTTATAGCCATCAAAAGACCCAGGATGATGATCTTGTGAGGGCTAAGCAGAACTTGGAGAATTTGTTGGACTTCCAGGCCAATTCCGCAGACCGTACTCGGATTATCGACCAGGCATCAGACTTTGAGCTTCCAACGGGGTCGAACTTGAACATGTGGTCCAGTGGTGTTGAGAAGGCACTGCAGTTGAAGAAGCAGCAGAGACAGGCACGCAAGCAGGAGAAGAAAGAAAGGGAACTTGCGGGTCGTGGTAGACGTGTTTTAGACATCACAATTGGTAAAGATGGGAAGGCTATAATACGTGAGGCTTCCACTGGTGGTGGTGCTGCCTCGTCTACAGATGCCGATTCGTCAGACGACAGTATTGCTGACGATGCCGAGGAGATTTTACAACTCGAGAAAGAGCTCAAGGAGAACAAGGACTCAAGGAACAAGGAGCAGTACTCACGAGTGTGGGATGCCAAAAAGTACTCGAGTCGGTGGGAAAAGCCAGTGTATGTCGGTAGTAACAAGGCACAGCACGGTGTTAAAGAAGACGCAAAGACAGAACTCGCGTGGGACCGCGTACAACAGCCACAGACCTCTGACAAGGACATTGAGGAGCTCATTGCCGTTCTATAGACACCACACTATATATATATATTCTACAACGTTATATGGGTAGTGCCCCTACCGGCAGCACCACTTGCCGTGAAAAGCTCACCACGAGGGAAACCAAGAGACACAATGGCCAAAACAACGGTAAGTTCTTAATACCGGTGGTTTCCTGCTGTTTTTTGTGATTTGTTGTGTTTCTTCTCTGTTAAGGAGACACCAATTACGCATCCTTTTCCTTCTTTTGGTGGTTTTCTCCCCCTTCTGTCGAGCCTGTCCGCCTGTGTCCGCTGTGGTTGTTCTGCTTTGTACCCATCACCGGGGGCCCCCACACACTTTCCGTTCCCCACGCTGAGAGACAGCACCACGACGAGATCATATCGGCGATGACGAAGAAGCTTCCGCAGCACGAGAAGGCTGGCAGAAGGCCCATCCAGCGTGCCTGCACGTTCTGCCATTCAAAGCACCTCCAGTGTGACCCCACAAGGCCCTGCAAGAACTGCGTGAAAAGAGGCGTTGCTGATAAGTGCCAGGACGTGGTGAGGAAGCGGGTCAAGTACGTCAAGAAGGAGCAGGCCAACACGAGCGAGAGCACCGCTACAAGATCGCCCTCCGTCAAGGATGACGCTAGTGCGAACGGGACCGTGTTTGGCGACTTGCCTGTGCAGCCCGTGACGTTCACTCCATCATCGCACAGCTTATCCAAGCAGCCGTCACAGTCGTCACAACGGGGAGGACATCAACAGCAGCAGCAACAGCAACAGCAACGTGTGAGTGGTGTTGGCTCGCCGGATGTGTTTTCCTCGCTGTTTGCTAATCAAGAGTACGCGCAACTGACAGACCTGCTGGACGACTCTGGCAAGTCGCCGAGCCAGTCGTCAGTCATCTACAACACAGAGTTCCAGACGGCGTTCCAGACCGATAACAACACAAGACCATTCATCTCGCTGTCGGACAACTCCACGTCGACTACCACTGCAACCCAGGCGATTCCAAACCTGATGCTCGGGGTGCAAGCTCCGGACTATACGTCGCCGCTGATTCTAAGGCACTTGATCAAAGTCCCTGAAGACGTCTACACCTCGAACCTCCAGCCTTATAACTACCCAAAGGCGTACCATGCCTTGTTGGACTACCTCAGGAAAAGGTTCAACAAGGAGCAATTGATGCAAATTGCAGAGACAATGGCAGCATATAGGCCGAGTTTCATTGCCGCAACACGATCACTCGTGGAGATGGACTTGTTATTTGCAGAGAGATCGTTCCAGCGGTCATTGCTCGAGTATGAATCAATGTCCTCCTTGTCCTCTTCACCTACGATCATGTGGAGACGCACGGGGGAGATTGTTGCTGTCTCTACAGAGTTTTCCTCACTCACGTCACATACCAAGACGGAGCTTCTCTCCAAGCGCACTTTCATCATCGAGCTCATGAACGACCCAAGTGCGTTGGACTACTTTAGGCTCTTCTCCTCTGTGGCGTTTGGTGATCTCAATGGTGTTATAATCACAGAGTGCACGCTCTTGAGCCCCAATAAAGAACCGATACGGTGTGCATCCACTTGGACGGTCAAGAGAGACGTGTTTGACATCCCGATGCTCATTGTCGGGCAATTCCTTCCGATTTTGCAAGTCAAATGATGGCATCTATATCTTCATGACTAGATATATATGAATCACTATAAAGCTCAGTATTAATCTCCGAGGCCGATTGTGGTTCGCGCACTCCGTATAGAAAAACTTCCAAGGCATCGGCTTTTCTCTTTAAACAGTGGAATACTGGTATAAGAAGAAGTACCACAGTATTAGATCGATCTAAATAGCAAAGATCCATAATGACTGATCAAGAGCACTCTGCCACGGACAAGGCGTCGCTCCCGTTTTCGGAGCAGCACTACTTCTCCTCTTATGACCACTTTGGCATCCACGAGGAGATGCTCAAGGACCAAGTTCGTACGTTGTCTTACCGCAATGCGATCATGAAGAACAAGGACCTTTTCAAGGATAAGATCGTTCTTGATGTCGGGTGTGGTACTGGTATTCTTTCGATGTTCGCCGCTCAGGCTGGTGCTAAGCATGTCATCGCCGTGGATATGTCCAACATCATTGAGATGGCGGGAAAGATTGTCGAGCTTAATGGGTTTGCTGATAAGATCACGCTTATTAGAGGGAAATTGGAGGATGTTAAACTCCCTTATGAAAAAGTCGATATCATCATTTCAGAATGGATGGGTTATTTCTTGCTTTATGAATCCATGCTCGACACCGTTCTATGGGCTAGAGACCACTACTTGAAAGAAGGCGGTCTCATCTTCCCTGACCGTGTGACAATGCACATTGCCGGGATTGAGGATGCGGAGTACAAGGACGAGAAGATCCACTACTGGGAGAACGTGTATGGGTTTGACTACTCCCCATTCGTCGAAGTCGCCATGGCTGAACCATTGGTTGATACCGTTGATAATGCACACGTTTTCACCACGTCTGGGAAGCTGACGGAGATCAACATCAACACCGTGACCATTGAAGAACTGGCCTTCTTGTCCAATGTGACGCTTAAGGCCACGAGAGATGACAGACTGCATGGGCTCGTTGCCTGGTTTGATAACTGGTTCCCATACTCTGATATCAAGAACCAAGTGTTCTTCTCCACTGGGCCACACGCACACTACACGCATTGGAAGCAGACTGTCTTCTATCTGGATGACGTGCTCGATATGAAAAAGGGTGAGACTGTAAATGTCAAGTTGGCAAGTCGCCCTAATGAGACCAACCCAAGAGAGTTGGACATTGAGATTGAGTGGGACTTCAAGGCTAATGGTGACGAGTACAGGGCTTGTCAGGGCAAGCACAACTACTTCCTTCGCTGATGAAGGATATCCTACTCCTTTCTTCGTATAGATACTGTTTAAATCACCACTGTACATTACACGAGTACTCTTTGTACTATTACCATTATACCTATGTGTAGCGTGGATATACCAAACACCCGAGCACCAGTGAATAGACAGCGTGGAGGATCAACCGCCAGGAACACAGCAAGACGGTTATAACGTAACGAAAGAAAGACATCACGGTGCTGCGCTTTGTTGCTAGTGCTATTTTGGTTGATATTGCACCTGTGTGAATGCTCAGAAACCCAGCTACACCAATGCCTCCTTCCAATGTTCTCCCACGCACGATGGACGACCTCAGTCGTGATGACGTTTCGTCTTACAGATCAGGACACCGCTCTGGGTCGATAGGCGGGGCGTCGTCTCGAAGTGGGAATGGGAAGCTGTTTGGACGTGGAGGATCACACTTGTCGCGTGTTTCAAGGCCGCATTTTAAGATCCCCATCTACATCAAGAGATTCTTCAAACCGCCTACACTTGACTTTGAGACCGCGATGTGGGAGATCTTTTACTTGATTGTTTCCCCAAAGAGGGTGTACAAGTCCCTTTATTACCATAAGCAAACGAAAAACCGCTGGGCAAGAGACGATCCGTCTTTCGTGATACTTTTGTCGTTGTTCCTGACACTTAGCGCCGTCGCTTGGGGTGTTGCCTATTCGCCTGGTGTCTTGTCCATTTTAAAATTGATCTTGTACATGGTCTTTGTGGATTTCTTTGTGACAGGGTTGATCATCTCCACGATATGTTGGGTATTAGCAAACAAGTTTTTCAAATCGAAAACTGCTACGGATTCCATTGGTGCTGTCACTGAAGGTGATCTCGAATGGGCATACTGCTTCGATGTCCATTGTAACTCTTTTCTCATCATCTGGGTGTTGCTCTACATGGTTCAGTTTATTCTGTTGCCGCTACTGACGATGAATAACTGGTTTGGTTTGTTCATTGGCAACACGCTTTACTTTGTAAGTCTCAGTTACTACTTTGTCATTACATTTTACGGGTATAACGCCTTACCCTTTTTGGAGCACACACAGCTCATTCTTTTCCCTATTGGAATCCTGTGTGTCTTGTACTTCATCTCCCTTTTCGGATTCAATGTTGCAAAGACGATGACCAACACCTATTTCAGTTGAGAATAAAATGTTCAATCGAGATACAAAGGCTAGTAGACAATAAGTTCAAAACAAAGAACAAAACATGCTGTATTAAACAAAGACAAGATCATAACTTTTTCCATGGAGGAGAGGTCGTGCTGGTTAGATATAATTTGTGTTATTATAGTATCCATTTCATTAGACGCTTGGTGGCTTCTCAAAGTTGAATATGCCAATGAACGGCTCGACAGTGTCCGGTTTACCTGCAGGTACCTTCCCTCTGAAGACAATGTCTGGTTTTTCGTATCCTTCATCCTCTGGGTTTTCAAAGGGGAGCTTATCAGGTTGTGATTCATCTGCTGGTGGGTCTGCTTCCTTGTCCTCTCTGTCCCTATCGCTCTGCACAAAGATCTTGATGAAGTCAATCCTGAGGATGTCGTCCTCCTCCAGAAGCCCAAAGAGCTTGTACTTGGTGTTCAAGAGATCTTCTGTCGCATTGTAATGGAGTTTCCCCGAGGTAACCCCTGATAGACGAGCCATCGTCGAACCGATGCCCACAGCGTCGGAACCGGCCACTTTGAGGTACATCCCTGAGAGGCCGAAGGGGGAGCAATGTATCTCCAGCTCACAGTCGCTTGTGTGTGCAAACGTCGCCATTGTGTACCACCGAATGAACCAGAATACTGTATCAACGGCTTCAATAGCTGATCGTTCCCTCTTCCTCTTCTTCTCTTCCTCCAAGTGACAGACCTAGCTAGGCCTAGCCATGTCTGTGTCAGCCCGAAATGCGCGGAAAAGCGGACAATTCCGCTTTGGTTGTCACTTTTCATAATCCGAGGGTCTGCTTTACCCTCGGATCTCAAATAGAAACAAGCTTTAAAAAAAATAATGGATCCTATGAGATTCGAACTCATGCATCTTACGATACTTGATCTTGAGTCAAGCGCCTTAAACCGCTCGGCCAAAGATCCAATTGCTGTTTTTGTTGGCTGATTCTGATTGGCACACGCATATCGACTGTTTTAGCCTTATATACACCATAATTACTTTCCAATTGCCTATCGCGGAAGTCTAGCGCCCTTATCGATTGTTCGGCATTAAGCAGTGTAATTTCCCTTATCGCGGACGGATAACGGAGAACGGCGGAGAGGAGCAGAGATCTGTCGATGGGCGGAGAGACTCGGGCATTGTTTTGTACTCTTTGCTCAATTTTCTGTTGTTTACAGGATTCTCCCCCCATCATGGCTTTCTTTTACTCGGTGTTTTCCCCTTGATTGTGTTGAATAAAGCAGCAATAGTAGCAATGCCTCTTCTCCAAAGAGCTGCTACAGTGCACTCTCCCACAACGCCGTGGGGACCAACGTCGACTAATGGCATCATCAACTCCTCCGCTACACAGAACCAGGCAAAGCGTCACAGTGTCGGTAATATACCCGCCCAGAGCCATCTTCATCAGCTCGACCCACACTCGCATGACTCTCTTGAGCGTCGGGGCCGTCCGGCAAAGAGGGCAGACGGTATTAGCCTCCCATCCAGCATTAGACCACCGGAGTTGGTAAAGAACATTCAACCGAACCATCATGACACTGAACCGACTTTCGTATGGTCACGAGACCCTTCAGCGAATACGTTGCACTCGCATTCGTCAGCAGATAACAGTAACTATACACATATGGAGAGGTTGCAGAAAGTTCATAGCAGGCCAAACAGGTTTAAGCACCCAATGAACGCCTATGCGACTGATTCCACCATCGAGACTGTCGTTCCACATCATTCAAACATGATGCAACAGAAGTATGAGAAGATGACCTCGTTCCAGCGAAGTATTGAGAATGCCAATAGCAGGTCCAGTTTGGGAACCATCAGGGCAGATGGGAGCTCAAGAGGGAGTACCTCGGTATCTATTGGCGGTGATTTAGTCCCTGCATTTGACGACATGAACATAGACATAGACATGGAAGACGACAAGGCCCCACTGGCAACTTCAATGCAGAGTGCAAATACTGCCAGTGATACGTTGAACTTCACAGACGCTGTCTTCCCACAGGGGGGAAGCGTCAGTACAAAAGAATCCTTAGATATACAAGAAGAAACTCGACCATCAGATTCCCATAACCAAGTTGGAAGAATCCAGCAAAGAATGCAGACGCTAAAGGAATTGAGGGAGAAGGATGAGTACGGGTGGAAACATGGGTTCTCCAGTATTGAACAAAAGACACTCTTGGATTCTCTCAACTATGATCTGCAGAGTATGAAAAGGTACAACTACAGACCTCTCATTTCAAGTCTACAACGCGTTGTCGAGTTGGAAAAGGACAAGAATAAGCTGTCATATGTCACTGAAACTAATGTAAGTGATAGAATTGGTCAATATCACCCTCTGCTAACTGATCTAAAAGCATACCAGCAGCAGACACCAAAGAAACCCACACTTGAGAAAGAAAAACTCAATAACATGCTTCGTCGATCATCTGAAGTGGCTAAATCATTATGGTTTGAGTCATACAACAACCCTGTTCATACATCATCAACTGAATGAATAAATGTACATTTAACAAACAATTTCTAAACTAAATGTCCTATTTTATGGCTAAAGAACGAGTTCCACAAGTCGCCATCATCAACTCTCTCACCACTACCTTCAACAAGCTTCTTATTATTCTTTGTAGACTCCTCAACCTCAAACTGTTCCTTGAACTCAAGTCTCTTTCTCGTTGACAACAGCACTATACTTTCTTCAACAGTCCCCTGTACGGTAAATGTCCAGACTGTCGTGTGCTTCTTCTGACCAATTCTATGGATTCTGCTGATCGCTTGAAGTTCCAATGCTGTTTGTACCAACGGTTCACATAGGAAGACGTGTGTAGCATTGATCAAATTCAACCCAGACGCATTCGCCTTGGCATTCAACAAGAAACAAGTTATATTCGGATCATTCTTGAACAAAGAGATATTTTCCTTCAAGGACTTGCTACTAGAAGCTCCTTTCCCCCTCTGATTCTTGGTTCCAAGACTCTTGATCCCATTCTGTTCTAATGATTTCCCAATAAGATCAAGCAATTGTACCCACTGAGAGTATATCACAATCTGTACAAATGGATCCCTGCGCTTCAACCATAAAACTTGTTTCACAATCGCATTCACTTTACACCCATAATCATGTTTCAAGGGAATCTCGTTCAATGATGTTAAAGACTCGGCATCCATCTGAGTGTAGAGTTTGGAAATCTCCTGATCAGCACCTCCTGTTCCAAATGTCACGTTTATCTCCTCTCTGTTGAAAGTGAAATTGTAAATATCACTCTTCTTCACTCGAGCAGTACACATCGGACAAGTGTGTCTTGTATTCAACCATTCATTAAGACAATCCTTGCAATATCGATGACCACACGTTGTGATTGACCCGATCGTGATAGTGCCTCGACAAATCGAACAGATCTTGTCCCTTTCATCAATGACTGATGCGGATGACAAACTCTGTAGAAATCTCAACCTCGCCTTGATACCAGAAATTTCCCGTTCTTTCTTATCTCTCTGTTGCCTCAATTCAAGAATTGTTTCCTCAGGACGCAAATTCCCATGTGTGGTTTTGTTAAACGGTTTGACATTGTCGGAAATCTCTTGTAACCTTCTGAAATATGTAATCTTCATGTTGAACGTATAGTTGTACGTTCTAAATTTCTGTTTGAATGTATCAACAACTTTCTTCTCAGCGTCAAAAACATTTTTCAACCTCATCACAAAGTCTGAAAACCCTCGAATCTCATAAGAGTTGTTGATGTTCTCTGCAACTATTGCTCGAGATAAAACAACCAAATCCCTCAAGGAATCTTGGGTCATCATTGTAGGATACTCATCTTCCAACGTCTTGGAGTATTCGTGGTCAAACAATGCTCCTGTTTCTTCAATGGTCTCATAGGTTTCAACTATCCCACTATGCTTACCATTGACCAGTGTAGATCTGTCTTTCATACATCTCTGGATGAACATCAACAAAACCGAGACATGTTCCTGATTGAACAATGAGTTTTCGTATTCATCACCACTAGGATCAGTAATGGTGTCCAACAGTGGAATTGACAAGAGCATTTTCATATCACCAAGCCATTTGTTCACTATCTGAGCCTGTGCATTCATCTGATTAAGTAGCGTTTCCACTCTTATCGCAAAGGCCTGAAGGTCATGCGAATCAAAGGAAATGTACTTGAATGGGATAGGAGGAAGCACAAACTTATGATCAAGCATTGAGATTGAATCAGCAACGTTCTTAATAGGTTCAGATAACAACTCCCGTCTCAAAGCCTGTGCTTTTTCATAGTACTCCTGTTCGATAATCTGGTATTTCATCTCCTCTTCGTTCAATACTCTGTAAACGGTAACGTCCTTTGCTAATTCAGCAATGTCATGTTCATCAAACATGTTTGGATCTGTATCTTCCGGTAACAACTGTTTCTCGATCCCTGGGACAAGTTTGGTGATTGTTGGTGTGTACAGCTGGTAATTAGCGGAAGCAACAAAGAAGTAAGCCCTGTGGAGTAATTCCAAGACATTTCTGAATGCACTCGTTCCAACCTCACTGGAATCCATGTTTTCTCTGAGTTCTGACACCTGTTTTTCAAGGTCATCCCGAACGCTTGACCACACATCAAGTGCCTGTCTTGGACGGTGTGTGTACTCAAATATCTGCCCAACCATAAGTCTTGCAATGATAATCTCACGCTGAAGAGTGGAGATCTCCTGTTTGGCACCTTCTATCATTGTCTGGAGCACGATGTCCATGGTTTGAAATCCACGAGTGGCCGCCTTTGATGAATCTCTGCTGAATGATGCGTGACAGCACACACGTCGTAAAGTCGTCAGCCACGTTCTCATTGTCTCATTGACAGATGGTGATGGCTCCCACTCCATATTTATTGGATTCCCCATTTCATCAAGTCCTACATCTCTCAAGAACTGCTTGTACAGCTCTTCGTAGTTGTTCTGCTCCACGGGACCAAAAGGGATACTCAAAAGAACTCTCTGTTGACTTGGAATATGAATATCGTCCTTGACCATTGTCTTTGTATGCCTCCATGATAGTCTCTTGAATATTTCTAAAAAGTCACGAGGATTCTCCAAAAGTTGTTTCCATCTTGCTGAAGAACCAAACGGATGTACATTCAAGAATGTCAAAAGAGAGTTCAAATCCATCAGGCCATTTCTTATTGGTGTGCCGGAAACTCCCCATGCATGATGTCTTGGAATCAAAGTGGCAGTGGTACACATATTCGAAACAGTAGTCCCCATCATCTGTACTTCATCAAGGACAAATCTCCAAAAGTGCAAAAGTGCCAACGGCGATGTGTAATCAACCCTCTCAGACACATTCGTTTCATAAGCAGCGCCAACATCCTTATAGATCTCCTTCAGTGTGTCTTTGATTCCTTCATCAATATACCCATTTTCTTGCTCATTCTCAGTAAAATACCTTTTCTGTGTTACTGCACGCCTTACTCTTTTTGAACGTGCCGGGTTGTATAACACATGGTGTACTTCCTTGGAGAGAATATCATATGAGGTAATAACAATGTCATGTTGTCCCAGCAGTTGTGCAATTTCAATTGGATCTTTACCTGGGAACGAGTTTCGCCCTCCATATATCATGATACTGAGTACCGGTGCAAGAATAAGCATCTCTTCGTACCACTGAGCTGAAATTGAGTCTGGACAGACGATCAAAGTTGTCTTCACCTTGGTTATTTCCCTCGAATTATATGGGTTTGTTGTAACTGTTGAAACTTCAGTAGACGGTCTCCTGTTCAAGAGTATAAGTGCAACCACTTCTACTGTTTTCCCAAGACCCATTTCCTCCGATAACAGACCAACGCCCACAGTTGGTCTGCCTTCTTTAATAAGGAACTTTGCCACTGTTGGTTTGGAGCAAATATTACCCGAGAACTTGTTGTACCAAACCTGCTGCTTTAGCATAGGGATCTCAACCAGTTCAAACCCTGCTGATAAAAGATTTAGTCTCTCCTTTATCAGATTATCATCTTGTAAGAATGCCTCTGATGCAAATGTTGGATCTTGTTCAACTGTATGTGTTGTGTCATTGTAGCGCATGTTTTCTCTAGATAGCATCCACTTCACAGTTGTTCCTTGAAACTTCAGGAGATCAGTTTCAAGGTCGGGTATGAGTGGTGGCTCGGAGACGACTGGGTACCTCTGAGTCTTCTCTGTGATAGCATCATAGAACAACTTGGGTGTTACCTGGATTTCTGGTTGAGGTGGAGCAACAGAAATCTCGTCCATCACTGCTTGTACTTGTTTAATGACATCGTTTCCATGTTTCATGTATAGAGACTCTATGATCTGGTACTGGTATTCAACTGTGAAGAAGACCTTTTGCTGTGACTTATCGATCCTCATGGAGAGCGTTGGTGGTATGGGATATTTGTACCATAGTGCACTGGGTGATTTTGGGGCAGATAAAATCCTCAGATCTGTGAGAAACCCCCTATAAGCGTTCTCGTGATCAGTTATCCTTATTTCTGCAAGTGTTTGTTCCCTCAATTTGTTTTGCTTCTTGGTGCGCAGAGTCAAGAGACGCTCTTGTTGTAATCTGAGTGATACTTCGCAACAAAGATCGCCCTCCTCAAATACTGAATACTCCTCGGACCAATCACTGGTCCAGCATAGTCTCTTGTGCCCTAATGTGAGATATGTCGGATCCTCGATTGCACGAGAGCGAGCATGAGATGGGATCGTAGCATCGTCCTCTTCTCTTGGCCGCTTCAGCAGCGGTCGAAGAGCTCCAAGCTGTGCATATTGGTGAGCAACCTTAGGCAAGAAGTAAACCGCATGTGACTTGATCTCCTCCTGTACATTCATCCAGCTTTGGCTCTCTAATTGCTGCAGAAAGGAGGAGGATGGATGATGATGATGGTGATGAGTAGCTGATGATGGGTAGTGTTTATCTCCGAGGGTTGGCGGATGAATACCGGGGGTTATGTCATTCTGTACTTCTGAATTAATATGAAACGTTTCAGCGAATCAGCGCATTCTATCCTATTACGTTCCGTTAACCTGTAATGTTATTGTCATGTATGAAGAGATGTTGTCCCGTAAACTTTTGTCTACTTCTTCAATCACCGCATAAGTTCGCTTCGCTTTTGTGTTATGATAGATCGGCGACCCGTCCGAAGTCCGAGCTCCGAACTCCGAACTAACACGAAACTCTCAGTTACACTACTAACAGCTACAGTAGTACTTTGTTGTGACTCGTGAGAAACCAACATTCTAAGCAATGCACCTTATTCGATGATGCTGGTTCCGTCTAAGTCGCACTCTTTTTCCCCTCTTAGGTTTTGACCGATCAAGGTTCGGGGAGTTTTAAGCCCAAGCGAAACCTTTAGTCTCTTCAGGTTAGATTGGATCTCCCCAGAGCAGAATCTGACTGTGAACTACAACTATTAGTAGCCAGATATATTCTGAGGTGTCAGTCCCTTCACTTGGAAGTTGGAGACCACCGATCTTGCTAATGTCTTAGCACAGAGCCATTCTCCACTTTTTAGAACACGGCAACTTGCATACGCAAACTGATGTACTTACTGATTCTGGGTGTTGTATCTCCGAATTTGATGATCTTTTGATCAAATAACCATAGCTTTTCAGGTGCATATTTCCACCCTTGTTGCGCAATACTGCCGGAAAGAGTCGATTAAACGCCCGTTCAAACTGCACACTGCACAGTCGCAAAATCCCCACTACATGATGCACGGCGGTAATGGATGAGGTGATCGTTCGGAACCCAAGACCCTTTAAAGTTATCTCGGGACTTTTAGGAAGGGTTTCAACTTTCTCGAGTATTGGTACGGTGGTACGGTACACCCATTGTTCTGGAATAGCGCTGAAGTCTCCTCCTCACCTCGTGTGTATCAACATTGTGGAGATCAAACAGCTTATATTCTTTGTTGAACGTATCGTAGATTTTACAAGTTATTCGCTATTCCTAGCGTCAAATATAAAACGGTGTGTATTAAGAGTAACGTAATAGAATTAAAAATAGGGCATATTTGGTTGAAGCAGACTCCAACAGGGAATAAGAAATGGCTTGCAATATTCAAGAAGTCTTACATGAGAGCAGCACCAACAATGGCCAAGGCACCAAGAGAGAAGCCGACCTTAGCAGCAGCACCGGAGTAGGTCTCAACAGTATGCTCGGTTGCTTCAGCTTTGGTGGTAGCTTCAGCTTCAGCTTCAGTAGTAGGTTCAGCTTTGGCGGCAGGCTCAGCCTCAGAAGACACCTCCTGTGAACCAGCTGGAGCAGTAATAATCTCAGTGAATTTTGGTTTGCCGTCAGAAGAGACAACAACGGTCTTGGTAGTCCATTGAGAACCTGTCAATTCAGTACTGGTACCAAGGTATCTGGTGACAACGATGGTCTTGTCTGGGAGGTTCTTGGTGTAGGTGACCCAGTCAGGGTCGGAGCTCTCTGTAGCTTCAGTAGTAACTGCAGCATCCGCAGCTGGAGCAGTGATAATCTCAGTGAATTTTGGCTTACCATCAGAAGAGACAACAACAGTCTTGGTAGTCCATTGAGAACCTGTCAACTCAGTACTGGTACCAAGGTATCTCGTAACAACGATGGTCTTGTCTGGGAGGTTCTTGGTGTAGGTGACCCAGTCAGAGCCTGTCTGGGCAATAACTGGAGCAATGGCAACAGCGATCAATGAGAGAGTAGAAAACTGCATTTTTTTCTTTTGAACTTCTTTGTCTGATGGGAAGAAAGGGTTCAGAAAGTCGGGGTGAATGAGGTGGAGGATGCTCCTCTTATATAGATCCCAAGGGACGTACAATACGTACCACAAAACAGGGTGTCAGTGGCCCCGTGACCCGTCTGACTCTCCTATAGGTTACGCTACTGCGCACCTGCATTTTACCACACAGTAGAACTCTTGTGGAAGAATCGCGGTTTTACCCTCAGGTTTTTTTTTTTTTTTTTGAAAAATGCTGCCTCTACCATTTATCATGCGAGCACTGACTTTTTCTGCTAGTTGTAGCCACTGCATAGTAACCATGGCAACAATGCGAAATTCTGCACTTATACCGCATAGCAATCTGGATAAAAATCTCAGGATATCAAGATACAACAACCTTCTACGTACTAAGCACTTACAACAGCTGGTCTAATTAAATAAGCAGTGTCATTGTCTAATTCTTCAACTCCCGAGAAGCCTTCACCAGCTAAATCAGAACCATTAGTAGAGTCTGTAGCAGAGTCTGTGTCCTCTATCAATGTTCACATACGATACTTGACTCTCATCGAGTGCGATAGCCGTTGACAATCGAACAGGTGGTGGGGCATGATGAGGGACTCCGTGCTCCTGTACTCTCTGTTGCTGAGTCTCATG